>CM053503.1:151232809-151367292 GCA_028627145.1 Eidolon dupreanum
AACTTATGTTGTCTATCTTTAAAATGGTTATCTTATCTAAGATAATTATACCTGAAGAAAAATTGGCTTTGAATGATATTAGTAAATAACCAATATTTATGGAGTTTTTACTATATGAAAGGCACAATTCTACATGAATTTTGTCATTACATTTTTAAAGCAATCCTATGAGGTAGGTAACATTAGTGTTCTGATATTACATGTAAAAACAAACAGAAGTAAACACCAGAGAGAAGGAGTTCAGTCTAGTAAGTGGAAGGTTTCCTATTTAAACATCAGCAATCGAATACCAGAGCTCAACCCAATGGGACTCGGTTCCTCAAATTATAGAAAATTGACCAAATAAATGCCTTAGCTATTTATTCATTTAGCAAATATTTAAGTCAAATATTAGTTAAGACTTCTATGTACCAGGAAGATTGTAAATGATAGGGATAAAGTCTCTGACCTTACAGATTTTATATTCAGATATTTGTTAGGTGTTTTTAGAGTGTAAGGAATAAAACCATGTTTGGTTACCTCAATTGATAGGAGGTTTAACTAAAGGAAATGTGGACATTGAGAGCTACCAGGAAGCTGGCCATACAGCTGCACAGCCAGGCTTCCTGAGTGTGTAGTCCCCAGCAATAGCTCTGGACCCCCAGGAACCCTGGAAGTGTGATGTGGTATCATCATATAAGCTAGTGGTCTTGAGGATTCAGCATAGTCATCTCCCTGCTTTGACTCATTTAACTCAGTTTCGGATAGTCCTCAAAATTCCCAGGAGAACATCTGACCAGACTACCTGTCACTATGTAACAGAGCAGGCCTGTTAGGCAAAGCTGACATGTCAGGTCACATCATGGCTGGTGCCCAGTTTCTGGATGGCTGCATTGTTGTCAGGTGCCAACTTTTGGTGAGCCAAATCTGGCAAGAGTTCAGTATCATGAGAGGTAGAACATAGTGACTTATGGGGAAATGGGGCTCAGAGAGTTATATCTGACATAATTGCAATATTCCAATTCTATAAATTACAAAGACTTTTTCACAATTACTTTGGCTACATAAAGTCATTCATTCATTTTTAAAAATAAACATTTGTTGAGAATTAGATGAGACCTGGATAGGTGGAATTGTGTAAAACCCAGGTTATTTGCATTCAAACTATACTTATTTGGACCAGATTTATTTAGCTGAGAGGTGAAATATAAAGTTTTACACAAGTTTACAGTTTTTCTTATTTTAACAGAATCTTTTCTCATAGTCTCTATTTTCATTTATATTTAGTACATTTTTAAGTATTAAACATGAGGATTCAATGATAAAAAGGACATAGTGCCCATCCCCAAAATACTTGAGGAAGTCAAACAAGAAAATAAACAAAGGTAATACATAAGATAAAGATGACTCTAGACACTAAGAGAATACATGGTAGAAGTGTTCTCTGGGGCTAGACCTGGGAGCAGGGATTGGCTAGAAGAGGTTTCTCAGAGAGAATGATACCCAAACTGTAGCCTGACAGACAAAATAAAAGAGAGGAGAGGAGCCTCATAAGCAGAAAAAGTACCTAGATTATCAGAGAAGCAAAAGAAAACAAAGCACCTTTGGGATACAGGAAGTTACTCAGAATAGCTAGTATAAAGAGTATGTGGACAGTGGTAGTAAGAGCACAATAAGCTCAGAAAGTTCTAGGCGAAAAAGGAGAGAGAGTAGGTGTAGGGCTGAGAGTGTAGTCAAGAGAGAATTAGGATGATAGACTTTGGAACAGATAGGAAAGGAAACGAGGAGAAGTCACTGATAGATCGGGAGAAAACGAGTTGTTAAGATCTAGTCATGCTGGTTGGTATTAGAGAACAAATTTGCTGAGAAAAGTGGAAAGAGTTAGATGATTGTGACCTAGATTAAAAATATTGAAATATACATTTTCAGATATGGAGACAGTTCCAGATGATGCTAAGTTTTGGGGATGTGGTTTATAGAAGTGAGATGTTGAGGTTAAGAAGCTGAGATGAAAATATTAAGGCTGCAAGGTTAATAGGGCATATCACATAAACAAACTTTTGCTAGTAGGAGGGCAGACAGAAACAGAGAGAAAATCTGTGAACCAGGTCTAGAATCTTTCATGAGATAGTGACTCAGAAGTTACAATGATGTGTATAGGACATTTTGATTAGAATTCATGAATCTGGAAGAAGAAAAAATTTTGCATATGGATAGAGGGAGCTACTGTGTAGAAATAGTATGGAGGAACAAAGAGAATGAGAAAGGTCTATAGGATAAGTAGAGCAAGGTTTGGTCACATCTACTAGGTACCATCTACATAGAAAAAATAATAATTCTTGATCTGAAACCTTTGACACCAGATGTGTCCTGGAAATCATACTTTTTGGAGGAGTTTAGGAAGATAATACTGGACAAATATACTGTCTATTTTGTACTTTCCAGTAAGATAAAGTCAAACAACTCTCTAATCAAACAGTATCTCTGTAGCAAAAATATATGGCTTTTTAAAACAAATAAAATAAAAAGCAATTATAATAGTAGGTTGCCATCAGTTGAGACCCGTTTCCCCAACAACTAATTTCCCACAAATTTATAAAAGTATCTGATTTTTGGTTTTGAAGGTTTGGGAATTAGGGGAATTTGAAATTGTGGGTAAGGGCTTTATGGATCTGGTTGTCTTACGGTTAAGAGAGGCTACTATAGACAGAAGGCCTACCTCATATCTCAATATTAATTGATTAGTGGCCTTGGCTTCCAGCATTTTACATAATCCTTCTGTAGAATGGGTATAGTATTATATAAAAAGATGTAATAATAGGACATATTTTATTGGATTTGGGGGAACATCAACTCTGACACTACATATAAACCACTTATCTCAGTGTTTGACATGTGCTCAGTAAATTGTTATTAACTATTATCATATTAATTGAGGCAGCCTTCGGCAGCCAGATTCAACTTTCTCTCATCTGAAATCTGCCCTGGCATTCTGGTTTTGCAAAGCACAGCAGTCTTCCCAAGAGAAAGGCAATCCACTCTCTGCTCTCTTTTCCCATAGTAGAAGAAGAATACTCCAGAAAGAATCTCAAATTAACTCCCTTCCTCTGTCTAGCAGAGACCCACAACTATCCAAAATATAACCCTGTCCTCCATCTCAAGTAATGTATAACCTCTTCATACCTTCATATAAAGGGGAGAATCCAGAAGTTTCTCTTTTTATTTATCACAAATGACATTGACTCTTCACACACACACACACACACACACACACACACACACACACCAGATACCATGAATGCTCATTGTACATACAGCAAATATTTCCCAGAATGGAGCCTAAGAATCAGTTTGGCAGTTTTTTATCTATATGTTTTAAAATGAGATCACTTCAGCTCATCCTGGGTAGATCTGAGGTTTGCCCTTTCTAAGTCAGGCACTAAGTGGGCATATTCAGGAAATCATGTGATAGCTTTAGACTGGATAATTTTAGCATCTTTGAATTTAGAAAGACATTTGTCATTGATAATTCTGGTTGATTGTGAAAATTACCACCTTCTGAGGACCTAAGAGAAATCAGGCACAAACTAAAATAAGCAAGGCCTTTAAAAAGATTTTTACTTTTTAAAATAAATTCTTGAAGATATAAAAAAAAATTTTTAGTGGATAGAAAAGTACATAAGCCTCAAAGTCAAAAAGATCTGGGTTAAAATCCCAGTATCACAATTGACTTGTTGGTGCCCTTGTAAAATTGTATTTTACTTCATTAACACTCAATATCTTCATAGGCAACTTAGGTATATTTATCCTCCAGATGATTCTGATGCTTCTGAAGTGTGAGAACTGCAATTATAAACATAATGAAGTAGAATAAAAAACAGTAGGTTGGATGGATAACGATCCCCAAGGTGTTTAAAATCAAACAAAGATAAGAAGTTCACAAAGAGATAAAAGCAGAAAACTTGCCATATAAGTAATCCTACGACTTCATAAGAGTTCAATATAAGGGAATTGGGTGTCCTATTTAGATAATCAAGAAAGTGAATAAGAAAGACCTAGTGAAGAAGATGTTATTGAACTGGGACTTGAAAACTAGGAAGGATCTTGATAGAGAGTAGAAGGCCTTCCAAAAAGAAGAAGCAACCCATACACATTTGGCAATGACAAAGTAGACAGTTTACATACAGCCTCAGTCAGTGGACCAGAACAATGACAAGATGCTTGTTAGAAATGCAGAATCTAAGATCTCACTCAGACCTTCTGAATAGGAATCCTCATTGTAACAACATCGCAGGGTCATGCACCTGCACATTAATGACTGAAAAGAGCTGAGTATGTTCCTATTGACAGCTCAGTTGGGACTAGTGTTGAGACTAGTGGAGAAAATAGGTTGAGAAGCAATAATCTAGTACATCTCCAAGGTTTTATAAATGAGCGTAGGGGAGATAAAATAATTTTATCCTTATCCTTCTAAGTTCTTAGCTGAGACCCTTGTAATAAAAGACAGGTTAACAAGAATAAAACAAACAATTTTATTAACATGTAAATCTCATGTACACATGGGAGATAGGAAAAAATGAGTAACTCTTCCAGGTAGCTTAGAATTGAGGTTTATACATCATCTTAGTAGGACAAGGGGAAGGGAGATATAGGCCCTTTAGGGAAGAACAAATTATATTTTGGAAAGATGAGTGAGTCCTTGGAAGAATAGATGGGAGGTTTGTGACAAAGTTTAGCTATGGTATTCACTTCTAGTCTTCTCTCCTGTGATGAGGCCATCATCTCTGGTTAATGAAACTCCTGATATGGGCATTTATGACAATTGAGCTCCTTTTGGGGAATCTGTCTTTGGGCAGATAAAGGATGTTCAGAGAAAGCATCTCCCTGAATTTGTGATTTCAAGTGCCTACATCTCAAAATAATCAATATAATTAAGTGGCATATTTTAGGGTGGTATGTCCTGAACTTCTATAGTCATATCTTGGGGTACATATTCTGCTACCCTTTATGAAGAAACTGAGATTCAACAGAGTTAAATGATTTGCTAAATGATCACACAGAGACTAAGTAGGAATTAGAGCCAAGGCTTCTTGCTTTCTACATCGAAGTCAGGGAAACAATTTTTAGGCTGTTATCACTACAGGCCAAATCTGCAGGTCAGAGTTACTGTGAATGACAGAAATAGAAATGGAAAGGAGGGATGGATGAGAGTGATTTAGAATTTATAGAATTTATTAGGAAGTAATGCTTAATAAGCCTTCAGATAGGTAGATCAGAAATGTTAAAAAATTCATATTTAAGAATTTTTCTAGAAAAAGGATCTTCCACCCAAATAACATTATTATTATTTGGAAGAAAAAATAATTCAATAGGCTAAGATCATCTTAAAAAAAATCATACTTCAAAGTTGCAGATCCCAGTAGAGATTAAAGGGAATCTATTTCTCTTATCAACCAAAGGGACTCAATGTTAGTGACTATGTGATTCCAAAGAGATTTTGTATCAATAAACATAAAATCAAAAGTGGTATTACTGAAGAAACAAGGGTAGTGGCAGTGCCCTAGGCAGCCCAGATTCTTAAAGGCATCGGCAATGTTGTGTCCTTTAACAACCACTGCCAGTGAGCCCAAGGGAAGAGTCAAGTCAGCTGAAGGGGCAGTAAAGGGAGAGCCCAAGGAGAGATGGGCCAAAGAGGCAGCAGGAAAACATAAATCTTTAGACAAAAGTAATGTAAACTAAAGGAAAAGAGAGAGCAAAAGGAAAAGAGGCCACAGGGACTAACCAAGAAACTTAATAAATGGGCCTGCAAGAAAATAGCCACTAAACCTAAGGAGAAACCAACCTCAGATGAACTGAAAAGAAAGAAGCCACATCTGATCTACATCGTACATATGTGTCATTCATGATGCCTGTACTTTCTTTCGTGTAAAATCCCAAAGGACATTTTTATCAACTGCTTTGCAAATATAAGTTCTATAGACATTAGAAATGCATTTTTAAGAAGGGTAAATCCCATCTCATCCCGTTTTTTTAAACACATTTTAAAAAAACATAGTCTAAATGTTTAAATAAGTGAAATCTTGTGCTTGCTTATGTTTTTCTTTTTTTGGGTGTGTGTGCATGTGCATACAAAAAATATTGGAATATGGAATTAATGGAGATTTTGTCTTGTGTGTCAACTTAACAGTGGAACGTCCAATGACTAAAGAAACAAAATTTGAAAACCAGTGTTTGACCAGAGATAACTATAAAGACACGGAAAGCAGTCATAAACTTCATCCAACATACAACTATGAACTGTGAACTTTGTGTAAGTTAGCACACACATCTATTTCTGGCAAGTTACATGCAAGTTAACATAATCTTATATTCTAAATAAACAATGAGAAACATGGACATTTCCAGATAAGAGAATTCAATTTCTAGAAAATGACCTTTCCAAGCTAGTGAATGTAAAATATCGAAGTCGTTCAAGAAACAAATAGTTGGCACCTAGGGAAATTGGAATATTTAAAAATATGCCTTGAAGAGCTAAATGACCTTTACTTTTTCTCACTAAATATAAAATGCTCACCTGCGTCCAGATTACACATTTATTGAGAGAGTTTGTTTGAAGTGTTCAAGCATTTAGACTTAGGGCATTTGACTTGCCAAAACTCATAGCATTAAAATAAAAAGTTTGCCTCGGAAGATTTTTATCTATACAGCTAATGCCCCAGGAGAAATACAAATGGAAATTCACTGCAATCTAATACACTTAGCTAAAACATAAAGGAACCACCACCTTTACTTGCAAAACAACTTTGCTGTTAAAAGCTGTAGTTTCCCTTTTCTCTTATTTGACCAGGGAGTTAGGCTGTTTTATCAGGCTTAAAAGCTATTGTGGTATTTCTATCTTAACAGTATATTTTGATAATTAGGTAATTATAGGGGCTTCTCTAGTTCTTATATCCTTGGTTCACAGACTGTTGTACAAGCGTTTACTCTCTTATGTTAAAATTATTATTTCTCATTTCTATGTTATAAATAAATAATGCCTACTCAATAACTAAAAATTATTATAAAAACAGATTTCCCTTTGGCTCTCTTGGAAAAAGGCCCCAAAAGAGTTTGAGTAGCTCCCATATCATAGAGTCTTGCTTTCCCACAGGTTTTGTTTCAAAGCCCTTTAATACAGACGGTTAGTGGGAATGCCCAAATGAGTTAGATCTTTTACAAGTTTTTTCATCTTACATTCTTCAACTGATGCTTTTTTTTTTTTTATTAATTGCATTCAAAGCATGGTTATCAATATGAAAAAATAAACATAAAAATAGTAACAGTGGCTACTATTGGAAAAGGGTGGATGATAGATGGAAGAAGTCTTAGTGGTTGCTTGAAAAGCTGGAGAGTTCATCACTAATTCCTTTCAAATGGATATCAGGGTCTTAATGGTATTTCAAATATACATTATAATTTTTGATGTGGGGCTTGATTTTTTGTTGAGAATAAATGATGTTAATTCTTAAAGAGCTCTAAGTCACTAAGACTGTTAGAGGAAAAGTGAAGATAATTGCATTTTATATATATATATACACACACACACACACACACACACACACACGTGTGTGTGTGTGTGTGTGTGTGTGTGTGTGTGTGTGTGTATAGTTTAATTTTAAAGATGTATAAGTAAATGTTAGAACCTGGTCTTCAAAGTGCAGCTATTAAATCTCCATGCTTTTTAAAATAGAAGATTAAGTATAATCTGTTATCCTTTCTGAGTTACTGCAGCAGCAACAGCATCCTTGGTGGTGGTGGCAGGGAGAAAAATAAAAGAAGGGATCCTAGCACAAAGTAGCACCAGTGCCAGCTGGCTTATTTAAGAGCTATCAAGAGAATGCTGAAGCAATGTGTTTCAAACCCCCAAGGGAGAATCACAAGGTTCTAACAAATAACTAAGGTAACTCCTGAACTACTATTTGTGGTTGAGGATGAAGTAATTCAAATTAGAAAAAGACATTTCTCTGGCTTCATAATCTGTTTCTTTGCTCAATGGACTCCTGTGTTAAAAAGAATTTTATATGGAACAACATCTTGGCCTCTGATCTCAGATCAATTTTCTCTTGCCTAATAATCTATCCCGTGCTCACTTCTCTGGTACTGGAATAAAATCAAAATTAGTGTCACTTGGATAAAATGTTGCCAGTGAGTATGAGGATGTTTCTTGTAATAGAGAAATCTTCCAGGTCCCATCAAATGTGAAAACATTGTCTCTATGGTAGAGGAGATCAAAGTCATTATCTTTAGCAACATTTGCACACAGAGTTCTGAGACCTGAACTGGCAAAAATAGTCCCCTGTGGATTGTTATTTTGTCTTAAGTGATTGTAAATTTGTCCACAAAGACCCCCCAAAGCCAGACATGCAAATCACATCACATTTAAACATTTTTTCATAGTTCATTAAAAAAATGTGCACAGTGATTGACTCCAAAATTCTTCCTCTAGGAATTTGTCCCAAAAAAATAATGTATGATGTACATGAAAAGACAGAGCAATGTAGATTCCATCAATAAAAAAATCAGTTAAAAATGTAATACTTTCAGACAACAGAAGAATATGCAACTATTATAAACAAACTTTTAAAAGAATATTTATGGATCTGGATAATGGTTGTGGTATATTTTAAGAGGGGAAAGAAAGTTAATAAAACATATATAGCAAATAATCCTATATTTACAAAATATTCTGTGTGAATTTAATGATGTATATGAAATATCATGTGATTATTTTTTAATTTTTATTCTCTGCTTCTGTATTTTCTCATTTTCTCCAATAAATATGATTTGTAAAATAAAAACTAAAATAATTTAAACAACTTGCCCAAGATAATTACTGTATTGATTTTGTGCTATACCTGCTGACTTTCTGGGAAATTCTCATCATGCCTAGAAAGAGCAACTTGCCTGGCTTATCCTGATTTAAGGACTTCAATACAAAGTTGGCCTCCTGGCTCCATCCACTTATTGGGAAAAAGACAAAGCAGCTCCTCATAACACCTTTCCCTAGTTAACTGTCCATAAGCAGTACAAGAAATATTTCCTAGGGGTCACACCTGCTATGTTATAGAGCATCAAAAGATAATACCACCCTCTTCCTCAAGCCTTGGGATGGGTGGGGGAGGGGCAAGCAGGAAATGAAATCATTGGGTTACATTCCCAGCCTACCCCAAAACATATCAACACAGATGTGAGGAAAGAGCATATCAGGTCTGGTTGCTCACTCCTTGCAGGTTTCTAGGGGAGCTTGGAAACAATGATTGACTCTTGGCTAATCCTTGGGAATGTGTTCCTCAAACTGTTTTTTGTGGTTGTTATGTACACCTGGAGCAATGGAGCATGCTGTACCAGCTTGTCAGGACTTGTCAGGATTGATTTATGCAAGTATGAAAATTGGTCATTTTCCTGGTTTCACTGTTGGGATTTGGTTACCATGGTTGGTTGCCTAACAGGATGTACCTGCATGATCAGTCCTCCATAAAAACCTTGGATCCTGAAACTTGAGCAGGCTTCCCTGGGCAGAAAAACTTTGCATGCATCTCCACATTTCCCAGCTAGATAGACAAGTGCATCTTATATGATTAATAAAGGGGAAGGACAGAGAAGCTGTGCCTGGCTTATCTGGACTCCTTCTAAAACATGCCTTTTTCCTGTGGCTCTTGCTCCTTTTGCTATAGTATATATTGCAAAGGTATAATAAACCTTAGCTGTGAATACATCCCATTATTCAGTATTGAGACTCCTTTTAGTGAGTCAGGAAATTTCAGGGTGGTAGCCAGACCCCAAAGTAAAATTTCTCTATTCCGCCCACAACTCCAACATTATACAGTCTGTGTTGCCATTTCCATTTCCTACCACGATGACATTTAATATTTGTCTGGAGTTCACCTGAGCAACTGAATCTAAGAGCTCCTCTCAATGGATGCCTCTTGTTATCTTGTGAAGAATTGCACTCCTACAGCCAGAGCTGAGACATTTGTGAAGCAAAAGACTAATACTATGAACTAGAGAGCAGAATAAACAGTGGTGAGATTTTCATCCTGAAGAAAATAGGGAATGCCAGAGAGGGGTGCAGATAGAAGACTATAAATGTGGTGGCTGTAGAGAAAACCAAAAGAAGGAAGCCAAACTGCCTAGGCTCCTGGAAGCTGCTTTGGTTCTGTTGGTTCTTTGGTGTCAGTTGCTTTTGGGCAATTATTTAGGAAATGTGGTCACGGATTTTCACTGTCACTCATCCAATGGCTTCTTGTATCTGAAGGGTTATTAATTCCCTCCTCAACCTTTTGTCTCTGGCTTTGTAAATTTTATTCTTTTATCTTTTCCTCAGAAGAAATAATTTTTAGATCATTAATCATTTGTTGAACATCTCTGAGATATTCTAATATTTTGTATGTTATGCTTCAGACATAAAGCTTATTGGTAACATACACTGTAGCTATTGCTGTAGACCTATCTACAAAAATCAACATCACCCATTTATGTTTCTTTGTTTCTCCCTCGCACGCAGGCTATTCTCATGTCCCCTCCTAAGACCATATCTATAGTTGAGAGAATAGACATTTTTCCAATTATTTAGATTTCTGGGAGTTTAGTGAAATGAAATAATGGGGTGGATGACTGCACAATATACGTTTGTTTATTAGTCACTTGGAATTTGAAATCTATGAATCTGAATATAATAATGAGCTTTCGCTTTCACTATTAAAATGATTATTTGATTTATAATCATTATTCTTAAATAAATTTATTACTTTTTCAGGAGACTAAATTTAAAAAGAAAAGAAAATCATCATGTTTGAAAAGAATATCTTCAAGCACATCAGTTAATTTAGAACTATTTTGTTTTTAACTTATTTCAAAAATTTCAGAAGGCTTATCCTCTTTATTCCAAGAAACTTTAAATTCTCTCTGCTTTATTCCTCTGGTTGATACCATCAGACCTATCTTCCAATATTTTCTCTTCTTCCTTTACTGTAAAAGTCGAGCTGAGCATCTGACTAGTCAGGAAACAGCAGAGAATCCAATTAGAACTATGTTATCTATTATTTGACAACAATGGCTGGATTGTTACCAAATTTAGTTAGAATTCCAATTCAATTCAGATCAATGTTATTACCTGTTCTGCAATTCTTTTCTATTCTGAAAGGAAGTTACCAAAATACTCTATCATAATTCTTTAACCTATACAATTTTTGAAGTAGCTCATACAATTAGATAACACTAAAACAAAAATTCATATTTTTTACACTATAGCAAAAGTTGACCCATCTGATTATTGGAGTCTTAAGTGCCTTCAGAATGATCACTAGTTGATCTGTCATTCACTGAAAGGAGACATCTAGCATATAACATGAGTGAGGTCAATCATTTTTGGAGAATGTTAAGTAGTTGTATTCCTATTGCCAACAGTAAAGTGCTTTTAAAATTTTTCTACAAAACAAAACCTTATATGTAACCCAATGGATACCAAAATGCTCTTTGATCAGAATTATAATGTTAATAAACACAATAATTTTATTAATGTAATATTTTAAATTTATTTTTGAAATAATGTAAGCACAGTTTCTTACCTTCCTTTTCAGAAACCTTCTTCCTCTCCCTGGAAACTCCAGGAGACAAGTAGGCACCAAGCACTGGGAATTTGAAAAGTAGAATGAGCCAAGATAAAGTAGATGTGGGCCAACAGGCTCTGGAGAGATGAATGTACGGAAACTTTTGATAGCTCCCAGCAGTCATGCCAAATACAGTGTGCAAGATAGAGGAAAGGAAAGATCCAAACTGAAGAGTGAAAAGAAAGCCTAATGAAGACCTACTAAAATAAATGCATGAAATAACAGGTCACTTAGTGAGGTAGTATAGCCAAGATCCAGGTGGACCTTGATGTCCTAGCTGTGTGATTTCTGTTAAGGAACTTAAAAATTCTACATTTCAATTACTTTTACTGAAAAGGAGGAACCATGACAACATGTAATCTATTTCCTAAGTGCTATCTTGACCCAGTTTTGAGATAATGGCTAAAAACTCAATGCTCCTTGCAGGACATTTGTAACCTACACTCCAACACTTTCCCTCATCAGACTCCAAGACTTCTGGGTTACAATGCATACTCCCAACTAACTGCAAGAGGCCCCAGATGGCAAACATCTAGGACGGCCTTTTCTTCATCAAGTCAGCAGAATTATTAAAAGTACTCAATGCACTAAGAAGCCTACAAAACCTACCTAATTTTACCTGGTTTGCCATTCAGAAGCTGTCTCCTAGAGTTTCAATTTGCTGTTACCCATTCCCCAGGTGCAACCCCTTGTGTAGCCCTGCATAGCAGCCTGTTCACCCACTGACACAACTGAGAGTAATAAAGAATTCTGCCTTTCATTTCTATGGGGGTCATTTATTATGTATGTCCCACCATCATCAGAACTTGACAACTGTGAAAATACAGCTCTTACCTTATAATTTATAAATATTAAGGGAGATAATGTTTGTGATTTGTTTAGCACACTACCTAGCACATAGATTGAGATTTTTCCCCTTCCCACATTTTTTCCCCCAGTGAGGAACTTTTCTTCACACTATAAATGAGTAGACCTCCTTGGAACCATGGGGAACAGAACTAGAAAAATAAAAAATTTTGGCCTTTAGAAAAATATTGATTAGATAGAAACAATCCTTCACAAAACTCATCCTTTCCCACCTATCCCACTTTCTAATCTATAAAACTCCTGAGACCTGAGAAGGGAGACATAAGATAAAGAGGAAAATTACATGAGTAGAATCTGATTTTATTCATAGAAATATAATTTTGTTCTGCACTCTCCCTTATGTCGTTTG
Source organism: Eidolon dupreanum (assembly GCA_028627145.1). Classification (NCBI taxonomy): domain Eukaryota; kingdom Metazoa; phylum Chordata; class Mammalia; order Chiroptera; family Pteropodidae; genus Eidolon; species Eidolon dupreanum. The sequence goes on from CM053503.1 coordinate 151,245,653, forward strand.
GAAATATAAACAATTTCTCACTCAAACCTTAAAAAAGGACCTCCAAGAGTTTTACTTGCCCTTGGATTGGGGGTAACAGGGTAGATGTGTCAGCATGGGAAACCTCAAGTACCAGGATCAACTCTCATAGTAGCGTGAGCAAGCAAGTTTTAATGTTGCCTCTAGAAAATTTCAGGGATTTGCAGGAGAGTCTGAGGACCATGGTCACATTAAGGGCATATGATAGTAGAATATGCATTAGACCAAATGGCTGGATGCCAGATAGGAATGTTGACATCTCAGTGGAAGAAAGAATAAAAGAATGAGAGTTACCCACAATTAGATCTATAGTGCATATACCATCACAGATATTGGCTAAGGACTAGACAGACATTTCCCTTTATTGCCATAATGCTATATCAACCATGTGTCAAAAAAATTATGGAGGATTCTGGTCGAGAATGGGGGAGTAGTTAAATACTGTGCTCACCACCTCTCACAACCACATCAAAATTATAACTAAACTACAGAATAACCATCATTAAAAATCACCTGAAGTCTTGCTGAACACAAGTTCTACAACCAAAGGTAAACCTAAGTCACCTTGAGACTGGTAGGATGGGCACAGACATGGAAATGGCTGGTCCCACATCCATGTGTAGCAGTTGAGAATCAGGAGGGATATCTCAGCTGCAGAGGTCCCCCCAGAGGAATAAGGAGTCCCAGCCCAATACCAGTCTCCCCTAATCAGGGTTCCAGTGCCAGGAAGAGAGGGCCCTACAAAATCTGGATGTGAAAATCAACATAACTTAATGGCTGAGTGAAATGCAGGGCTGTGGGAGTCCCAAGCATTCCTCTTAAAGGGCCAGTGCATGAACTTACCTGCTGATGAACTCACTTTGAGCACCAGCAATGGGGAAGCAGTTCAGAAGGTGCCAGGGACATACTGGGAGGAACTGAATTGTCTGGCTTTAGGGAGAGGGCTGGAGGGGCAGTTTTCTCTCAGACAGAAGTGCTGGCAGAGGCCACTGTTCCTTTGTTGAGGTTCCTTTGCTGGGCTCCCTACCCAGCATTCAGACCTAGGCAGGCGCCATATCTGACTCTCCATTAAATAGGTTAACAGTGGTTGCCCCGCCCTGATGATTCCCTGAGAGGCTGCTCCGCCTATCTTGCCTGCCCACCCAAGCTGCTTCCAGTGGATTTTCCATACACATGGCCTGACTTGACCCATGCTGCAGACTTTCCTAAAAATCTCTCAAAGGCTCACAAAACCTAAAAAAGCAGCATCTGATCTCAGTGTGCCCCGTACATCTTACAGAGCAGCCACAAGCCTGGCAGCCATACTCAGTTCATAGTTTGCCCTCTCAATGTACATCCAAGGCCAGTGTGGGTGGTAACCATCTGTGGAATTCTTGGTGGCTCATGCCAGGTGGCCCCAAGTAGGGCACAAGCTGCAGTTGAATTTAGCCGGTGGCAGGTACCCCCTAACCAGGAGACATCAGCCTGCTTGCATGATGGCTGGCTTAAATCTGAGCAGGAGCTCCACCCAGGATCCCATCCAAAAATGACACACCTAAAGGGCAGACTGGGCAGGCAGCAGAGCCCTGCTAAAGTGAATCCTGTTCCATAGGGTCAGCCCCTGTACAACAGCTCCTCCACTGTAGTCACTGGCCAGTCCTCACAGCCAATCAGCCTGATGGTCAATCCTTCCTATTGATGTGCAAACAGCAATTACATTAAGAGGGCACGCACAACCCATATGAGAGACACATCTGGAGTACCCAGTTCAGGTCACCAGAGAGACTGCCCCACTGGGCCCCACAGGACAACTACTACATAAGGCCACTCTACTAAGACCGAGAGATAGCAGCCCTACCTAATACATAGAAACAAACACAGGGAGGCAGCCAAAATGGGCGAGACAAAGGAACATGTCCCAAATGAAAGAATAGAACAAAGTTCCAGATAAAGAACTAAATAAATTTGAGATAAGCAAGCTACCAGATTCAGAGTTCAAAACACTGGTTATAAGGATGCTCAATGAACTTAGGAGAAGAGTAGAGGAACTAAGTAAGAACTTTAACAAAGACATAGAAAACATAAACATGGAGATAGAAAGAACTCAATCAGAAATAAAATAACTGAAATGAAGAATACTTTAGGAAGAATCAATAGTAGATTAGATGAAGCAGATGATCGAATCAGTGATTTAGAAGATAAGGTAGCAGAAAACACTGAATCAGGACAGCAACAACAATAACAAGCCATCCAAATAAATGAGAATCATTTAAGAGGCCTCTGAGACAACACCAAGTGCACCAACATTTGCATCATAGGGGTACCAGAAGGAGAAGAGAGAGGGTAAGTAATTGAAAACCTACTTCAAGAAATAATGATGAAAAACTTCCCTATCCTGTTGAAGGAAATAGGTATACAAGCCCAGGAAGCACAGAAAATCTCAAATAAGATGAATCCAAACAGGCCGCAACAAGACATATCATAATTAAAATGTCAAAGTTTAAAGACAAAAAGAGAATTCTAAAAGCAGCAAGAGAAAAGAAATTAGTTACCTACAAGGGAGCTCCCATAAGTCTGTCAGCTGATTTCTCAACAGAAACTTTGCAGGCCAGAAGGGATTGACACGAAACATTCAAAGTGATGAAAAGTAAGGACCTACAACCAAGATTACCCTACCCAGCAAAGCCATCATTTAGAATCAAAGGACAGATAAAGAGCTTTCCAGACAAGAAAAAGCTAAAGGAGTCCATCACCACCAAGTCAGTATTATAGGAAATGCTGGGTGGACTGCTGTAAGAAGAAAAAGAAAAAAGAAAAAAAGATAAAAAGTATGAATAATAAAATGGCTATAACTATGTATCTATCAACAATTACTTTGAATGTAAATGGATTAGGTGCTCCAATCAAAAGATAGGTGGCTGAATGGATAGGAAAACAAGACCCTTGCATGTGCTACCTACAAGAGACAGCATGGATTAAGAAGAGGTGGTACATATATATGATGGACTATTACTCAACCATAAAAAAGAATGAAATCTTGCCACCTACAACAACATAGATGGACTTAGAGGGTATTATGCTGAGTGGAGTAAATCAGAGCAAAACAGATGTCATATGATTTCACTTACATGTGGAATCTAAATAACAAAATAAATGAATAAAACAGAAACATACAGAGAACATTTTGATGGTTGCCAGATGAGAGAGGGCTGGAAAGGTGGGAGAAAAAAGGGCAGAAATTAAGAAATATACATTGGTAGTTGCAAAATAGTTATGGGGATATCAAAGATAATAGGGAATACAGTCAATAATATTGTAATAACTATGTATAGTGTCAGATGGGTACTAGATTTATCAGGTAAGTTTTATAAATGTCTAATTAATTACTATGTTGTACACCTGAAACTAATATAATATTGTAGGCCAACTATAATTGAAAAATTTAAAAAAATTATTAAAAAAAAAATATTCCCCTTACTATGTGCTCCCATAGCTCCCTTGAACTTGGATAGCACCAAGTGGCTAGTTTTAACCAATGGACTATGAGCAGAAATGACATGTCCCTCTGAGCTGTGGCAGGGAAATGCCCTTGTCTGACCCCTCCCCTATCCCCATTCTTTTTTATGTTATGGCAATCATAGAGGTACCATGTTGAGATAGATGAGCCATAGGATGAAGCTATTCTGCTCTCCTAAGGCATCATTTGGAAGAAAGTGGTCTGACCCACAGTGGAAATAAGCATTTATATGGTAAGCAATGATATTTCAGGGTTATTTATCATGGCTACAGAATCTTGCAAAGTTTTACTAATATAGGCATCCAGAATTAAATATCACCTTGGAGAAGAATTGATGGTGAAAACCTTAAACTGGATAAATATATTTTGAATTAATTCTGAAAATTCCTTAATTGATCAGTTTATGTTTTCCACTTCTGGATAAACTGCAGATTTGGGGAAAAAAGTAAGTTCATTAGAGAAATAAAATTATATTTATTGTAAATCTGAATATAAATGTTTGAGGAAAAAACCACATCTGCTACATCATTATGAGAATTATTAGATACATCCAATTGACCTTCAATGTGGGAATAAGGATGCTGACCCTACTCAGTCAAAAATTTGTGTGCAAATTTTGACTCCCTTGAAACTTAAGTTGTTCTCTGGAATCTACATGGGATTGGTTCATGACCCTCAGAGGATACCAAAATTCACAATGAAGTCCCCTATACACAGTGACATAGATCAATGCATATTATCAGCCCTCAGCAGCTGCAGACTCCCAACTGTGTATGGAAAATAACACATGCATTTATTGAAAAAAATCTGCTTATAAGTGAACCTGCATAATTCAAACCCATGTTGTTCAAAGGTCAAATGTACAATATGGCATAAGTAATAAAGCATTTGATATCACGTGAATTTATGTCTCAGTGGTGTCACTTTTTGTGTGGCATTGGACAAGCTTTTTTTTAACCTTTCTAAAATTTTACTTTCCTCATTTATGAAAAGAGGAAAATAATAATAACTTATAAGTTCATGGTGAACATTAGAGACAATGAGTACCAGCTTCTTAAGAGAGGGCCAGACTTTTGGAAAGCCTTCAATCAATATGTGTTATAATTTTAATGTTGTTATAATGTCTGGAAATCCACATAAATAGCAAGCAAAAGCAAGATGATTCAATAAATCCCTGTAATACATGGAAGATGATGACATAAGAAGATGTTTAAGGTAATTGGAATGAGAGATTAAGATTTTATCTTCAGGATATTGTATAACATGTATATGCTTCCTACAATAGTAATCAGTGGGCGGCTGATAGAATCTGTCTTTAAAGCTTGGGATCTTTATTTTACTTTGTTTCTAAAGGAGGCAGAAAACTTGGATTATATTATTTTGTAGAACACTATACTCATCTTAGAAATATAAGTAAATAGAAAAAGGTTTGCAAGATGGGTATTTTTCTTTTAAAAATCTATGAGTAACTTGCAAGAGCAGGTATTTCAATATTCACATGTCTCGTGTGTACCATTTGGTTTACAGTCTCCTGATTGCTATCTTGTGGTGAATTGTTCTCTTTATAGCTTTAAAATTGCTATCTGGGTGACAGTCTTCTGTTTCTAATCTTAAAATGGCTGTCTAGTGGTTTTACTCCCCATGGTTTATCATGCAGCTTGATAATACTGTGGAGAAAAATACAATTAGCTAACTATGCACCTGCTCAGTTTACAATTTTATGTGTGTAAGTTGTAGTATGATAAACATCTTGGGGCTTGTGGTGAAATCACTTGAACATAGAAATTCTGTATGAAATTCTGCAATATATAAATATATCTAAGTATTGTGTGTAATATATTCTCTCTATTCTCTCCATATATACATACATATACATATATGCATATGTATACATTATGTATATATATACAGATATAGATATATATATATATATACACATAGATACAGATTCAGATATATATATATATATATATAGAGAGAGAGAGAGAGAGACACACACACAGATACATATATATATATACACACACACACATAGATACAGACATATATATACAGATATATATACACAGATATATATATATATATATATATACAGATATATATATATATGTATCTGTATATATATATATATACACATATATATATATAAAATATCTTCCCACAGGTCTAAAAAAATTAAACTGTGAATTCAGGAATCTCAGAGTACAAAGCAGAAGAGAGTAACTAAAGTCTGAATTTTGACATTCATTTTAGCTTTTAACTTTCTATGCTATTGTATACCTCACATCTTCTCCAAAAATTCTTTTCCTCTTACTATTATCATTTTAATTGAAGTGTTAATATTAGTTCAGGATCAGATTCTATGTTGTATTTCAGAAGTTGTTTCCTGTGGCTCTTTAACATGTAATAAACCCTATAAAAATTACCAATTTATTTATAGGTTAAGTACTTCATGTGATGTTTCACTTTTATTAACATTAATCTATGTAATAACATTGCTAGAGATGAGCAGAGTTATATGCCATAGTCTCAGATATGAGTAGAAGACAAGTGATGCATTTACAAAACAGATTTAGAAGACTCTAAGAAAGGAAGACAACCATTAGTCTCACACATAATTATTTTTAAAAATCTTTTTTTGATTATGTTGCATTTGTCTTTCTTGAATGAAAGGAACCTGATTCTCTATCCTAAATGAGGTGCTCCTGGGTAGTTTGAGGAGGTGAAGTGAAATCTTTAGTTGTATCAGAGAAGCATTTGTCAAGGGACTAAGTAAGACCTCTGGTGGTCTCGAATAGACTCAGTATATCAGCATAAAGTATGCTCTTATCAGAATAAGGTTCCTCTCTAGCAGAGGAAGAAAGAGAAGTGTTAACTAAGCAAAGGAAGAAAGATATTTAAGTCAGAAGATGAAGCTTTAAGGGTGTTTACCACCACTCAGTAATGGTCACATGATTCTAGATTTGTTATTTGAGTTTTATTTTTCATATCTAGATGTCCAAGACTATTCCAATAATGTTTATATATTGAGTCAAATGAACCGACATATGTGGAATAAGTTTATATATTGTAAAGCACTGTGTAATTAGTAAGTATTACAACTGCTATGAACTAACATGTTGCTACTGGACGTGTCAACTGTACCTTAAAGCAGGGGTGCCCAAACCCTGGTCCACAGACTGATACTGGTCTGTGGCCTGTTAGGAACCAGGCCGCAAAGCAGAAACTGAGTAGCGGGCCAGCAAGCAAAGCTTCATCTGTATTTGTGGCCACTCCCCAGCACTAGCATCACCGCCTCAGCTTCACCTCAGATCATCAGGCATTAGATTCTCATAGGAGCACTGGTCCCTGGTGCCAAAAAGGTTAGGGACCGCTGCTGCTTTAAAGCTCTAAAAATATAAGTTGTTTCTTCCTCTTCATCAATCTATCAATGACTTAAAATACTGTCCTGTCTACTAACTCAGTTGATAATGTATGTAATCAAATAACCATAGTAGTTTCAAAAAGTAATAGAATCTTGAAGAAGTCGTTAAAATCTTAATGTTCTTACACTTTGGAGGTATGAAGGAGAGAGAACAATATTTAAAATAGACAAGTTAGAATAAGAAAGTGTTGAGTGAAAATCTTGTTCATGTCATCAATGTCTCTGAAATCACTCTCTCACATTTCTATGGGCTTGTCTCAAGTCATCATTCAGTTGATTGACTATTTTTTTGTCCCATTCCCTCTCACTCACTTCAAAATATGGTCCTAACATTTGATATTCTTTGTAACAAAAGATTTGCCAGCACCATCTTTGTGAACTACAATGAGAGCATAAAGAAAAAATAATTGCTGAAAAATAGTAATGGTTTTGATATAACCTACCAAATATTTCTCTCTTTTTAAGAAATTTCCAAAGAAACAAACCAACTACAGTTAATTAAGCATAGTATGCACAGATGAGTAAGTCTGTACACAGCAATAGCCATATGTGATTGATGGTAAAAACATATGGAATGTATCACATTTTGAACAACCAAAGGGGTCCTAGGAATAATTAATGAGATTCATAAATATAGACAAAAATAAGCCCATTTCACAACTTCAGATTATTAAATCTAGAACAGATATTCCTATTCCCTAATTGGTTTATCTTAGAACATATTTCTGACACAGAAGAGAATGTTTGTTTCATATTTTATTGAATTTCATTTATATTAAATTAAAAATATATTTCTGACAGATTCATGTAACAAAAAAGCAGAACAGTTTTCAAATTGTTCAGCTGGGATGATCAGTACGGAATGAGGCAAAGCATGTCGCATTCTATAATTGCCTTGTACAGGTACAATTCTTTCCCAAGAGCCAAGAGAGGATCCTTGAGAACTAACTGAAAAGCCTAATTACAGAAATTTAAAATATCATTTGTCCCTCATTTTCAAATAACAACTGAAACTGGGGGAAGGAAAGGAGAATGGGGTGAAGGGTTGGAGGAGAAAAATGAATAAGAGAAATTATACTAAAAAATATACCTAACATTATAAAAGTTAGTATGTGTTAAGTGCATAATCCTTCATAGATAAAATAGAAAAAAAAAATCAAAATAACATTACACAACACACAATTGGCATTTCCTATTGTGTAAGCAAGTGCAGAGGTTGAATACATCACAATAGTGCTGAACACAGAATCACAAGTAATGTCAAAATGAAAACTTCCAACCAAAAAGAAACAATCACAAGCCAATTACTTATATACAAATCAACCCTAAAGACAATTATGTTCCAAATAAAGATGTCCACGAAAGAAAATCAAAGCAACATTATTCTTATTTACAAATGCAACTAGCCATGTCTTTAACAAGCTATAAAAATACTATTCACATTTTCAAACATACAGTAGTATTTTTTGTTTATTTCAAAAGGCAGCTAACTTTGAACACTGGGATTTAAATGAAACACTGATGGCTTACCAACTAGGTATTTTTGCACCCCTGTCCTTTGAAGATACTTCACAAGAGAGAGGGCTTGTTTTCTGTTTACAAGTTAAGAACCTAAGGAAATGAATATAAATGAATAAAATACCTTAAGCCTCTGTCTTTTTGGTAGAGTGTCTCCCTTTATCATCTGAACCGATCATAGTCAACTCTTTTGATGCTTGTATGAGATGAATGTTCAAGAGAAGATTTAATATGACTTATTTATTATTTTTTTTGTGCTATGAATTATCTTGCAGATTGTTCTCATTTTCAATTGATCTTGTTACAGTGGTGCTCAAGAAAGAGATGAACAACTGGTCATACCATGAGGAAATGCAGTTTCAACATGCAGAGATGCAAGTCCCTGGTGCTCACACATGAGATGTAGACACACCAGCTAGTGAGGTGTGCATTCAAAGTTAGCTGCCCTCGCACAGCTGCTCAGTTTAATAATCGACCCATTTAACAGCAGTACCAATTTATGCTACATATTTCAAAGTACCTTACTTTAAAAGAACCACGTACATATCTACATTTAGAAAATAACTTTCGTAGTTGATTACTGGAGTAATCCCAAAAGGGTTCTTGGAGTGCTATGGTGTAATCCCCTCACTCCCCCCTCCCAGCCCCTGAGAGATCCAGAAATATACAGGAAAATGACTTTCACATTAGGGGAAAAGTACAACCCTTCATTAACTGAAAAATCAGGAAATGATACTCAAAAAAGCAGGTTATGTCAGTAAAGAAGAGGTATGATTTGCCTTCTTTCAAAAGGGCTACAGGCCTGGAGGAGACATCTACCTATCAGGGATAAAAACAGCAGTAAAGGCAAAGAGGTTTGGACAGGTTAGACTACTGCCTACAGGTATGAAACTTTGTTTTCTTATATTTGTATATTTGTACAAATGTAACCACATCTCATAATATGGGTAAAACTCATTAGAGCATTGACAAAAAAAAATGTCCTTAAATAGCAAAATAGAGAAAGAATGGTAACCTATTAGACAACATGGATTTTCATTGAAATGAAACTGCATTCATTATATATTGCTTAGATGGATGAATGAACTGTAAAGGATTACAAATGGTCTTCAGAGCTGAATAGCCTTTACCTTTATGACTTTTCATTTGTGAAAAAGAAAATACAGCAGCTATAAAATATTTGTGATCAGGAATAAAATAAGATAAATAAAGTAAATAAGTTAATTATCTGGTAAAACTAACTTCTCAGTTATATGCAAGGTTTTTATGAAAAGATTAAACCTAAGACCTACCAAGGGCATTTGCAGTTTCAAGATATGTGTTTCAAGATTCATCACAGGGCTGACTCGTCTGAAATTCCTGCAGAGAAGGACATAGTAAAGGAATCGATCTTCCTAGAAAAACATAATTTTAATATCATAAAGTATTATTTTGTGCAGTAATTTATTTGAGAAGTAATTCAAATAATGTCCAAATTGCTAGAATCTTTTATGGAAAACTCAGGCATTTGAGGGCAGAGGCTAGGTCATTATTTCACAAAGCAAGGTATGGAACCTCTGAGATCCACTATGGCTTAAGAGAGGTACGGTGATAAGAGAATGGAGGCAGTTGTGCCAACAGGAAAAAAAAGAAGGGTGGTATTTTCCACTAAGGTCCAGAAAAAAATAAATTTTTCTGTGATTTCTAACAAGATAATCACTTACTTGTAAAACCGACTATCAAAGAGTATTTTTCCAGGGGAAGCATGTGAATACCCCTACGAAACTGGTGCTTAGAGTCTTTTCACCTCTTGACTAAAGAAGCATTTTCTTCTGCCCAAAATATCACCTGGCTGAGAAGAGGTGAAGAAGGGGTCTGCAAAAATGACACATCTTACATTTTTGTACCTCTACAAAATCAGGGGGACTTGAACAGAGTGTCTAAAATTTCTACTATTATGTAGAGACTTTTCTTTTAATGAAAAGAACAAAGCAGCCTGTGGTGTTAAAAGCCATTTGTCCACACAAACACAAGGTTTTCCTGACCCAATATAGTACCCACAACAGCTTCATGTCTGCAACTGTAGAAAGAACTATTCTCCCAAAGGCACCTCTGGGATCAGAAAAATTGCATTAATTCTACCCAGAAGTATGAAAGCTGGCCCCATTATAATATCAGTAATAGTAAGGTATCCACCAATGCTGTTATTTAAAAATCACAGCTAATCTACCTCTGCATAATGTTATTTGTTCTTAATAGCAATCAGGAGACATGAACCTGCCTTTATGTGTCTATGAGGGTACAAGCCTGTCCTTCAAAATCCATATACACAAAGAGAGGCAGGGCAGAATTCTCTGTCTATAACATATACAGGAGTGAATTTATCTGGCTTTTTAACAACTAGCAGCTTATACACTTGGAATTCTCATTTGCTCTATTAAAAATCATCATGCTAATAACTAGAGTCCAAAATAATGGAGATACGGCAGTTTGAAATGTTTGGTTTAGCATTTATTCATCAGAATATTGTTAACTAATTCCTCAGTTTTGTTTTTGGAAATAGGAAGTATCACGGAAAAAGAAAGAACATGTCACAAATTAAATGAATTTTGTCTGTGTACTAAATGGCACCACTCATTCTTTGTTTCTGCATAAGGTAATAGAACATTTACATTTCCCTTACTTCATTTTGAAAACCTCTTACTTAAAGTCATAAGTAACATATTTGCTTGTTAAACTACAAGATGGTGTTTGTAAAACAATTTAAAAAATTTATCTTTATACTTAATACACTGAAAATATGGTAAAGGAATAGGAGAATGAATAAAAAATTAATTACAATGCTTTAAAGCAAGTTTTCACAAGTGGAACCAACTCTTTATATGCCTACTTTCAGCTAAACCTAACAAATAACAATTTTAAATAGCAAACTTAATTTTTACTATGCAAAATCCATCCTACATTTTCATATCCTGCATTTTATTTTGTTACACTATAATTTTGTGGTTCATTTTCTAGTTTTAATTTATCTAATAATATTAAAATCATTTAATGTCTGAAAACCTAACTAAATCTACATTTTACAGCATTATCATGGTTCAGCTCAGTTATATACATGCTTTCATGATCACCTTTTCTATTACCTTATGAACTACATATGTCAGTTACATAATCCACATTTATAGATGGATGAATAATTCAAGTTTGAAATAAAGGTTAAATAGCTCTTGAAAAACCTGTATTTACATCCTTAAACAATTTTATTTTTCTTTTCACTTTTGATACTTCAAGAAGTATGTTGATACGCTCTCCCACTTTATCTAGCAGCAGAATCTCACAGTCCTTCTTCTGGTTAGTCCTTGGCAATGGGAAAATGAATAATCCCCATGCCATGTCCTGACTTTGTAAGGTATTAACACCTACATTATAACACTAAGAACACTATGTCTTATCTCATAGTGTTCTAATAGATTAGATCTGTTTCCTGATCTAATTAATAGAATCTCATATTTTTAGTTTGTACTTTTAACATAATTTGAGTACTGCATTGTATTTTTAATGCTATTTCAAGATTATTACTTGAGAAAGAACTCTTACCCTAACCCATGCCACTAATATTCAGAAAGCCAATTGCTGCTTAGCAGTCCAGCACCTCTTTATGGGCCAGGAGCCTTTGTGGTTCCGGGTCTACCCTGGTTTAGAGGGCATCTTTTCTCATCTGTCTAAGAACTACTTCTTTAAACAACCATTTAGTTATACAGTTTTTCAATACTGAAAATAAGATTCTCTAAGATAAGTATAAACTACCAAATTTGATGATTTAAAAATATAGTCTGTGTAAATTTAATATTAACTTTTCTCAAATTAGTTAATTGATTCTGCATATTTGCAGTGATACATCTAGCCTCTGGAATATGATATTCTGGTGCTCGTTGCAGGCGTTAATTAGCATTTTTAAATTTCACTCTACTAGGTTGAATAAGCTATTCTTTGAAACAAATGAAATCTTTTCTTTTTATTTCCCTCATATATATTCTGAAATATGTTTTCCTAAAGGGGCAATAATAAAATAAAAGAGAAACCCTAAAACTACTGAAATCAAGTATGTACTACAGAAATCATTGAAAAAGGAACAATAAAATTGAGCTTTAATAAAACATTTTGAGTCATTTTGGATTATACTTGAATCTATCTCCAGTTAAGTGGGAGATTACTAGATGTCTAAGGATCTTGTGTTGTTCGGATGAAGGAGACTACATTCACTGAATGGATTTTTATTACCTTAACGGTAATTTTTTTTTCTTTCTTCCAAATAAATAATTGTGCTTTCCATATCCTAATAGAAACATATGAATTATGTAAATTAGAAGAAAATGTCAAGTTCTGGTATTTGATAAGGGTGTCAGTGATGAGTTGGTACAAATTCATCTAGAAGAGGAGGCTTATAACCAACTTTTCATTAAGTACTCATGTGAGGTCCCCTTTTCCTGAGGACTCCTCTGAATGTGTGAGAGAACTCTCAGCTGGTAGGCTGTGTCTTGAACTTTGGGGAACTTTACTAGATGGGATCTCACAAAGCCATCTCTTGCTCTTTCTCCCTCTTTTAGCTTACCCCACAACTTAGAAAGAAACTGATACCAATTCCTCCAAGGGTCTTGGCCCAAAGCCAATATCGACTGTTAATTTAATGGTCAAGTTAGAATCTAGATAGGCCAACAAGCCAGTGATGCAATATCCTACTAGACCAGTTTGTGTTTAGATGATAACATTGAAACTCTCCTATTTATTAACTTCAGTAACTTGTAGGATGTTTAATTTACATCCCAAGTGAGTTCACTGGAGATCTTTTAACAAATAGTTGATTTTATGATGACTGCTCACAAAGAGTCCATGCAATCTTGTTCTTCGAACTTATAGAGAAATTCAAATGTCATTCCAAATAAATCTAGACTGTAGAAATTTTAAGTTAGGAATAATATTCTGTTTTTCTGGATATTCCCCACAGAACACAGTACATTTAGTAGACCCTAAATAAATATCAGTTTTAAAAAATAAGTAGTTGAATGAATGGATGGATTTACTTTTTTAAAATAAGCAGAAACCTAGATTTCTTAGCATTTTTTCCCTCTAACTCCCTAAAAGTCTAGAGAATTTTAGTCTAATTGCTTTCTTTTAGGTGATAGACTCAAATTTTAGCACAATACATCAACATAAGTATTTTTAAAAAAACCCAAATGAAGTGGGGTGGATTTCCCTAGAAAAGAGAGACTTACATCTAATTTTCCTAATTACTGACCTGAGTTTCCCTTTTCCTGGAGACTCATTCCTACCATTTGTTCCCGTTGCTCATCCTAATGCAGCAAGTATTCTTTTAAAATGATCCATAATAAAGATGGTTCTAGAACTAGGATGCTGTGTTTGGACAAAACAAGTTATTTTATAATGTATCAAAAGATTAGTATGTAGGATATTAAAATAATTACATGAGAAGATTTTTCACATTTATTTACAACTTTTGACCCAAGAACCTATCTATAAGCTGTGAATGTTTGTGTATTTCTTCTTATTACACCAATTTATGTGCAAAGAGTTACCTTCCACTTAATATAAATAGAGTATCATACTAGAAATGGAATTCAAGCCAATCCTTACTTGCATTCCTTAATATGAAGTATACGAAGTAGACAACTTTTCTTGAGTAACGAATGTGATATCACATGTAGATAATGTGCTGGCCCTCTCACCAGAATCTCTGGATACTGTTCCAAAGTTCTAATTTGCTTGGCATTTCCACAGTTTTCCTTTATCTTAACTGTTTTTTAAAAAATGTACTTAAATTAGTTATTTTGCTGGTTGCTTCCATATTGCTTCATTCAAAATCCAAAATGGAGTTCAGAAAGAGAACAAATAAAATTACAGCTTAAGTGCAAACTACATTTCTGAGTATCCGCCAGGTAGACATACCCAATCCAGTGTGTTTCTTCCAGTTCAATGGATTCCCCATTGGATCACCCCTGAAAATGTCAGTAGTTTTCATGAACCACACAGAAATGTCTGATGGTTTCCTTTCTACTTTCAACATTACCATCTGCCTATCAAGTACTGCCATTTATGGAGAAAAACATTGAAGAATGTAGAGGAATTCAATAGTGTACAACATGAAAGTTAGATTTGATGCTACATTTGACTAACATGTTGGCCTCCCCTTGTAATTTTAAAGACTGTATATTTAAAATAGTGGCCATTTCACTATATTAAAATATTTCTTTTTAAAAGTTTTTCAACTTATAGCAACACATAAGAAACTTTGATGTAAAATCTTTGCAATTGAAAATTAAAGCCAAAACTAGAGGAGAAAGTAATACAAAGGGACAGACTAAAGCAAAAAGAAAAAAAAAAGAGAGAGAGAGAGAAAAGAAAAAAACAAGAAAGCCCTCCAGACATAATTATTAGTTATACTTTGATATAGATTTAAAAATTATGAAAGCCGAGTTGGCCATTCTTGCTTGTCATGATAGAAACTGTTGGAGAAAGAAACTGGATTCTCAATCTCAATTATTATCATATGTTATAGAAAATGTTATCCTTTTATTCTAATGCAAACTTTATTAGGAATTCCAGGAATACTGAAACTATATACACAGCAGTCCTACAGATAAGAACAGGTAGCATGGATCTTTCAAGACTCTGCATTAAAAAAAAAAAAAAAAAAAGAAGAAAAGAAAAGAAAGAGATTAAAAAGAGAAAAGAAAAGTTGAGAATTTGACAGCAGGCAGTATTGCCTTATATTTTCTGGTCCTTCTCTAGCTGTTCTAGTCTCCTGACAAACCCATGCCAAAAAAAAAAAAAAAAAAAAAAAAAAAGAAGAAACAGTGTGGTTTTTCCTGTCTTTCTCTTTCAGACCTTCCTTCTAATGTTCAAGTTAGATAAGCACATAACTGTCATTGCATCTCTATATCTTCCACTACTGGCCTTGGAAGTAGAAGGAAGACCATAAGAGAAAGAGAGGTGGCAGGGAAATTGGAACGGGGATGTCTTTACACCTTAAAACCACTGTTGAGTTTACACCACAGTATTCCGGTGTCTGTAGGGTGGAGGAGGCAGCACAGTGCCTGGCTTCAGTGAGAACTCAGAGAGGTATTCAGGATTCTCTGCCACAATAGGCCGGATCCGTCCGTTTTGTTTATAAAAATATTTTGTGCTGTACTCCTGCAGGTAGTCTGGGTGCTGAAGGGTGCTCCGAGGTGGCAGGCTGTGGTTCCAGTAGTCAGGGTTGTCGAACGCTTTCTTGGCCTTCTCTGGTACAGACAGTACATTGTTCTTCAGGTACTCGGCATTCCCCAAAGCATTGGCAAAGGTGTTGAGGTACAGTGGCTCATTCACGTACTCATCTTCTGCCTTGGGTGGACCATTGGGAGCATTGTGATATTCGGGATTATCCAAAGCTTGAAGGTCTCCGTTTTTTCTCCGAGAAACAAAGGGGTTCTCTTCCACAGGGTTCAGATATTCTGATAGAATAAAAAAATATCAGTTAAGATCAGTTAACTTTCTGGAAAATGTTAATCAGACGAAGGTTATACAGAAAGGTTAGCTTCCTTGTCCAGAATGATAAAACCAAGGATTTATTTCCATGTATTCTCACAAAAAAACTGTTTTGTTGGTTACTACACTCATTAAAACAAGAGCAAGTGGGCCTAAAGTGTTAATGACCTCTGTATTATTTCTTTTTCCTTCTATTTGCACTTGTCCCTCCTATATATGAGGCCAATTATTTAAATGTTTCTGTTTTCTAAAAGTCTATAACTTATGTTGGAAGCTAAGACAATCTATCAGAGTTAACTACCTTTAAATATAGAACAATCAGAATTTTTAAAGAATATTGAAAAATTAAAATGACTATAACTTAATTCCTTGCTAAGATGAACAGATAGAGTGAAGGTATAGCATTTTTAGTCTGTATGATTTACTGTGATGTCTGTCAAGGTAAAAAGAATTTGATTATAGATGTTCCCCCAAAAGTTTTACATATAGGAAAGGAAACATCTAAGAAAAAACTCAACTAACAAAACAATCTGATAGACACCTTACATGCTTCTAAAGTGGCTTGCTTGACAATACATATGTTTAAAAATAAAATATAATTATAACAATTTCCAATGGCTAATCATAATCACAAAAGAGCAAACTATGGTTTTATCACATTTTGTAGGTTGAAAACAGTCACATAATGGTTATTTTTCAATTTATTTTTCAATGTTATTAGTGGTTAATTTATTAGATTAAATCATATGGTGAGTGGTATTATTCAACCTAATAAATTTATCTAGAATAGGTATTGGTATAGAATTTTTTAAAATGCTGTTAACTAATGCTGCTCTCCCCAAATTTAATTCCATCCATGTGATAATATACACATATGACTATATATAGACACATATACACACATATATATATAGTAGATGCTTTTTGTCTTCTCTTTTAGAATATACACAAAAATGATACTTCGGCTATTCCTATTTTGGTATTGTGGCAGAGAAAAAGTACAATTGTCTGTTAAGATGCCACCATTCTAAAACAAATTTCTATCTGCTATATGTAGCCTGACATGTAGATAAAAAAAGCTCATCAATTCAGGGATATGTTTTCTTGGATATAGGTCTATTGGATATAGTTAAGTTTCAGCATCACGTGCAAGTTAAAAGATAGTAGTGAATATCTCATTATGTACATGAATTACATACAATTCAATAATTTACAAGGCACTATCATTTCATCCTTGCACCAATTCCGTGAAAAAGAAAGTGCAAGTTGTATTTTTCCAGCAAACTGAGATTAAATGATGCATGGAGGATATACATAGCAAAGAGCTAGAATTCAGATCTTCTAACTCCTATTGCCCATACAGAAGTAGGGTGAATTCTACATTTCATAAAAAGTTTTAAATTTGAAAGAGTCTCAAAACTATTGTCATTTTTTTAAAAAAAATATGAAACAACTTACAAGGGAGCCATAATTTTTTTTTTTACCAGATTCCTGAATTTCTTAATTAAAAATACAGGAAAGTCAATTCTAAAATTCTCAGCTCTCTGAGAATTGGGCTAGAGCAGAACAACATTTAGAAACTTGGGTCTCTTAGTATTCAGATAAAATCTGAGGATGACCTACAGTGACTCTATATGGCTGATTTGCCTTTCTCTTGGAAGTTTTATGTTACCTTTTCTCATTGCTATCTACTTATCTATTATCTTAATGCTAACCTGTGTAGCCATGCAGTTACACATAGAGGAATAATTTTACAGTTGAGAATCTGTTCCCAGAGAGTAGTTTATTTTCAGAAGGATCTGCCAAATTTTCTCAAAGCCTACATTTGTGTTACTGTTGGGTTACTATAAACATAATACATTACAACATAAACATTATATATAAGGGATAGATACTTTAATGGGTTGTTTACAATATGTACTTAAGGATCTCTAAATCACATTTTATAAAAGTGAATAAAATCATATATTAAACAACATAATGGTCCCTCATACAGAGTCTTAAAATATAGTTTACTGTTGACACTGAAGACTCTGAGACACAATCATCAGTTTTTAATAACAATCATCCATCTTCCCCTTTTTGTGATGCTGTTAATGCAGAAGGAAAGAGGCTTTTTCAAAACTAAAATGTTATTGGATTTGAGTGTTTGACATTTCACTAACTTTGTGCAGTAGCCCTCTCATCCATAAGGACTATGTTCCAAGGCCCCCAATGGATGCCTGAAACTGTGGGTCGTATAGACACTATGTTTAATTTTTTTTCCCCTACAACTTCATAGCTTTTCACTTGAAAGAGGCGTCCAAATTGCCAGCATCACAACTCTTGCATGTTGCAGTCATTATTAAGTAAAATAAGGATTACTTGAACATAAGCACTACAATACCATGACAGTTGATTTGATAATCTAGACCGCTACTAAGTGACTAGTGAGCAGGTAATGTATACAGCATGGATACACATCCTGGGTGGAAAAGAGTGGGATAGCATGAGATTTTATCATGTTACTCAGAATGGCACACACTCTAAAACTTATGAATTGTTTATTTCTGAAATTTTCCATTTACTATTTTCAGATTGTGGTTCACCATAGGTAACTGAAACCAAGGAGAGCAAAACTGTGGATAAGACAGAACCGCTGTAACGTCATTGCTGTGCTTTGTAAAACAACAAATTGAATATTTTCAAGATACGATAGCATATATATATATAAGAATATGCAGGGTTAGAACTTTAATTTTTGACATGTGTAACAGAAGAAACCATAATGCTCTGTAATAAACTAGGTCATTTAAATGACACTATGTCAATGAATCAATCAAAACTTTTATTGGTGCCATTAAAAGCTTTGGACACTTTTGCCAGCAATACCAGCCTTTATGATCTCCACAGTAAATCCAGTAAAACAATGGTCCTGAAATCTCATGATATGCTACCTGATTCAAATATTCCAATAAAGATACATTTAGGCTAGTGCATCTCAGACTTGATTGTGTTGAAAAAATACCTGGGGGTCTTGTTAAAATGCAGGTTCCTATTCTGGTGGGGCCTGAGGTTCTGATTGCTAAAAAGGCTATAGCTGATGCTGATTCAGACAGTATAGTATGAATAGCAGCAGCCAAGGTCTTTTCTGGGTCACAAATGTTACAGAGTCCAGTGGTTTGGCAATATCCATTCTCTACTTCGCTTATTTTGATGGATGGGAATGTCAAATGGCAATCATTCCTGAACATCCTGTTTGTACCTTGTTTAGGTTTGTCTCGCATGGGGGTCATGTAACCTTCTTCATCCAGCTCTCCTCGTGGGCTCCGTTCTGGGGCAAACACTGTGGGGTCAGCGCTGTACCTCTGGGTGCTGCTATCCTCTTGGACATGGGGTGCCACTGGCTTGCGTAAGGTGCCATTGCAGCAGGAGTCATCAAAAATCTCGGCTGTAGCTCCCTGAGCAACTGGAGCTTCTGGGATGGTGCTGGTTGTGGCTCTGTAGGGTGCGGGCACTCCTTGCTCTGCAGCGAAACCCCCATCTCGGTATACAAACTGGTTCTGTCAATAACAGAGACACATTTGGACGGAAGTTATTATTAGGAATAGTTGTAAGAAGTGAATATTAAAACCAAAAGGATATGGAAACTTGTCTTTCAGAGAAAAGGTAGTTTTTTAAAATTGAGCTTATTTTCCCTAATGGCTAGTGGATTTGAGTTACAGACTAAAAACACCTAAAATTTCAATTTTTCTTAAAAATTAAACCATGGAAAAACCATTTGGAAATATACATTTTAATTTTAATAAGCACCTACCATATGAGCTCATAAAAATATTCATATTCTTTTCCCACAATTGCCATTTTTATATAAAATTCAAAGCGAATTTTCATGACAGATAGCAACATCATTAATTATAGACAGTTGCTATTAAGAACAGAAGCACAGTGATGTCATTTGAATGGTGATATTTCCTTATTGCATTCTATTCTGTAATTACTATGACTGAGTCTCTAGTACCTGATTGAAGAATCATCGCTGAAATTATGACTTTTTAGCACACAACCCATAATCATGGAAGAAAGAACAACCTCCTTACCCAGAAGCATCATTTATGAGCACAAGTAAATCCTTCAGATAAAAATTGAAAGCTACTGTTGATGTATGATATGATATCTCAATTTTGAATTATCTATGGAAATAAAACATCATCTACAAAGGCAGCTACACAACTACAGAAAAATTTTAACTCACTGTTGGCAAAGGCAAAATGAGGAAATTATGGGCAGATGAGAGAGAGGAAACATGGTAAGCAAAGACCAAAAATCCTAAAAGATGAAGGTTGATTGTGAAATACTTACTCCTGACATGGGGGTGTAGGCAGGAGGAGGGCTGTGTCCAATTTCACTCTAATAGGAAAGAAAAATGGAATGATGGATATAAAAAGAGGTAACATGAATGGGGGGGGGGGAAGAAAGAAAAAGAAAAGCCACATGAGTTGTATGAACCAAAGGGGAAAACATGCACAACAGTGAAGTTTGCTAAATGGTAAAATTTTATACACTCTCACTATAAGAACATTTATTTATGTATTTGGAGGATATTAAATACTTTAATTCAATCCCTGAAAAAGAAAATTATATAGAAAAAGTAAAATTTTTAAATGGATTAAAAGTTAACATTGAATGCTCCTTTAATTAACCCTAGAAGAAAGGGAAAAACAGTAAATCATTAATTATAGTTACAAATGAAAAGCAAATCCCTTCATTATATGTTAAATGACTGAAATGACCACACAGCACAGCATCAACTTTTTAAGAAGAAACATCTCCAAGGAGATAGAAGTGGACTTCAATTTACCTGGAATAACTTTTTTTTCTATCAAGTTACATTTATTTTTCATTATTTCCATAGAGTCTTCTTAGCCTCTTCTTATAAAAAGGTACATACCATTTTCTCTTCAGTCTCAATTTTTTTTATCAATTCCTTTCTTAGATATATGATTTATATATGTTACTTTCATTTAGTTAGAATCAGTTAAAATTAGATTTCAGTTAAAAAAAAAAAAGATACATTCTTACAGCTTAATACTCCAGCCTATGGGATAAATAAGTAGAATCAAAAATATGATAAAATATTAAAGACAATGTTCCTTAGGGTAAGTAGAGGGGATGATATGAATATCAACTCTATCTCTTAGTAAAAAAATTACATATATATATGTATTTATTAAACATTTTTTGAGAATCTATTGTCGACATGCCAGGTACTTTTCTAGGCATCAGAGATAACAATGCAGATAAAAATCATTGATTTTATAAAGCTTGCATTCTCTATATTCTGTCCTTGACAGTGAACAGAGATGATAAACGTAAATCTCAAAGACAACAGCATCTTGAAACATCTATGAAACATAGCTAAACATTATTCCTGGTAAATGTTTTTATGATTTAGAGATTCATAAAATAATCAAAGAAGAATATGATCCCATGGAGATAAACTGTTTAAGGTAAATTAATAACAGCTGAATAATACAATATCTTTCATTAACTTAGTCTGTTGGACTAATCAAGGGACATGTTCTGAACCTCTGAGTTCTGAACAGTGAGTTTGGATTTTAACTTTCCCTGTAACTGAGTCACTTACATGATGCTATAGAAAATACTTATCTCTTGCCTTTTCTAATAACATAATAACACACAGAAGAGTATGACACGAAAAGTTGGTGATATAGTTAAAATGCAATGCATAGGAGGTGCTATTAGACAGATTGTCTCATGATCTGTTGGAAGCTCTGAGCTCCACTCCCAATCACATGTGATGTAGTCAACCATGAAATATCTCAAACCCTCATTTTCATCCTTGGCCATTCTACCTTATTCTTAGTGAAGACAAAATATGATAATGTATACAAATAAACGCTGTAAGTTCTGCACAAGTGTAAAGAATATATAAAATTTAAATATTCACATCTGCTAAATAGGATTTTTTAAGTCAAGCAATCAAAATGCCAAAGCTACTCATCAAAGAGGCATTTTAAAATGCTTACCTGTTCTCCACATTGCCTTAAGTATAGGTATATTTTTCTTCTTTTAGAAAGACATGAAATCAAATACATTGTTCATATAATTTGAGAATTTTCTATATATAGTCCAGTGATATATAAAATAGGGGGCTGGTATGAGAAATACGACAAACTGCCTGGTAGAACTTTATCATATTACAAAACTTGGCCTTACCATATCTTTAAACCCTAATTATTTAGCAAGCATTTAACAAATATTTATTAAATCTCTACAGTAAAAGCACAAGAAACTGTGGTAGATGCTGGAAGTATCATAATGCACTGAGAGACATGGCCGTTGTCCTTTCTTAATTTACACTATACTATCAAATATTACCTGAGATTATAAGAAAAGGCAAGAGTGAAATGAGGCTGGAGTGAATTTATTTCAATTCTATGATTGCACGTTAGAAGATAAGGTATAACAAAATATTAGTAATTATCAGTATTCCTTTGAGCTCTTGCCTTGCAAGAGTTGTACTAGGTAATGTTCGACTAGAATCATGGCTGAGGAAACAGCCTTGACTGCTGCACATTTTGCATTTTATACATTTCGAGAGAGAAATGATCAAAGGAATAACTCACAAGTCATTCTTCATCAGGAAATACTTTATTATCTATATTCATTATCTGGGCTAGCCGCTTTCAGTTGTAAAGGCATTGTATTAAAAATAACTAGGCCTCTTGCAGTTAGTCTGTTCCAAGACAGGAAGAAAGGCCATGCCATATTAGAATGCATCCGCTGTCCTAGCTTTGACAAGTCTTTCTGTCAGCAACCTGCCAACTCTATCTGGATATACTGCCAGATATCATCATAGTAATAGGAGCATCTTCATGCTTTTTCTAGTTTTGAATGCTTTTTCTAGCATTAAAATGGAAAAACTGCTAAGCAAAGCCCCTTTAGCATTCATCGTTTTTAGGGTTATTGGTTGCTTTTTATGTTTCTGTTTCCATTTTTTCCCATTTTTTTTCTGCTTTCCATGATAAAAAGCACCTCATTCATTTCCCCCTGGAAGGGCAATGCAGCTACAAGGGAACATCTGTGAGGCCAATTAGCTGGGCTGGAAATGTGATATAATTGTTGTTTAAATATATTTAAATTACATGTTAATCACCATGTCATAATTTATAGGCTTTGAAAATAACTTTTTGTACTTGAGAGCCAAGCCAGATTTTACTTGTTTTTGCTGTTTTTAGTTTGTAACGAGCTCTTCTCATTCCTTCCCCTTCCTGCCCCCCAATCCCCCACGCTTGAAGAGCTGAACTTTTAATACTGGAAAGAATGACAGCTGCAAGTAAATTGGTTGAGTAAAAATTAAGATCCCCACAGTCAGAATGAGCTGGAGTGACCTTAAAGTTCTAAGCAGAACAAAGCAGTGCTCTCAGTTAAAAGGCTTTTGTTTTCTCATTGTGCCACTTTCTGCTGTCCATCAAAGCTCAGCTTTGTGGATCTTCAGGAAGCAGCACTGGGTGCATCTGTTCACTTAGCTGGTGAGGGGATTTACTGTCAGCAGGATGGAGCTAGAAGGAGATGGGTTATGAAGCGGCAGGTGATATGGAGTGTTTTCCTGGTGGGGGGATTTGTAAGGGTGATGGAGAGAGTCAAGTTCAATTTTGTTGCTATATCACTAGGATATTGTATGATTAACTTGGACTCAAATGCCAGAGGTTATAGAGAAGTCGAATGTCAGCAAATATATCAAATACAGTATTAAATGCATACATCCTGTCCGAAGATTTCCTTTTCAGTTGAATGATAAAAATCTGAACCTCTGTCTTATAGCATGCATTGTATTTGTCAAACTTACTTTTTTAATTAAAATATTGTATTATTTAATATTGTTTGTGGAAAATTTTAAATTATTAGCAAGATGGACTGTGTCATGATATTTTTAAAAAGCATCATACAAATGTATCTTCTGAGGAAAGAAACAAAATACACGCTTAGTGTATATCTTCTATCTAAATTAAACATGTACTTAATGAAAAACAGTTGTTTTAAAAAATTTTTCAGATAATTGTTACTATCAATATTAACGATGGGATTAAAGTTTCTAGGGCCAACAAATATTCCAAATCCTTTTAAGTAAAATAGAATATGTCTCTGTAAGGCGTTGATAATCCATCAGCACTAATTTATTACCTAGACACTTCCACACAGTAAATATTAAGAGTTCTCAACCTTATGTCCTCTCTGATGCAGATTCTTAACACTCTGATGGGCATTTTTAAATTTTCACAGGTTAGGTAGCTGATAGATAAAATGTTTTGTGCGTTATGTACAATTTCTGATGCATGACTGTAACTCTATCTTTTTCCCAACTGAGTTCAACATACCAGTGTTTGAGACATCTAAATTTAGTCTTCATTTTTCATAGAGCAACCAGAAGAAAACAAACAAAATGTATCCATATACCAAACACCAGGCAGGACTGGGGTAAGTCTATTGAACTGAGGCAGCTGGCTTACACACACATACATGCACACACACACACAAATTACACAAAATGTCTTTCTCTATTATGAATATACTTATTAATTAATGTATTTATTTATCTATTTGGTTTGATTATGTGGGACACTGTTCTCTTAAAGAAACTAAGTTTTTACTCTACACACACATACACACACACAAATAAATAGTGATATAGTAAATAAAATATATAATAATGAAATAATAAATAAATAAATAACAACCCTATGATTCAGCTGAAGAAATATTAACTTGGGCTCTCATCCTTTGTCCACTTTTCACTAATCCTAGAACATTTCATCTTTTTCATATATCTCATCTACTCTATAATGAAAAATAATTTTTATTAAAGGGAAGCTATGAATGGTATCAGTAAATATGAATGGGAGTCAATAGATTACAAATTACATGAACATGGTGCCTTTCATAAATTTCAATAACTAAGTCAGTTCTCAAAGTCTACTTAATTATAATGTTTATTCTGCTTTAGAGATGACTATAGGACTACTCTTAGGAAAAGTGATAAATAAGAAGGGAAATTAACATGTATCATGCACCTACCATATGTCACAGATTATTTTAAATTTATTCTTATAATCTTTTAAGGGAAATAT
This sequence comes from Eidolon dupreanum, assembly GCA_028627145.1. NCBI lineage: Eukaryota > Metazoa > Chordata > Mammalia > Chiroptera > Pteropodidae > Eidolon > Eidolon dupreanum. Next base: position 151,270,761 of record CM053503.1, read on the forward strand.
TATTATAAATTATGACTCTCATTTTACAGATGACAAAACTGAGGATCAGGGAAGTTACAATTTCTTCCATGTACACACAGCCATAAATGGCTGCCTGAATCTATTACCCTTGCATTATTCCACATGGAGATTTTGACTTCAGAATTTCTGTTTTCTCTTTTCATTGCTCTCCCTCTGCCCCTGTATAGTACCTGAACTCTTCTCTCAGGTAAGTTCTCATGATTTCTCCTTCTTGTGATAAACTAATTGAAAGGAAGAATTTAAAAAACTCGCCAGCCTTAGCTATAAATTACTGATAATGCTTTACAGTATTGCCCCTCCAAGCTTATTTTAATTTTAATTAACTATAGGACTCAAGCTGAAAAGGAAACTACAAGGAGAATGCTGTGCTAACAGAGGTTATATATATGAAAAATATATATTCTTCCTAATAGCTTCTATAGAGCGTACACACACACTTATTTACCTTGCCACACACATTTACCTACACATTTACCTACTTTGCCAAGAGCAAAGCCAACCCTGAAGGAGGAAATGATTTTAAATAACTGAAGAACATAAAGATTTTCCATGACAGCACTCTTGCTTATGGATTTATTGTTCCTAGTCCAGGGCCTAGTCAATAAATTCCTTTTCCTGCTTGACTAAGGGTAAGTAAGCAATTGCATCCCCAGGCAGCCATTCCTATACCCTTTCCAAATATCACAGAACAAGAGGATATTCCCCTTTAAAATATTCATGGCTAGATGAGTCAATAAAATAAAGCAGAAAATTCCTCACTTTATACCTTTCTGCTCTAAGACTCTGCTCATATTATATGATGAAGTCAAAGGACACATTAGCACAGTCAAAAAAGAAAGGGCATATAAAACATGCTTTTATATTAGTGTCAACATTTCCTAGTTTTGTTCAAGATAAGCAATAAGAATTTTGTCACCATTCTTGAGTCAGTAATCATAGAGAATTTACATCGCTTCATCCTGGGGCAAGTTCTAAACATTTTTTGTCTGTTGGTTTCTGGAAACTTTATTTTGCATGTTTATATTTCTTTTCAAGAGTATGTTGTGATATTTGAAACTTTTGTAATTACCACTTAGCTACTAACACATTTAGTTAGAAATCTAAGGAGGAAAATTTCTAGAAGCTTTCTTAAAGACTTCTCAATAGTTCTTTTCAGTTAGAGAGGGTATGGGCCTTTTCTCCTATTTTTTAAAACTTACCCTTAAGAATATCTAGTTCAATTGCAATATCTTTAAAAGTCAAAATGAAATCATTTAGCTTTTACTATGTCCAAATTCTTAGGTAGGCTGACCAGGTCTTCAAGTGAAGATTTGAAGTTGTCTGTCTCTCTGCTTGAGTGATTTTTACCCAACATCATAAATATTTATTTATTGAGGTCAGGAAGCCTTTGAAGACAAAAATTCCATAGACCTGAAACAAGTGGTCACATGAGGTCCTTCTACCTCTAGGGTTGTATTCTTAAACATTTTGCCACTAAACCATGTGGTCTTTAACAAATTTCTTAATCCCTTGGGCCCTTAATTTATTTAACGTTGAAAAACAGAAAATAAGAAATATCACTTCTGACTATCAAGTTATTTGTATGTAAAATTAATATTCTGCCTTAAGCCTACAAAATTGATTTTTAAATACTGTAAAGTGTGATATCATTAAAGCAAAGATACTTTACAAATTTGCTTTCACACATCTTTTTAAAGTATATTAATCACTTTTCTTACCCTCTTTTTTTCTAAATGCAGTATCTATGAAGTATCTTAGCCTATATGCAATATATAATTTTATCTTTTGGGAGGCAAGATTATGTTTAGATGATGACTAATTTAATTTAATTTTATAATTTAAACTTTTCATTTTATAGATGGAGACACTGGTGCCCTAAGAGATCAGGTTAATTTTTCAAGTCATGACTGACAGTACTAGAAATAGGATTCCCTAAGTCCTCACCTAACATACGTCCCATTATACCTACAGCCTCAAATTGGCATTTACTAAATGACAAAAAGTCAGTTTAGAGTTTTCAAGGTACATTTAAAAATTTTTTTCTTTTTTAGAAAAAAATTCTTCTTATAGTCAAAAGCATTGGCCTTAACTACTATAGTATTTGTCTTCAATTTAAATACACATTGATATCCTCTTAAAATGAACTTAATGGAGCTTGATTATGAGAGATATCAATTTTTCTTATGCAATAGGCTTTAAGTTTATTAGATGAAATTAATACCCTAATATTTTAGATATCAGTTACACACAATAAAATGCACAGATCTTAAAAACAAAAACAAAACAAAACGAAAAACCCTAATAATATTAAATACTGTAGATTAAAGCTATTCATACACAGATTCATTAAAAGGACATTTTATTTACAAAACAGATTGCCTTCTATAGAGAGGGAGTATGTCATTTAAATACTGTAGCTATAAAAGCCAGTTATTTAAAAAAATACATCTATATAAGCCTACTTCTAGTCAGTTGATATATTTTTTCCTTCACAGTGTTTATTTCTACCTATAAAATGAGAGGATGTATGGGGGTTATACAATAGTTTAAAATTAAGTAACTTTATAAGGCAGGTTTGAACTGAGAATGAGAGAAAAAAACTATAAACATTCTGAATTTGAATGCTATTACTTTAGAATTTGAAATGTTATGCCTTGGTCTTGGTCTAAAATGTTTCCTTTTGTACTGTTGGTAAAGATTTACTTAAATCACAATTTTAGGCTTTGTGTGTGTGTGTATGTGTGCACATGTGTGCAGGTGTGTGTATATGTATTCATATATACACTAAGAAAATTAATAGCCTAAAACAAGATAACGAAGGTTTATTTAACTTACTCAAACTATGACATTCTTTTATAGGTTATTAGCTATTTTCTGGGCTTTGTTTTTACATTTTTCATATGTCAATATTATTTATCAGTGAATGAATCTTATTCATTAAAACACTATGTACATGAGTTCTATCTAGAAATGTTTCTTTAGTGGTTATTTAGAGTCACTTTATTTACTTGCAGATAATAAGGCAATAATAAAATATTCTATATTTCAACCTCCTCTTTAGCAATACTCCAAGCTCAATAACTTTTATTACATATTCAAAATAACGATGACAGTATTTAGAGCAATTTACGTGTGAGAATGTAAAAAAAGTGAAGGGTGCAGTTAGTGTACAGAGATGAAAAACCAAAAACATAGGAATAGAATTGCAAATTTTATAAATCTAATTTTGGCATGTAGAATTTATTCAGTGTCTTAAATGATAGGTGTTGGCAACAAGTTGAGCAATTTAACATAATATAGATAAAGCTTTCAGTGTTCATTTCATTTCATTATGGACCAGGCTGAAAGTATCTTCAGTTACGCTAGTTTATGCAAACTGTTTACCAGATAAAAAGTGAATTTGTAACAGTGGTTGATTCATCCAACTACTGCTCTTTAAGCTACCAGGTGGCACAGCTGTTGCTGTAAGTAAAAAGATTTTTAACAGTCCACCTGGAATTAGGACAGCTGCTTGGTGTGAGTTGATCTGAATAATGTACTGTGGATACTCTGGTACAGCACTGACAGAGCAAACAGCACATGGCTGTCCCATCAGCCCAGAGCAAACACCAGTTACATTTCACAGAAACAGGCTGGTATTTACAACTGATCTGCGCCAAAATGAATATCAGATTGAAAGAAGCACCCCAAGAGAAAAAACCTCCCCCAAGAGCTGCTTGTTGATCATAGTCTAAGCATCTTTTACCATTTTCAAAAAAAGTCTCCAAATTGCATTTTGCTGTGTAAAAATGTAGAAGTGAATATACTAAGAATTCCTGCATCTATTTGTAAACCACTTTGGAATTACCTACAATAAACAATGACCAATACTTCTTAATTTCCTATTTACCCTGTTTGCTGCCAAATTTAACATAAATTAGACAGGACCATGGTCATAATAATTTCCTTTTAAGTTCTCAAATGGCTAACACTTTAATAAAAAATACAAAGGAGGCATATATATATATATATAAAATAGAACCGAAATAAGAGAATCTTATTTAAAGCTAACATGGATGCCAGAGATGGTCCAATCACACTCTTTTTTCAACTAAGATAATAGAGATGGCAAGTGACTTTCCTCAAGGTCACACAGCTAGTTGCAAGCAAAAATCAATATACCTAATTAGAAAAAAAATATTTTTATGGTTTATTATGAATAGAAAAAATCTATCCAGTTTACTTAGATTATGTTTGCCTGAGTCAAGGGCAACCCAGGTGATACTCTAAAAGTCTGATCTCAACATTTCCTCACCATGGCTGACTTCTCAATTTCAAGCCCATGACTCTATTCCTCCATAACAGATTCCAGAGCCCATTGATTCCTGCCCTGGTTTTACAGAAAATGAGACTATATCTATATCCTCCTCCACCAAAGGTATAACATAATGAGGCAGTAACTCGCATTTCAAAATGTCCTTTCTTATCTATACTTTTACCCTCTCCTCACGGATTTGGCTCTTCCTAGGCCAGAATACATCCATTTAGTCTGATTAATTTGGGGAATTTTCTCATATTGTTAGTATATCGTAATGGCCCTGTATCAGGTAACGCTGGACTACTGAATTCCAGTCCTTACCCATTTAATTAACTGTTGGCCTGACAACTTAACTGGAATGTTCCATGGCATTTCAAATGTCACATTTCCAAAACTGAAAAGAATATCTCCCTACATCAAATTTAATTTTTTTTTTTTTATCTTTCTTGGCTTGGTGAATGGGATCAATAATTTATCTACCTGTGCTAGTCAAATATTTTAGTTTCATCTTTGACTTCTCTATTTCACTCTTCCTATCTAAACATCCAAGGTCTACATATCTGAGTGTTTTAAGACCTTGAAAAATCAACCATTGTCTTCATCCTCATTGACACTATTTTAGCTGTGGCTAAGGTGTCGTATAATTTATTATTCTAACAGGAATACTTTGCAAAGTGCTATTAATAATTAAACCAGGATAATAGAAGCAAACCAAGACTGTTTATTGAAAACAAGTATGTCATAAACTTAATTGTGACATAATTTCTTGACTAGAGTACTTTAAGAGTTGTCTAACTGATCTCCTTAATCTTAGTCTTTCCCTTCACTCTGATCTAATATTCACACTTCATTCTCCTACTGGGGTAAAAAAACAAAAAACAAAAAACTATAAGACCCTTTATTGACTCAGGCTAAATCAAGTCACAGTTTCTCTTGGCATTGAAGGCATTTGGTAGCTATTGTCTTTGCCAATTTCTCCAGCCTCATCTCGGCACTCTCAATTACCATGATGGTTCATTACCTCTCTCACCTCCAGGGCTTTGCCCAAGCTCCAGTTGTTTCCTCAATGCTTTTTCTAGCTTCTCTGTCTTGATCACATGTTAATCCCACAGAAAATTATTATTGCAGTGATTACATTTAATTATTGATTCAAAAATATTTATCAAGAACTTATTATGTGCCCCATATGAATAATTTATCAACTGTATTCTAATTGTTTGTTTACTTCATTACTATATCTTTTTCCTTAGACTGTGAAACTACTTAAAAGATGACTTACTCTAACTTTCCCTCATATCCTTCATAGCTAACATGGGCCAGGGACATGGATGTGAATGGTCAGTAAAGGTTAGATAGATAGGGAGATACATTAAACTTGTAGTGGTTCTATTAATGAAAATCTCAGGGACATTATGCAGCCAGTCAGATATGTTTTAAAGAATAGAGAATTTTAGCACTCCTCAAATCATATATTATGCGCATCTTACTCTGCAGAAACTCAGGGTAAGTCCTATAATGAAATTGGACCCCAATGTAGTTTTCTGATTATTATATTTCATCTAGTATACTCATTCTTCCTCTGTTATTAGTTCTAGAGGTATCATTTTAAATTTTAATTCTAATAGTAAAAAAAATATGTACTCATGCAAATAGTGAATGTTTCCAAATACAATGGGCATTTCAGGTCTAATTATAAAACTTCAGGATCCTATCACTAGTTGGACAATGCTCCCTTGAGACATTGATGTAGTTTCTAAAGCTGTGGAAGTCTAGAAAGCTTAGGTTTCAGTTTTGTCCCTGAAGAATATAAATTGTTAACTAAGAACAAAAAGAAAGACAGACCTTGAGGATAAATTGCCTATAGGCTGATGAAAAATGTAGTTTTGGCTCATAAAAATAAAACACAAATCCCTACCAGTATCTTCGTTAAGTAGGACACATCACCCACTTATATTTCCACACTGTACTACATAACACAGGGAAAGATCATTTTAAACTTTTTGAAAAGCATTTTTAAGATAATCATAGCTGAGTAGTATAGAAAATCAAAGTTTTAAGTCAATGAAATTCTAAATCAAAATTAGAAAGTGTTGGTCTCTAAGAAGAGAAAACACTGCAGGAGGAGAGCATTTGATTAGGGAAGAATGCTGTTACTCAATAGCTCTGTTGACTTAGGTAAGTTTTACTCAAATCTTAATGTTCTAATCTATAAAATGGGAACAATAATGTCCATTCAGCTTGCTTTATGAGTTTCATAGGTTCATGTTCCTGTTAAATATCTTTTAACAAAATAATGTATTATATATACATGTGCAACATGTAATTTTTCTAGTAAGATAAGGAAAATACAGCTGAATGCTGACTTGTCTAAATGTCACTCACACACACACACACACACACACACACACACACACACACACACAAAATACTAAATGCTGCAAAGCACATAAGGATATATTTCTTGTATAACAAAATAAAAGTATCCATACAGTTGCATATTTATCTATGTGATGACAGAGATTATTTTGTAAATTCAGAATCACATTTCATCTGAAACAACTGTCAAGAATGGTTGGAGTTATTGATGTAAATAAAATAGTGGGAAATAATTTCCAAGTTTTATTTAAATGTGCATTGATTAATACATCTTTTAGTCATTGTAAACATTCCCGTGAAAATTAAAAATAACAATATGCTTTCCTTGTGCAGCAGTAAGTCAACATAAGACCTCTTCGAACTCTTTCCTCATTTAGTCACAGAAAGGTGTATATTAAATGTCCAATGAAAAAAATCTTTAATCAACTGAAATAAATTAACCAAATGACCTAACAGTAGAGATAATGATAAACTGAAATAAAATCTGCATTACTTTTGTTTTCTTTAGATGATGAGGGTGAGTCAATGAAACACAAACATTAGAAATTCATATCTTTGCAGAGTATATATCAGCCTTGATTTTTGTTTTTTGAATAACTTCTACTGAACACTTGATCGCATCCAGACAGACCTCTAATAAGAAATGTCTCAGAATTCAGGCTGAGGAACTGTCGACAGATGAAGTCCTCAGTGCTGAACTTGTGCTAAGATTGAATTTTTTTCTTCTCCATGATTGCTGATCTTTTCAGGGAAAGCTGGCACATTAAGAGAGGCACAGAGTAATGCAGAAAATGTTTGAACTCTTACCCTGTTTGGTGAAGAGAGAATTCCTATGTGTCACATCTTTAATAAATTAAGAGCTGAAGCATAATATAGATTTTAAAAGCATACTAAAAATTTTAAGAAAAAAAAAATGTCTTAGAAAGTAGCTGAGTTACAGAAAAGTGCTTAGATTTGCAACCTGAAATAATTTGATGAATGACTTGGAGTTGGGAAAATAAAATAAATGAGACTTTCTCACATATTATATACCCCAGGTTTTCTCCCAAGGACTACCAAACAAAAAAAAGTACTAGACAGATAACAGAAAGCCCCTGATATATTTCAAAGAAGGCCACTTTGTCCTTTATTGCTTACTAGTACAATTATTACTTATAATTTTTAAAGAAAGATATTAAGCCAAGCTACGGTTATGTTCTGACAAAAGAAAATATTAGTACTTGATCTTATAAATATAATCACAAAGAAAAGCATGGTTGTCTTTCCTGCCATATGTCTTTAATGTTAGGTATCCCAGACTCTTAGGAACTTTTACTGTTTTTATCATTTATAAATATATCCAAGAGTTTAGAAACTGTTTCTAATACATCTGTATCATCTTTTAGGATAGCTAGCTCCTTAAATATATAACCAATCATCTCTATTAGTATCTCACCTCTCTTATTTCTCCCAAATTTACTTATGTAAGTATTTAAAAGATAACTAGTAGCTCAGAGTTTGCAAAAACAGTAAGTGAGAAGTGGGCAGTTTGATCAGTCGTAGGACTGATCTTTTAAATTCTTATTGACAGGTAGGTAACCAAAAGTTCAGGTAAGAGCTATTAGAAGTAATAATAGCATACTGACAGCACTTCCAGGATTTTTATCCAGTATGTTGCCATATAAAAGCATATTGAATGTCAATTATGCAGACAGAGAAGATAGTTCTAAGAGAGCTTGCTTGATCCAAGCCTAGGTTGTGAATTATTTGCTTTTAAGTAGGTTCACATTCTTTTGCTTGGAAATTCCAGTCAAGAGAAGAGCAAAAATAAGTAGTAAGCTCATACACAGCATATGGGCAGGTGAACATTCATAAAATGTTTATCAGTCCACAAATAAAATTTTCAAGATGGCTGGATCATCCTCTTCCAAAAGGGAGGAAGGAAGCACAATAAATAAAGAGTTCTTTATTATATTAAATTTCTGGGGCTCACACCATTCATTCATCTTGAATTTCTAAATAACAGAACCTCCCCAAGGAATTTCTAAATAAAAGAAACCCCCAAGTTCTCTTTGAAACCAAGAACATATTCATTCCCCACAGTCGTTACTTCTGCAAGTTTCCCCACCTCCTCTACTAAGAGTGAATTTACCTTAAAGCATAAAGCTTAAAACTTCAGGCCCTCAACCACATGGCCCCTTTAAGGCTTGGGAAAGAGCTCATCCTAAGTTCACCTGATTTTGTAAATGGTGAAAAAGTAAGATTTTTTATTTGCATTTTTTTCCTTAAAGAGGCCCCAACTTTACTCCTCAATGATGTGACTAGTTCCACAAAACCTCAATCTACCCATACTCTACCCCAGCATTTCAAAAAATGTTCCCTACAGTTTATTCTTAATTAGAAATCTGGCATTCATGAGCAGCCATCCTACACAAGCAGAAGGCTTCCTAGGAATATCCTTTCTGATGGAGAATGTTCACTCTGTGATTCAACTCAGGCATCAGAGCCAGATCACAGCTCTTCAAAATTCATTCAAACCCCTCTTCTTTTTGAAGTTCACATTAAATAATTTTTCTACAGGTCCTTGTACTTGTGGTTATTATCTACAGTTTTTGCAGGCACTTTCCAACACTCAGATTGTTCATTGGCATCATTAAGATTGCTTAGCAATACCTAACTCATTTCTAAGCCCTTTCAACATGAATGCCACTGAATGCCTAAGCATCATAGTCTCCTCTTTGCCCATGACTGTATGTCTGCTTCACAACCACATGGCTAAATCTTAACATCACCAGGAAAACATCCTGTTAGAGAATTTTAAAAATAGCCTTCTTTCTGGCCATAGCCTTCTATTCATTCACTTAGTTAATTCCCTTTCTCTGATTCAATCATTCTTCTGCTCCTCGATTAATTCCTTGACATTTTATTTTACCAGCATGAGCTCTGAGTGAGCTTGAATTCTATGCCATTTATTAGCTGTGTTACAAGCTACTCAACCTCTGAAACTCAGTCTTCTTTGAAACTAGAATGGGGATACAATACCCCCTTCTTTTTATTTGTATTTTAATTTGTAAGAATATATGTAAAGAAAGAAACTATATGATAAACTGAAATAAAATAGTAAGTAGGTACAAATAGTTCATAGTAGGTACATAATATTTATAGTTAGGTAGACAAATAGATTGTTATATAGATAGTTCTTAAAAAAAAAAACTTACCTATACCACATGGTTAATTACTTCATTGATCCTCAATATAACCTTGAGTTCCTTCGGTTTCCATTTATTTTGATGCAGCTGCTTTACCAGTTCTTAACTCTTGATACATCATTTTTCTTTCCCTTACTCATAGTTTCTTTGTTATGACTGAACAATCATGCATCCGAGTAGAATGGTAATTCTAAAAAGCCATGTTTTCTACCTTTGGTGAGTCCTTAGATTTACTGGCCCTTCATTAGTCTTTGTTCATATGCTTTACCACTGCATTTTCCCAAAAACTTAGCCACTTTTTTAAGCTTGCAAACACATCACTGCTCTCCTCCCTCTCTGAAAATAACCTTGCTCTTTGTATAACAGAATAGAATCTAAATGTCTCAACGTTGGGTGCCCTTCAATTTAATCTCTAAACTATAATAAAATGGAAAACTTGTTATTATTTGTTATTACAACTAGTTTGAATATCTCTTGAGAGATAATTAACTGACTTCATTAAAAATTATCAAAAACAAACAAACAAACAAAAAAACAAAACCCCAACAACTTGGGGAACTATTTGAAATAGAAGATAAATAGCCCACAAGCTGAGTGACAAGGTTTCAGATGAGAGGGAAAATTATACTACACAACAGAAGAAGAAAATTTCGGAGCCTCAGATAAATCTGAGAGAAAACAGAGCTGAAAAAGGCAAAGAGTGGAGAAAAGGATAAACAAATAGAAGACTGTTCTCTATGGTGTGGCCCTTCAGTCTTGCCCACCAGTTGTATCTTCAATCAAAGCTACTAAACTCATGAAATCCTGGTGCGAATCGCTTTTGTTGTTGGGGAAGGGGAAAGGATGGGAGTAAAATGAGTGTGAGAGAAGGCACCACGTGAGGAAAGGGGAGACTGGGAAGAGAGAAGAGCTAACAGCGATTTAGTTCCTACTGTTTGAAGTGTTTTACCTGCATTATTTCACTCAGTTCTCATACTCACCTATGGTAAATATAATTTTTTTGTCCTCATTTTAGAGAAAAGAAAACTTAGAGGTTAAATAAATGGTTCAAGTTTAGGTAACAAATAAGTATTGAAGCCCAAACTTAAATAGTCAGCCAGACCTCAGCACCTATGCTCTGGTATGACACATTGCCAATTAACAAGTCACTTTGATAAGCATACCTCCCCTCCACTATCAGTGAATCAGGAAAAAAAAAAAAGGGTAAGTGTTTGAATGTGTTTTTTTTTTGTAAATTTTAGGTTGAATAAAATTTTGCTCAGTGCTCCAGGGACAGAGAAACCCCTATCTGACAGATGGGTTAAAATCTCATTGGTAAATTTCCTCATGCCAAAGATTTCTCCTCCAGTTTCTGTTTTTGTTCACATGAACACTTCTTGGAATGTATTGGAACTTATCTCTTCCTAACTCCTCCTGAACTTTTCTCCACCTATTCTCCTGTTCCCTACTATCTTCTGTCTCTATGATTTTGTTAGCTCACTCTACTCTAAGAATGTTCAAGTGCCTATTATTCTAGAAAACTTCTTCTGACTCATCTTCACTCTGAGCTCACATTCTGTCTCTTTTCTTTCGTTTATATGAAAGACTTTTTTTAAAAAAAATTTCTACTTCCTGCCTTTATGCTTCAGTCAGTTCTCTTCTGCTCTACATTTGTTCAGAATAATGAAACTATTCTCAAATAGCAAGAAAACCAAAAAAAAAAAAATGATGTTGTGAGTCAAAAATAATAATAATAATTTCCAAATCAAGACTTAACTTCACTCAAGCTCTAGGCACACACTCCTTGAGTATCTAATGGCTCTACTGACTTATATTCCAATATGTTAATTATATATTTTATTCTAATCCTCTGTTCTCATATGTTAATAGTAACATGTTATAATATCTTCTTAATCTCCCAATTAGAAAAACTTGGTATCACCTTGACTTCTTTCTTCATTTCACTCTACAAATTTTCAGTTGATACCCAAATCCTGTTCCATTGAGTCTATTTCAAAACCATCATTTATATCAAACTTTACATGCTATCTCCTTTGCCTCAGGAAATAATCAGTCTCTGTTTCAGTTCACATTTTAAAAAGCTGCCAGAATTTTCTTATCAGAATCAAGTCTGACCTTGCCATTTCCCTACTTAAAAACACCATTTTGTTCAATGACTCCTTAGGCATTCTCTGATCCTATTGTAACAGTTTTCTCATTGCATTTTATTAGTTACTTACTTACCTGCAAATTTCTTGAAGGCAGGACTAGATGTGGCCCTATAGGTAACCATTAGATTAGATATATAGTAGACACCTCAATAAATGTTTAATCAATAAATAATTGAAAGAATATATGTTCTTTGCTACTTTGCTGAAATAATCTGTTATTTGACAGAGGTGAATGAAAATTTTTAAGCCTGAATTAGTGGATAAGCAGCTACTACTAAGACTATTTAGTTCCTTAAAGATCTAAATGAACATTTCTGAGGAATTTGAAAATAAAAAAAATCAAAAGGTTAAATCCTTTACTGATGTAGTTATCTTTAAAGTACTGAGTACTGACCTTATAGAAATGATAAAACAGTAAAAAAACATGAGATGTAGAGAGAGAGGCAATGCATCATTGAGGTGAAGAGTTCAGCTTCTAGGAACTTTAGAGACAGGCTGCCTGGTTTATCATTCAATAGGCATGCCTCAGTTTCCTCACATACAAACTAGGCAATAATAATAGTGAATACCTCATAGGGCTTCATGAAATTAAATCAACTAATAAATATTAGACACTCAACGTGGTATTTGGCACAAAATAAGTGATAATGGGTATCACCTATTATTATTTATTATTTATTTTTGAAGCACCTCATACTTATAAATTTATGTTATTACTAGGAGTAAAAAAAATGATTTAGTCTTTTCAACCCAGGAGTAGCCTGATCTCTCTATCACAGAACTATATAGGACGTGGCTCCAATTAAAAAGAGAGTATACCAGCCTCAAAATAAATCTGAATTATGTACCTCTCAGTACCTTCAATATGCTAAGAATTTTAAACATTTTTTTTTTCAGAAACAGAAAACTATTAGGTATGGATGTTACTAAACAATGTCTATGATTATTGTTGGAAAAGCAAACCAAACTGGTCATAAATTAAATTTCCAAATTCTTTCCCTCTGTGATTAACAGTACTTTTTTTTCATCACAATGTATAAAACATTTTGTAGCAAGAGATACAGTCAAAGTATTTGGAATTTTTCCCACGGTGGTCTACACATCTCTCAATTCAGCTTGTGCTCAAGTGTAATGAGAGGCTGGTCCACAACCATTCATTTACAGTGTCTTGAGTGAAAACTGCAGATCACAAATTAGCCTTTCAGGTATGTCAGAATTCCGAACTGAAAAAGGAAACTTTTCATTTGGGCAGGTGAGCGAGGAAAGGGACTGAAACACAAGACGCTTGTGATTAGGGGATGTTGAACTGCAGAAAGTGCACAAAGGGAAGCTGATGAGCAAGCCCGGGCCCCGCTATGCACAACTATCTTCCTCATTCCATTTCATGGAGTAATCAAAGGATATTCTGAACCTCTCAAAATGCCATCAATCCTTATTGAGAATGAAACAGAACATCTCTCTCAAGTCTTTGCAGGAGTAATCATCATAGCGAGCTGGCCTGAACCGGGAGTTCTGGCAGACAAAGATGGATTTGTACAAATAAATAAATAAATATATGAATTAAGTAACCTCCACAAAATATGAATAGAAAGTTGATGATAATCTCCCAATTCTATTGTGTAAAGGGTAAAGAAACTCACAGTGGTACTCTCCAGGTTTAGGAGAGAAAAGAATAGGCTTCCTGATGAGATACTTCCAATAAAGTATGGCAGAGCTGGGACTCTTGTGTCAGTAATACTAAAAAATAATCATCTAAATGATTTAGATAAAACATTCATTAACATTCCACATCTAAGTATCATCTCTAGTTGTTCCTCTTTCCTCTTTATTTCCTTTCCTAGCTCTGTTTTTTTTTTCTTTAGCACTTTTGAACAAAGAAGAGGAAAAAAGCCTCTTTAGATTGTTCAAAAAGGCTTCTTATGCTGGCTGACAGTTGCTCAAGTGTAAAACAATTTCATAAAGATCACTGAAATGTTAACACCAGTCTCCTTAAACAAGCAGCATTTCTACGGTCTGTGCTGTCTGAGTGTTGTAGGAACCTGATTGTCAGTGTCCAACTCCAGTTCTGGTAAGAAGCTACAAACAATGATGACTGCAAGAAGTTCTTTCAGATGAATCATTATTTAATAGCTAGGTCACTCAGTTTGGAGTTAGAAGACCTGACTTTGGTTTGGTTCTCGAGTTACCAACCTCTTAATGACGTTACCGAGTCCTTTACTAAGGTCAGGGATTTCAATTACTGTGTAATTGGGACTCTTGCGTGAAAATAAAATGCCACATGTATCAAAGTTCTTTGTAAACTTTGAAGCATTATTCTGCTACCACCTATTTTTGTGAATGTTCCAAGAATGAAAGTTTCTCTCTGATTTTATAATTATATTGCTTGTAGTGAACTTTGAATCCTTAGAGGATTCAAGGAGGGGTGAAGATAATTTTTGAAATGTTACTTTTCAGGATACGGGAAAAGGAAAAAGGTTTCATAAAGATTACTTTGTAAGTTATATAAATGTCTAAACAATGTTGTGCACCTGAAACTAATATATTGTATGTCAACTGTAATTGAACAATTAAAAAAAATGGAAAAAAGATTGTCCCAAATATTTTAAAAACAAATTAAAAAAAATAGAAATCTGTACTGCCTATTTTTAATGAACTTCATTTGAATAATTATTAGGTTTTTATTCATATTTTTAAAAAGTTATATTTATTAAAGATGATATATTGATTTTGCATGTTATTTTACCAAATAAAAGGTGGGACTTAAAAAAGCACATACTGGAGACCAGACAGAACTAAGTTCAAATGTCACTCTTTACCATACAATCTGAAGCTTAAGCAAAAAGACTTCTGTTTCTGTCTTTGTAAAATGTGAACAGTAATGTTTTCCACTTAACCTCATGTGTGAAGATTAAGGATAATAAATGTAAAAGCTCAGAGCAGAACCTAACAAAAAGTATGTGATCAATACCTGGTAGCAATATTTGAGTTTGTGTTTGAAAATTTTGAAATATTTGTGAACCTTGTAAGGATAATTTTATTTTTAAGCATGTAATTACTGAGTCCCAGTACAGACATTATTCTCCCAGTGTTTTTGTTTTGATTGTGGCCTTAGCAATTCCATTTGATCCTCTTAAACCATTATCTCCTGATTATAGGGAGTCTCATAGAAGAATAAACAAAGGAGGCAATATAGCCACAGGGTCTCCGGCTTTTTGCACTCCCAGCAGGAGCCTTTTAGACCAATTGACTTTAAATCTTGTTTGACTTGAAGTCAAAGTCAAGGTTTCCATAGTTTACACAAGCAAAATACCAGACAGACCTAGTAGAGTACTGAATGCTAGACTTAGAGAAGAGACTGGAACATGGTTTCCCACCTCTCTTAGAAGCAAAGGATATTGAGCTATGGGTTTTATCTCTTCCAGTGTCGGTTTATACATCTGTAAATGATATGGTTTGTATCAAAAGGTCTTTAAGATCCCTACCAGCTCTGACACTCAATAAGTATGTAATTACTTACACATCCACCTCATACTATAATGGGGCATCTCAGTAGTACAAATTACTAAGAGTGGAGCCAAGGACAAACCTTACTGATTATATTTCCATTCAAGGAAAATATCGTTGAAACAACTGTCCAGAGAAAGATACACATGCTAGGGGAAAGGAAGGGAAAGGAAGTAGCAGAAGAGAGGGAAAAAAATTATGTTGCCAGTATATCAGGAGAACCTGGTGTCTGTGTGTAAGTGGGAGTGTAGAACTTTATGTATAGAAAATAACATTTTTTTAAAATTTCCTGCCAACTCCTTTGGCTTCCTCAGCTTTGAGGCTGAAATGTTCTAAATATCTTGTGACCATTTCAGCTAGGGGTAAGGTGGGCAGGGTGTGGGGTGTGAGGAAGTGATCTAGGAAAGGATTTACTGTGCTCCAGAAAATATTCTACCTCTATTACATGTGCAAGCATGAATTTATAGACATTAGTATTTAGCTTTAAACATATGGAGGAATGAACTTTGTTTATAGAATGGAGAGAGAAGGAATAAGAGCAATATTTATTGTAAGGAGAAATGTAAAAATGTTAAATGGAATATAGGTAGTCATTTTCTAACAGAAAAGATATATTTTCTAAAGAATAAAAAAACAACTACAGAGGAAATCATAATATACTATGACAGAGTTGCTACCTAAAGTCCAAATCTGCTGGAAGTGATTTTTATGATACCTGGAGATACAATTTGAAAATGAAGTCTAAAAATAATTTATTTTGTACTTAAGAAATTGAAAAATAGTTAATTTTCTTTGTAATTCCTAAATATAGGGTTAAACAAAGAATCCACTGGTACTATAGAGGGTTTATCATTATGTTTAACAAGATGTCATGACCACAACTTATGAAAATTCTTAGGGATTCAGGGAGAAATAACAAATAATAGTGTTGGGTAAAAAGTACTTTATTAAAGAAAAGCAAAGCTTACAGAGAGCAGTAAAATAAAAATAATATAGCCAGATTTTGAGAAAGTCACTGGTAGAGAAGACATTGCATAGACACTGATATTTTGCTGTATATAAAGTGATCATTTGAGAGGTGAGGCATATTCTCAAATTAGTGGAAAATCAGAGCAATCAGAACTATTTTTGTTAACTTTGTCATTTCCAAGGTGTTGGAAGAATAAACAAATGCAATTTGACATTATGTTCTTATTTAGGGAGAGAAAAGACAAATTTATAATGTATAGGGAGAGATAGCTCTTTGTTAAAATAAATCAACTACCTATCCACACCTTCAAACTAAAACAGAAAGCACCAACGTGACTTATTTTTGAAAGAGGTCAACTTTGGAATAATGCTTGCAGCTCTGGGTGATTTTGTGTGCATGAACTAGAGAGTAGTAAAAAATAAATTGCAGTGACTATTCAAGTGGAATGACCAAGACATTTCCTAGGATAAATGTTCAAAAATCTTTCAACTGTTAGCGACAATAGGATTATATGTCATATAAAGAGAGATCTAATAAAACATATCATTCAAGTTTATCCCATTTATGAAAATGATAGGTCTACTTTAAATAGATGAGGACAAAAAAATATCAAAGAAAGTAGTGCCATTAAATGATCAGGTATTTGAAATGCTCACTAACATTGTCCTTCATTTGGTGCAATGTAAACACTATATTTAGAAATTGGGCCTATTTGCAAAAAGAAAAAAAAAAGAAAAAAAAAGATAACAGGGAGATATTGTAGTCATTTCTGTGATGTGATAAGGGCTTGAATTATTTTTGGCAGAAATTAGGAATCTGAGTTGTTTTTCAGTAAGACCAAAACCAATTTTATTTTAATTGAATGATTCTAATGAGAAGCAAGAAATTTCAAAACCATGTTTCAAGCCTTAACATTGACAAAAAATGGGAAAATTAGAAGAAGGCCTAAGTCACCTCCTTTGATAACATAGAAGAGTTCTCAAGAATGTACAGTACAGAAATATTAAAATTTCAATATGAGATCTCAAAGAGATGACAGGTACTATGAAAATAGTTTTAAGGCTTTGGGTCCAAGACACCCAAAATTAAACAAAAACAAAAAGCTAAGATTTAAAAAATAAATTTACAAACACATTTTCTTGTCTTTGTTCATGTTGGGTTGTTTCGTTTGACTTTTTTTTTTTTTTTTTGCCTTATTTCTAATGAATTTCAGACCTCCCCTACCAAAACTCTACTTTTGTTCTAAGCTAGACCTTCATCCTTCATAAATGATATAGCTAAAAAATCTTTCTATAGCCTCTTAAGCTAATTTGACTCCCTTTGTCTTTTCCTATAACATCTGGCTTACTACTCTTAGAATATTATCTCCTCAACTAGAATACAAATTCTCTGAGGGCAGAATCTTTGTCTTGCAACTCTATACCCACATGTCTAACAGTGCCTCACACAAAATAAACATTCAGTATTATTAACTCATTCACTCCTTCACCATAATTTTGGACAATTAAAAGCATTACTACTTAAATAAGGAACACATTGGGACCAAAAACATACCTACTGATATAGATATTAGTCTTAATAATAGTCTTAATAGGTCTTAATGTCTTAATAGTCTTTTAAATAAGAAGAGCTTCTTCTGGCTTAGATAATATATATACACATATATATATATATACACACACATATATATGTATATATATATTACATATTTATCTCATATATCTTATATTATATATCATATTACATATTATATTATATTTTAAATATATTATATCATATATATATATTTTTTCCAAGCATCATATCAAGGATATTGTGCAGGAATTCTTGACATATTGTGGAAGAAATGTAAAACCAATATCCTGAAACTGCAATCATTTATCATCAAGTAGGAGCTGTTGAGAATTGATATTGATCTTTGGTAAACTGCAACCAGAGTAACCTTGTTATATCATCACAAAATTCTCTCACTGCATCATTTAGCTATGAAATGCTTCCTTAACTATGTCCCTAGGTTTTTCTCTTCTATATTCAATCACATAAGAAAAAACATTGTGCATAGAGGTAACTTAAAATGCTTTTTGTCATTTTCCAATTAAATATTCTCTAGAAGAAACTATAATTATTTTAAAAAGTCATCTTATCATAAGGTATTTTTAAAATTAGAAAAAGCTTATAGGTGATCTAGTTTAATCTCAAAGTGAAAAACTGAGTCTGATTAAGTGATATGACCAAGGCTGAAGTATCAAAGAATTGGTTCTAGAATGTGAAATTCCTGACATTTAAACTAGCTATTTTTTTTGGTCTAATTACCATTAAGTGAATGAATAGTGTTCATTCCATAATTAGTAAGTTTAACAGCAACTTGTTATTTTAGGAATATGAAATCCATGTGAAATTGTTGAAAGCCAGACTCAGTTTCTAATTCTGTCCTTTATCATTTGTTAAGTTACCTAAACTCTCCACAGATCAATTTTCTTAGCTCTTAATAAAAGAGTACCTACCTCTTGGGCTTTGTGAAATAGTTAATTTAAAATACTTAGCATAGTACCTGAGTTATAGTAAACACTCAATAAGTTTTAGCTGATATTATTTTTACTATTTTTATTATTTCATAAAATGAAAGGTCATGGTTTTGATTCACTGAACTGTCAAGACAAACTCAATTGAAACTCTCATATTTTCAAATGTCATTATTGAGAATGACATCATTGTTTCTGCATTGTTATTTTTTTTGAATTTCTACTAGTTTGTGCATCATTACAAACACATACAGCATACTAGTATAAATCTTACAGGGGAGACCAAAACTTTCTTTTATTTTTATTTTTAAGTGATCAATTAATAAAAATATCTCAAAAGTAAGTATAATATGTATGGTAATCTGACTAAAATATATTTATTAAATTTATAAAATCTAATCTGAGGGCAGTGTGATATAGGTATAAAATATATGGTCATATTTTTTAAGTAGTCAAATATTCAGCATACATGTAATTATTTAGAAATTAACCAAATTTTTGAGATACCAAACTCTTACTTTCTTCATTCTTCACTTCTGACAGCATTTTGTTCACATTTCAACTCATTTATATAACCATTCTAGGAGAGAGAGGGCAAAAAGGCAGGGGCGGGTGATACAAATCTATGAATATAGTTAAACCTTAGCCAATCAGAAAGAAGTGGAGAAAAGTTTAAATTGTAATGATAAATCTATTACGGATCATCTGTTCCATCAATATGCTGCAGCTACAATTATTCTGTCTTTCCCTGACCTGGATAATTGGGAGTTGGCTTATACATTTAGGAAGAAGTAGGACACTTAATCTTTAAAAGTACTCATTACAAATGATTGAATGATCCTGCAACAATTGAAACAATGACATCTTCTATAAAATGCACTGAAGTTTTTACAATAAACTTTATAATACTATTAAAGCTAAAATATCTTTAGCCATATTAACTTATTATCTATTCATACTGTTATATTTTATATTCAGTTCATTATACCAAACACACACAAATCTAGGTAAATCAAAAGAAAAAAATTATTCACATTAACAAAAAAATATGCAGAAAATTATCAAGAGAGAAGAAAGGCAGTAAAGAACCTAAAACCTATTGATAGACTGATTATACAGACAGACAATGGATAAATCATATATAAAAATAGAAATCTAACCCATAACTTACAGCTTCCTGTCTAGGAAACCATATCTACAGTACATAGTCCAAGTACTAATTCCTGCTGGCTATGTCAGACTTGCAGGAAGCCAGACTGCTATCTCTAGTAGGAATTCAGGAAGCTATACAATAACTTCTGTTAACAATTAGCCCCGAATGGCCAGTTAACAATCAATAACTTGATTGTTATCTAACAGTTTTCCTAATTTTCATTCCCGTTATCTAACAGTTTTCCTAATTTTCATTCCTGTTTTCAACTTAGGACCAACTAGAGAAAGCCAAATATGCATCCCTAACCAATCACATAGGATGTCCCACTTCTAGTTAACCCACACCAACAATCTCCATTCAGGACATACCCAAAGCCTTCCCTTTTCTCCCTATAAAGTTTTCTCATTCCTCTGTCTGCCTTTGAATCTGCCAAAACACATGTGACAGTGGTGCCCTTGCTTTAGCAAGGCCTGAATAAAGAGCCTTTGCTTTTCTTATCTGCTTGGTCTTCAACCAAATGTCTTTGGGCGATTCTAAAAAAAGAGTAATAAATATTTATTTACTTGACACTTCAGATACTCTGTAGTTTTTAAAAGTCAGTTGCCTAGCAATAATATAAGATAAATACTGTTGTGTTTATTTCACAAATGAGGAAACAAAGTCATAGAATTATTCAGAATATTACCTAAATCCTTGCAGCTAGTGAGCAGTTTATATTTAAAAACTAAATTTTTTTTTTGTATTTCAAAGTCCAACAAATATTCTTAAGAAACATTTCATTAAAATTCACTTTAATATGTTGCGTTATCACATAAGTTGTCACAGAACCTAAAACTGAAGTAACTTATTTTTTAACTGTAAAATAACATAAGTCAGCTTTATAGAAAAGGGGGAAAAAGTATTTACACATATTAGAAATTACCATAGAGGCAGATTGAAAAAAAAAATAGGATAATATAGATGACTAATAAATCTATTTAATGCCTGGAAATAAAAGTGATATTTAAACACAATGCCTTAAATAAGGACTTAAAAAAGGTAAAAAGAATTCTATAGATAATATAGTTTAAATAATAATATCAAATAAGAAATAATGACTAAAGGCCAAATAATTCCTCATGTGGCTTCTACTTTGTTTCACTAATTCCATTTAGTTAACTCAAATTTTTATTAAGAATTCTTTGCACTGAGCATAAATTAAAATGAAAGAGAGTTGGAATTTGAGAATTCTTATGAAAAGAAAATGATTCAAGCTCTTGGCTTTCATAGCATTTCATGTTAAAGAAGGAAAACACTTCCCTGTTTTAATAAAAAGTAACCAATTTTTCAGATAAATTTATAAATACCAAAGGTATAATATGGTCATTTTGCTAAGCGTACAGAGGAAAAAAAAGTGCTCCATTTATACATCATAAAGACTGATCCTGCCCACAAACAAAAGACTGATGATCAATATCTACCAGTTGATTTAATTTTTAACTTTTTTCAGTTATGTATCCACTGAGATGCAAGACATATTTTTCATAGAAAGGAAAAATTAATTGAGGACACCATCTTTGCTTCTTTCTTTATCAATCCTTCTAAATGAGGGTAGATGAGAAAAGGTATGGGGCAGGTTAAGGGATGCATATTATAAGAAAATCACCTGGGAAATTTCTCAAACAACATGTTAAGGTTGATGCCAAGAAAAACACCACATCATGAAAAATAACATGTTCTAATTACTTTGAATCAATAGTATGTGTAGTAGAGACAGATTGCATACATTAGAATCCTGCTCTTCCCCTGGCTAATTGTGTGACACTAGTCACATCATTTAACTTTCTAACAAGTTTCCTCATTTTTAAGATGGGGAGAGTAATAATAGAATCTCATGGGATTGTTGCAAGGATTAAGAGACTTAATATATATGAGCTGCCACATAGGAATCACTAGGTATTACTTTATTATTGCTGTCAATCTGAAATAAAGCAAAGTATTTTAGAGAATGAGCAGCAAGTTGAATATTTTATTATGGTCAGAACTAATAGGATACTGTTTGTTCTATTAGCTATAATGTTCTTAGATGGAGGATGTGGCTAAGAGAAAAAAACTGCTCTTTAGGAAAAAAAGTAATCACCACATTTATGTCTGATCAATGGAAAAAGTTGATTACAGGTATTATTTTACTGCTTCTCCATGATCCATAAAGGCCAATGGACCCTTGATTACAACACTTATCATGCTGTGCTCTGTGTCTATATCTGTGTGACTCTTTCATTAATCTGGGCACTTCTCGAAGGCAAGAATTATGTCAAAATTCTTTGAATTTCAAGTGTCTAATAATACCCCACATGCAGAGATACTCAATACATGTTGAATGAATAATGAATACATTTTTAAAAATAAACAAATAAATGAATACAGGGATTGACAGTTTTCAGAGAAAGAAAAGTATTCTTAAAGAGTGGGCTTAATATGTTAAATGAAATGTAAATTCTTTTCAGAAGCATCTTTTAAAACTCAATTCTACATCTTAGAAATGATTCAGCAATCTCCTAATATGATGAATTTACTTCAAAGAATTACATAGTTTTCTGTTTCTACTTCAACTTGACAGAAAATATTTAATGTCTCTTAAGTGAGTGAAAAAGTGCTATATTTGTATTACCTCTTGACTAATAAGGTATATCATTTTATTAAGAAAGAAAAATAGAAAGCCTATCTTGGTAAGAATTTTCATTTGTTTATAAATGCGTACAGTTTTATTCATTTAAATGGGTTTTATATTTTCTTAAATTAAGATTTTAACTTAAGATGAATAAATGGTTCTCCTTTTGAAATCTTAAAGATATTTCAGGGTGCATATTTTATTATCCATGCTTTTTTTCAAAATTAATTATATATGGCAAATTTGGCACATCTTTTATTGTTTTTTTATCTGGTGTGTTTCTAATCTAGCAATCACATTGATCTAAGCTATATAATTGTTTTGAAATTTTAGAGTTTAAATCTTTTTACATGATTATATTTCTCAGAACTAATATGGTAGTCGGTATGTAATTACTTCTTACCCTATTTGAGTCAATTCTTGCTCTGGAAGTATAGATAGGAGGTGGGATGTTGAAAGCCTGAGGGACCAGGTATTCCTCAGCATCCATCATATCTTCTAAATCCTCTTCATCCAAGAGATTCTGAAAGAACTTGCTGTCATTGGGACTGGGAAGCTTCATACGATCATCACCCTAAAAGATTGCCCATGAGGAACACAAAAAAATGAGTCTTCTCTTTATCTTAGTATGTGGCCTTTGCAGTAAATTTATATAAGATCAAAACAAATTGTTGAAAATTCGTGCACTCATTTAATAAAAACATTTTTTTAGCATAACTGCCAACCATAAAGAAGCCTATAATAAGCTCAAATATAACAAGGTAAGATAAATAAATTTAATACAAGAAGAATATGACGAATGCATTAAAGACAGATAAAGCAGAATGGTATGGATGTTTTGAGGGAGGCAAAATCTATTTCAGATCTGAGAATAATGGTAGGTAGCCTCCACTGCCAATATGTGTTTGGGTTCTGACTTTAAGCATAAATAATAAAGGCCATTGATTTATCAATCTTTATTTTTTTTGTTGGTTTGATATCATAGAGTGATCAGAATACACAGGCTACATTCTTTGTTCTATCATATGAAATAACATTGTTAAAATGATAGCATTTGAAATCACAGCACGAGTGTCACATAACATAAATGGGGGTGGGATACACACCAAAACCCCTTGTTATACTTTTTTTTTCACCATCTATTTCTTAAATACATGTATATTTTACTTTCTCAAAGTTATGTGATTTCTTGGCAAACAACTTGTTTATGAAACTTAATTTGGCATAAAGATAGTTGGAAATCATTATCTTCTAAAACCTAGATTTTATCTTCATGTCAGACTATTGATATGAAGATAAAGGAGACCTTGTCTTATTGAAGAAACTTAATTCAATGTAAGCCAATGTCCATTTGTTTATGGTTTAGGTAGAAATCATCATATTACGATTTTTAAATTATTCAATTCATTTCTCTAGTGTTCAATATGTTCTTTTGGCCTGTTATTTGATTCATATGTATATCAATGCATTTGAATCTGAGTTATGCCTAGATATTGCATACCTCCCTAAACAAAACAAAACACATTTACAAATATTTTTCTAGGAAATTAAATGTCAATATATTGAAAATTTAATTCATTGTCTTCAACCATGAATAAGATTAAAAGAAAAATCCTTCTTTTATTCTGAAATGGTAAGATTATAAAAATGAACATGACTTACACATAATGATAATAAAAAGCAGAGTGTTAAAGGCTTGTCAGAGCATAAAGGCTTTTATATATATATAAATAATCATAATTATCTGGCTATTCCAGCAGAGGCACTGGAATACTAAGGGAAGGTGCTTGGAAGTGTTCTGATAGCAAGTAAAAAGCTGTTTTCCATGTCATTTCAGATGATATTCTGCTTAGTTAATCTGCGAATGGTGATTTCCACAGTTCCAAAGCCCAGATTTTATTCATATTTTAAAATGAGTTTACCATTGGGAAATTCTTAAAAATCTAAGCAAATGCACTAACCTGAATAACTAGATATCTTTGAGGGTCTCGAGCCATCCTGGAAAATTCAGCAGCCAGTTCCTTAAATTTAGGTCTACTGTCAGCATCAATCATCCAACCTAGAAATTCACATGCAGTAAAAGTCACTACATCCATAATTAGAAAGAAGTGCAATGTAAAATTTATGAAAATACAGCCTAAGTTTAAAAAAATATTAATTTAATAATAATGATCTTAAAAACAAAGGATGCTAATGAAAGAAACAATCCAGTGGGTGAAGGTGTATATCAATCTGTTTGTTGATACTCATAACTAATTGTAATATACTATAAAATAACATAAACTCTTTATTTTGTTGATCTCATTTAAAATTAATTTTCTTCCTCAAAAATATAACCTAGGTTACTATGTTAACTTACAGAATTTCAGATCTTTTTTCTTAGGTACGGCAAGAATTTTCTTTTAAAGCTTTTCTTTGATGGTTATAGAAGAAGTGATTGGAATATAATTTATCATTTTTTATCAAGAATGGCATGGAATAAAAGCTTTGGTTACAATGTGGTACACTGGCACAGAGGGGAAAAAAAGAATAAAAAGCAACTTTCCTATGTTACTTTTTTTCTACTGGGAAGAAAACTAATGCAAAGTAATTGGTAATGTTTGTTCAGCAATGGCCATTAGTTTATCTTAGTGCTAACCTTTTCAGCATAAAAATAACGTCAGCAATTTTCAATGTGTGTATTATTATTTAACTGAAAGTCTAGATAAAGTATGTCCTAGCTCCCCAGGCTCTGTTTAGCTGATGAGATGACAAGAATAAAAGTACCAAGCTTTTCTTGATTTTCTTGCCAAATGAGCCTTTTCTTAGGTATTAGAACTCCTGAAAGCAAGGTAAAATTCTCTATCAGGAAAAATGTTTTCTTAATTTTTCATTATTTCATCAGGGTATCTAAATGAAGTATCTAAATCAATCCTTATGTTTGTTATGGGATCAAACTATATAATGCATGCACATGTTTAAACTTTCTTCCACAGATGACCACTGAACAATGTTTGATCTAATAAAGCTTATTCCTCATTGTGGGAGTTCAATTTCTATTCTTGTTCTGGGAAGTTTTTGGGTGTCATTTTATATATCATTAATTTCATCTGAATTTTCTACTCTCCTAACAAAGTTGGAATGTTCTATATTCTGTATGCATCCACTGGAAAACAAGTTTTAAATGCTATTGGTGACAAGATGCTACTAAAAAGGTACGTGTTTCTAGAACTATTGGAACCCAAAAAAGGTTAAATTCATAGTGAGGTATCAGTTTCTTTCTAACTAAATATTGAGTAAATAGAACTATGCTTAGAGAAAAGGGCATGCTGACCTGAACTGGAAAACACATTTTTTATTTCTTCCCTCACTGTCAGAATGTATCACACATGTCATGAATATAAATCTGGGTAGACCTGGGTCCAAAGTCTCTTATTAATAAGATGCTTATTCACCTTCACCAGTTTGTTTCTTTGCTAACACTGTGTAAATCAAAAGGGGAAAACCTCAAATTACACAAGAAAGATTGCTGAATGTTAATCTCACTTAAATTAAGTCAGAAACTCCAGAGACTTTTCTAATTCTATTTAAATTAAGAGCCTAGGCTTCCAACACATTTCAAAACACATTTATAATACATATGTACCTGGGGCACAGAAAGGAGAAAGAAAAGTAAGAGAGTTAGATGCAAACAAATGATGGAATTGTAAAAAGTAAACATTCATAATCTTTTTAGTTTAATTCCTTCCCAACATCCACTTTCTCCTGCCAATTTCCTGTTGACTAAAACTGGTAAAACTATTTCCATTTAATTCATTTTTTAAACTATCAGTTTCAAAATTTCTTTCTTTATATTTAGATTATTTGTTTAGTCTTCTCTTTTTCTATAAAAATTACTAACATTGTTATGACTAATTACATCTCTTTATGAAAGACAATTTGTCATGAAAATGATAAGACTCAAAGTGAAATGGACAAGAAGAGTAAGAGTCATATAATTTGACTTCATAGCATGGAAGCATGATATTGCTTCATATTGAAAATGACAATGAACAGGGATTTACATGATCCTTTCATAATTTTTTTAAACTTTTATATTTTTTAATACATAGAAACATTATGCAGGTAGATTAATCTGTACTATTACTTTACTAAGAATAATGATGGTGATGATAAAATTATTTTGCAATCTTACATTTGACCATGACCATGTAAACGTCAATAGTGCAGATAGGAGGCTGGGGCAAACGTTCTCCTTTCTCTAATAAGTCAGGGATTTCTCGTGTTGGAATTCCATCATAGGGTTTTCCTCCAAAGGTCATCAGTTCCCATATAGTGACTCCTAAATTGGAGAGCAAATTCTTACATGAGCATATTAACAACATACTTTAAACAAACCAGTAATACGCCACTGGCAAAGGAATGTTCTCAAGAGGGCAAGCAAAAATAGTCTAAAGAGAAGCTCTTCTGATTCCTATATACATTATGAGAAGCCCAATGACAAAATCCTTATGAGAATTCAATTCTCCTATATTGTCTTGAAATTTTTAATGGGTAGCAGAGACAATTTAGGGTGGATATCAGAATACTGAATCTTCCCCATTTCTAACTTGTACATAATATTAATGTTTGCTCACTCAAGTTAAGTTTCACTATACCACATTAGAGCCTATAAAACAACTTATTTACTAGGTACATGTGGGTTCAGTACCAAGTAAGTACTATTGTAGGTAAAATCTGATATTGACTAAATTTGATATTAACATCTGTGCTATCAAAAGTCCTAAAGGCTAAACTGGGTTCCTGAATGATTATCCTATGTTATGATAAGTAATTTGTCCCCTTTTTAACTAATAATAGAACAAGTGGAATAAAACTGATTCATTTCTTTGGCACACAGGAGAGTCTGAGTGAAGAATGATCCACATGTGAGATATAATACACGTGAAGTGGGCACCACAAAATTGAAGGAGAGGGCATAGTGTATTTCTTAAACTGAAATTACTTTCTTGAATCATTAGAACATTTCCTCTGTAAAAGCCGACACCTTAAATATTAGCATACAAATAGCCAGCTTTGATAATAATAATGATTGTGATTTGAGCAATAATATATACACTACAGATCTCTTCTTTATAATCTAATAATTCTGTAATAAAAAGTTAGAGTTTTCTTAAGGAGAAAGATTATAAGTTCAGAAATAGCTATCTGGGCACAATATTATTACCAAGAGATTTTGACTGATGCATACATACAGATATTAGATATCTTTTAACATAAAATCCATTAATTAGGGCTACGTTTTCTTTTCACTGCCATTTGTAATAAATTATTTACTCAAACTGAAGTCTCTTTTAGCTTATAAACAGTTATCATTGACTAATAATAAAAATAAAAATCTTAAAATATAAAAGTATATGTGAATTTCAACTTATCCTTCATAATAGTATCATTAACAATTACCTGATATTTTTGGTTAATATTTACATACTATATTCTATGATTCTTATGTATAATGTAAACCTGCCAAGTAATGATGCAATTTAATTATTTGGTATTTATTAACTTCTACTTAATTTACATATTAAAGAATGCTCCATAAAACCAATAATTAAAACTTATTGCACATGAGACAGACTGGAACAAGTTAATAAGTGGATGACTGTTCATTTCTATTCAGTTGATCATATTTATAAAATATTTATTTAATGAGAATATTTATTAATTTATCTACGCAGCTACAAAAGACAGAATGGATACTCACATCTCTATCAGAACTTCTAATATAAGCAAGATACAAAGCAATTACAAATAAAAGTAACAGAAAATATAATAACATAAATACAAAAACAACAGCAAAAACATCAAAACACCCACTTCTGCCAATAATAATCTAAACATATATTTGCAGAAGTGATGACAAGACAGGGTTAAACGGAGATGACTTCATGCAGAAAGACAATCTCAGGAAAACTAAATCAGAAAAATCCTCGAAATTTACAATTCTATTATTTCAAGATAAAAACCATAGCAGATGCACGTTTATTTTTATAAAAATAAAGATTTGCCCAGTGGCCATTTCCCACAAAGATGTACTGCAAACAAGATTATGTATCTGTCTCCACCTTTTATGCTTTTTGCAATTGATGATTCTATATCATAAAAATCTTAAAATGCTTCATGTTTATGGGTTGATGACCTGTGTTATGTCTCAAAACAGGTCTATTTGTCTGTCTGTCTGTCTGTCTATCTATCTATCTATCTATCTATCTATCTATCTATCATCTATCTATTTTTATTGAATAGCTCTTGAGAATTTGCAACTAAACATGAAGATAAACATTATAACCTGAATAACAGGATTTTCCCCCATAGGTACAGTTTACTATTAAAAATGCAATCGCCCTGCTAACATTTACTTTAATAGATAGATATTTTTTTCTTATTTTAGAAGTCATTCAAAATTTGCCTGCAGTAGATTGCCACATTAATTCAAGGAAACATAAGCAGAAAAAAAGCAGGGGGAATATGATAATATATAAATTTATTGTATAAAATATATAAATCTATATCCTATAATATATAAATGTATATCATATATAAATGTTTACATGTAAACATATATCACATAGTATATAAATCTATCATATGTATATTATATATGATAAATTTATTTTCTATTTAGTCCTAACAGTTTAACAACTAAGTTTGTCAAAAATTTCCTGTACTGGTCTAAAACTCAAACACATAACCTTTTCCGCTTTTCAGTTGAGTAGAGTATGTGAAGCCTACATGGAAATTTTAATACCTCCCATGGCATACATGTAGAGGGGCAGAAAAATACTTCATAGAAATGTTAATTTTTTAAAAGATAAATTATGCTTTCCTACATGAGAGGTATAAGTTCTTTAGTGAATGGTTTTATTCTTTTTTCTAAAAATTAGAAGAAACTATAAAACTGAGCTTAAATTTGAGTAAAATAAATTCCACCATGCTTTTAAGTCCCAACACCACCTTTTTATTTAAAGAGACAATGTGCTTTTAGTTTGTAAGAAATGTTAATTTTATGTGGTGTGTTTATACTTAGAAAAGATGTTAACTTATTATTATTAATACCTGGATGGACTTTAGTTGTAAAAAGTCAGACGAATGCAAAGTAGCTCATCTCAACAACTGAGTTAACACAATTAAATATATTTTCTAAACATAAAAGTCACTTTTTTCCAGTTCATATTATTCACTCTGTAATATATCTGTTTATTCCAAAATAATTTGTAAATTAAAATCAAAGCTACAATTAGCAATTCTTTCTCTCATCTCTCTCCTCACATTTATTGCTTTACCTTACTGTTTTCAGTAATCATTCTTTGTTATAACAATAATCTCTATTTTCCTACTATAGAACAGAAATTCCCATAAAAAAGAAAGTTCTTTTTAAAAACATTCATTGCACTTAGAGTTACGGTTTTTCAAAGAGTTGTTGAAAGTTAAGGCCATGAGATAATGTGAAATTGTACCTAAAGTCAGCTGTTTGTGTGTGTGTGTGTGTGTGTGTGTGTGTGTGTGTGTGAAAATGATCAGATAATTTGCTACCCAACCAAAGGTTATGGTAGACAACTCAACCATGATATTAATATATTAAATTTCAGAGAACCAAGGATTAAAAAAAAGGCAGGTAACAATAGTATTTAGTTTTTATTTTTTTAAATAGAAGAATAAAAGGTTAATTTCTTTAGAAAGCAAGGGTCATAAGTAGGTATTTTCAACACAATAAAATAATTTGACTTTAGATATTTTACATAAACTAATATATTTATTTTGGCCTTAAAAGCTTTAATTCACAGGGAAGATTTATTTACCATAGCTCCAAACGTCACTTTGATGGGTAAATTTCCTATAGTGTATACACTCCAGAGCCATCCATTTAATTGGCATCTATAGAGAAATAAGAAGTGAAAGTGTAGTTATATAAAAAGTATTTTCTGTAGTTATTTCCTAAATGTAATTCTCTAGACTTACCTCAATTATATATTTTTTGATTTTATGTTATTTTTCAATACAGGGAACAAATAAATTGAAACATAAAATTCTGAAAGTGAATTAACCTAAGTACATATTTATTCTAAAAAATCTTCACAAATAGTGAAAAGTAAAATAAAACAAGTATCACATTTTGTAGTTATTAAGGTTCAATAATTAAGTTGCTGTTAATATTATGACTTAACAATTCTAAACATCAAGCATGTACTTGTAAAAATGAGGTCGTATTATATCTTTCCCCCAAAATGAGGTTACTTACACTTTCAGTTATTCCTTTTCACCCTCAGACAAATGTCAGCCACCAGTAAAGTGGACTATTTCTACACTTTACCTCTCCCTCTCCTCTCATATAATTTGGTCACTAAAACACCTAAAATAATGAATTCCAAGTTAGCCTTGCTTAGTTCCTCAGCCACAAATGATCTCTCACATCTTGGTTAGCCAGTATTGAAAATATGTACCATTTTCAATAAAGGAATTATATAAAAGAATGAGAGAATCAGTGCAAATCCATCATCATTCCAAGCAAAATAACTCAACTCACATATCCTGCCACTGATAGGTCAGCAGAGTGAGTTTCAACCACGAAGGGCAGCATTAGATAGCTGAAAATATAATTAGGTTCTATGGAATAAAGATAAACACCTCTACTTTGCAGTTGAAAGCTTAAAACTAAGTAGGACTTTGAAATCATGAGGTTGGCTGCTCACCAAGGTGACACCAAGGTAACTCTATGACAGAATCACGGTATTCAGTGAAAGGGAACAGAAGACACATTGAAAAGTAATTTCCCTATGGGCAAAGAGTTAGCCAACTTTATAGACTACGGACATTGTGCTAAATAAGTAAGTTTAAATCACAGGTGGCTTGATAAAGAATGGTTACTAGGCATTTAAAGCTATAATGAATCTTGCTTTAGACAAATCTTACAGCTGTATGTTCTCAAGACAAGTGAAGTCATGTGATTTATGGACTTCTACTTCTGTGCAATCTTGTAGTGAATTTCAAAGCTGTGGTCTCCAACTACTGTAGTTTTGTAGTAATTAGGCAAAATAAGCTAACAAAATCAAGGAAAAGCCAGGTAACACTACAGAACTGAAGTTTTTTAAAACAAGAAATGCTTTTTTTTGGCCCTATGATAACATCTGAATATATATAGTTATATAAAATTTAGTATAAAAATCATATTAAGCATTTAGAATCCTATCATTGCAAAATATTTATAATGTATATTTAGATGGCCCATGATGAATACATCATGTAAAAAACATATTTCTATGACACATAAATAACATTTTTTTTTTAAGCATAACCATAGATTAAAAGTGTATTTGCTTATTTCATTTGAACTCTCATAATATAAGTTTTCCCAGATCAAGCTAGAGGGACCTTCACATGAAGTCTATGCTTCTCGGTTAGCCAAGAATGGCAAATTTAACAGCGGGTTAATGAGGAAAGACAAGAGCTGGAACTAAGGCATGAACATATGGTAGGTGAGAGAGGCAGGGACACAGTTGTCAGGCAGAGCCCTGAGGCTAGAGAGTCAGAAAAGATACAAGAGGCTGTGGTACTGTCCAGACCCCTAGGATATAGCAAATTACATTCTAGTGGAAATAGTGAGGTAAGAAAGTAAATTGGTAACTCATATACTATGATAAACGTTTTAAAAAAGAGCCAGATAAGAGGAATCTATTATATCTGGTATAGGAGGATTAGAGGTTAAATAGGATGGTCAATCTTCAGTGAGTTATGGTTCTTGGTAGTAGCCAAGCTTCTCTCCAGTCTATGGGAGAAAAATTGTATCCCTATGTAAGAGTCAGTCCAGTGCTTTTAGGGTCAATGGAACAATTTCTATGGCTCTGGATTAAAGTTTAATTTCTGGAGTCCCTAAAGATTCACCTACTTTCCAACACTGAACCTGACATAAATACCACATGTGTCCAGGAGCATATTGTCTTATTTTAGCTACTTTTGAGAAATAGAAGTTAGTGTCATATTCTCTCTGTATATTTTTTACCCCGGGCAGGAGAAAAGTCAAATGGTAGAACTGAGACTTTATAAACCTCAGGATTATTGGCTTCTTCCTATAACATATAAAGAGATAAAAGGGTATTGTACTATGTTTTCAAGCATTATTGCTCTCAAAAAGATACCCACCTTTCCTCCATCAGCATTATACTCTTTTTCATCTCCTTCCAAGAGCCTGGCTAGTCCAAAATCTGTGATTTTCACATGGTTTGGAGATTTCACTAAGACATTACGAGCTGCCAAATCACGATGAACAAGACGTCTTTCTTCCAGATACATCATTCCCTGAAAAACACCAAGTTCCCCAATGATAGACAGTTAATGCCTTGGATTTCTATTCTCTAAAAAGGAGTTTCTTAGCAGTCAGTTGAAAGTATTCAATTTCTCTAAGTAAAGCATAACCCTGGAATATTTTCAAAGTTAGAGAAAACCTGGGATAAAAAAGTAAACCACAAATAGCTTGTGGTCTTTTCTCCCTAAATTCCTATAAAAAAGAATATATTACCTGCACATGAACTAAATGTTAGATCATTTTTATCCAAAGACTTGATATTCTTTTGCAAACATTTTCATTAGTGAGTTGTACAAGTGCCTTAGTAGATAACATATATTTGGACCGATCCACATAAGCCTAATTTTTCTCAACAACTTCTGTGTCACGTCCTCTTGCGCCTACACATCTACTCCAAATAGATATACCTATCCATAATTTTAAAAGGCTTTTCATATAAAGATTTGATGGTACCCAAATCACCATGATAGAGTCTATCAAGGTTGAAGAATTATATTGTTCTTATTAATTATAAAAAAAGTAAAGTATGCCCTAGGGTCATTAAAAGCCTATAATTAAAAAAAAATGACATTGATGACATTAGCAGTCATTGTAAGAACCCACAAGTGAACTTACATAGTTTATAATGACCCTCAAATTAGCCTTTAATATATTGTCTTCATGAAACATGTGGAGTAATTAAAAGTAAAATGCATTGCTGATTGCCAAGAAAAGATATGACTGGCTCTCCCTCTAATATATATACACACGTCTATGTACACATATATTTGTATACATATAGATGCGTATGTTAGATGTACATATACCATCTATGTACAGACAACATACATATTAGTATCTATACAGGTTTTTAAAATTTCATAGAAGTAATAATTATTATTACCTCAGCAGTAGGGAGACTGAGAATCATTCAACAATAGCCTTAATAAAAAGGTTGATATAAAACCAAGGAAATGAACTCAGAGGGCTAGAGTGACTATATTTTGTTTAAATAAACATATTTTTATTAAAGAGTTATGAGCGATCTTTATTTGAGGATGTCAGTGGTAAAAAAAATATGGTCATTCAAAAGCAAATCAGAATTATTATAAAATAGTTAAAGCATACTCTTATGCTATTTGCAAATCAATGCTGTTGGCAGTTAACATTACAACTGCAGGACTTTGAAGGATAAATGGTTCTGATATCAAAACAAAAGCTGTGGAAAACAGACAAATAAATCACACAGGTCAAAAAATTATGAACCATATACCTGGTGTAGTGTAAAGAGAAAATTGCTTCAAACAGCATCATGAGCCAAACTCTATATAAATGTCCATTAAACACAACCAGTGGAGATGCTGCCTGATATAGTCCAATCAGTCAGAAGTTGGGTGACACCACATGTATTAGTTTTCTGAAATCAGCCTAGAACTGGGATGTATGGGGTTTTTGCCCTCTTTTCTAAACAGTGCTTTCTGTTTGATTAGGCCAAATTAGAAATTTACAGAAATAGAGTGAATCTGAAAACATAGCCCTTAGATGACTCAAAGGATCAAAAAAAAACAAACTTATTTTCTTGGAGATGCTGTATGTTTAATAATTTTGTCCTTTTAAGATATGTCCACAAAACATTATTTATTCTGTTTCTTATCATCTTCATATCAGGATATGGAAAATGTATTGGTAACAAGTTAATATTTAGATCTACATACAATTATAGAACACATATCTTATGTCCCTAGCACTGTGCTAGACACCGGAGAGACAAAAAAAGAGACAAGGTGTACACATTAAAGGTGGGCAAAATTAAATTAATAAAGGAGGCAGGTTTGGAATGCAAACTCTAATGGATTGGTTTGATGCATGTAAGGCATTTAAGCAGAGCTGTGTCTTGAGGACTATTTGTAACACAGTTTAGGAAGTGTGCATAAGAGGGAGGCTTCAGAGGGATACTGAGGCCTAAGTAGGTTTTGAATAATATCTACCAGCTGGCCAGGTGAGGACAAAAATTGCAGATAGAGAGAACAAGCACAGGGACATCAATAACACGGTTATTGCATATCATTCTGTATTTCTGAAGAATAATGTATAAGAAAGGAGGAGTGGTGACTGGTGAAACTGAATAAAAAAGAAGGGACTAGATCCAGGAAGGGCCCCTAATATGTCATGATAGAGAATTTGGACTTGTATTTTATGCAGCGTTCAATGTGGTAATGCAGACGTTGTTTTAAAAAAGAGAGTGAGACAATTGTTATTGGTATTTTGGTGCCATTGTAGGGGATAGATTGGATACAAATATAGCTGAAGTCAGGAGCCACTGTAACAATACAGAAGAAAAGTGATGAGAGTATAAAATAAAGATTGCAAATAGGCAGTCCATGAGCTATGTTAATTACATATATATACATATATATATACATGTTTATATTTATTAAAAGAGTGTGTGTATGTGTGTGTGTGTGTGTGTGTGTGTGTGTGTGTGTGTATAATATTTTTTAGTCCCCACACACTAGGCAAGTTTTAAACATTCTCTTTGGCTGACTATTAAAGGTACTGCATCGTTGAGGGCATCTGGTGTTCAGGTTCCCAGGATCCTACTATTTTTCTTATATCATTTATGATGCTCATCCAGCTCCTACATACATGAGTGTCTGAATCTTTAACTAAAGTAGGCCAGAAGGAATATTAGCAGACAATTCAAGGTATATTTATAAAATAAAATGATTATCCTTGGAAATTAAATAATAAAGGAGAGTAAATTGAGGTCGATTCTGTTTTTTTTGTGTGTTTTGTAATTTAGGCAGATAATGATTCCTTTAACTAAATATCATCCTAATGAAAATATCACAAATGTATTTCTGAATTGTGCACAGAAATAATGTTATCTACTATACCAATAGGGAACTAACATTTGCTAAGACTCAAATGACACATTCTACATTATAAGCAAAACTTCAAAAACTCTAAAAGTTTCTTTCTGGTTACACTGGTTAATGAAATCCAATAAATTTCAGCTGTACACTTTAACAGTAAAGCATATATATATTTACACTGTGCGTTCACCTCCCATAGTTAGATTTCTGTCTGTCGCCAGATATTTGACCCCTTTACCATATCTACCTCCCTCCTCCCCGCTACCCTCTGGTAACCACTAGTCTATTGTCCATGTCTACAAGTCTATGTTTGTCCTGTTCATTTGTTGCTTTTAGGTTTATATCCCACATACAAGTGATATCATGTGATTTTCAACTTTTTCTGTCTGGCTTATTTCTCTTAGCATGATTATCTTGAAGTCTTACACAAAACCTCAGCAGGTGATAGATACCCTGAACCTCAATATTATTTGTCCAGAAATAAGTATTTCCTGAAAAATAATGAAAAATTCACTTTAGGAAATCAGATAGTAATCTCTATATTCTCCCCACCCCTTCCAACCACCATTGAAATAAATAAAAACAGAAGAATCTGTATCATTACCAAACCATTAAAATACACCTGTATGGTTGCTTTGTAACTATGAAATATAATTGTACAGATGCACATTTTCAAGTCCTTAATTATGATTGCCACCTTAGTCCTTCTTTCACACTCTGAGTTAGAGTGTGGAATTGTCAATGGATTTCTCACAATAGAAATCTCCATATCATAGTCATTATGATAGGATTTTCTTACTGGAAGATCTCATTAGAGCCACATTCTCTGCTAGATTCCTTCAAAATGAAATCACTTCTTAAGTCAGAGTGTGATGCAATAAAGAATCAGAGAGTTATTAGAAATAGCAGTGACAAAAATAAACTGATGTACCTTGAAATTTGAAGATGATTAAAGAAGAGTTATTCATTGTTATAAAGGGATGCTGCACTGGTTGAAAAGGAACGTTTTACTCTGCCATGTTGCTACTCCCATATCTTTGCTATGCCAGCTCAGGAGGAGTACATTATGGGAATACTAACACAGACAATAATCACAGCTAACACCGAGTATTCAGAATGTGGCAGGAATTAAACTAAACACTTCTGAATCAGTAGGTTAACTTAATCCTATGAGATTCATACTGCTTTCATCCCATTTTAAATATGAGAAAAACCAAGGCTAAAAGAGGTCAAGTTACTTGCTCCAAGTCATCTATCCAGGGAGTGGTAGAATATGGATTTGATCCCTTTCTATAGAACCCTAAATCTGTATATTTCAGCTTACCCCCTTTCTTGGTCACAAGGTTGTGAGGGTATGTAGAAATAATGCATGCAGTGAAGTCATGTAGCTTTAAATTATTCTAGCACTTTTTCAGAAAAATATGTGATTTTCTGTGAATTTCAGGGCATAATGTAGGAGATTGACTTGTTTGTATTTATGTTTAAAATTCAGCTAAATTTTAGAGCCTTTTATAATATAGAAGGGATTTGAATTGTATAAATTGGAAACATTATTCTTGCTCTGGCTCCAGGGCATGCAGGAGGGTGGAGTGGGTTTGAGTGCCGATTCTGGTGTCAACTGCTAGGATCAAACCCCAGCTCTGCCATGCTCTAGCTGAGTGACTCTGGCAAGTTAATTAAACTCTGTCACTCACCTTCCTCCGCTCTAAACCTGCCATAATAGCACCTATCTCATTGGTCGTTGTGAAGATTAAATAGGTTAATATATGTAAAGCACTTAAATAGGAACTGGCATGTAGTAAGTGCAGAACAAGCATGTTTTTATTATTGTTCCATAGATAGATATAGTCCTGATATGCACGAAAATCACTTACCCTTCATTAACCTGAATTGCCTATTTCAGAAAATCTGTGAACCTCAACTAATATATCACAATAGATGTTCAATAAATGTTTGCAAATGGTGATATAACCTAGTCATCATGATTAATGTATAGCTACAAGTTTTAGAATAATTACTGTTCAAAGTATTATTTTAATAATGACTCACCTGAGGTTGCTGTCATGTAAGGAGAAAAAAAAATTAGGGAATCTATTAAAAGATTTTGTGCCTTCCATACATACCGCACAGATTCAGGAATTTAGTGAAGATAAAGGTTATGCAAGAGATAGGTCAGAAAGTTTTCAATGCTGTATACTGTTTTCTGTGGGTGAATAAAACAGTCGATCTGTTGTAGCAAAGTATCTGCCTTGTATCACTGAGCACTGAAGGGAGTTTTTGGTAGATGTGTTTTAGGGGCATTTTGTCTATTTCTTGATCTGGGTGCTACAAGTCTGATTTTACACACACTGTTTAGAATTTACCATGATATAAACCATTCAGAATTTGACCAATTTTCATACTTGCTCTGTATTGCTATAATGAGGTTTTGAGAATGCTTACTTATTTTGAAATTTTTGCTCATACCTCTAAAAATGTGCATCAATAAATACAAACCATCTAGAGAAAGTCAAATTTTACTCTTGACTTTCAGAAATTCACTTTAATACAAAATCCAAGGATAATTTTATTACAGTTGAATTTAAAGTTTCAATCCCTGGTTAGAATAAACTCATATAAACTTCTCTATGGAATAAAATTAGTGAGTTGCTAAATTTTAAAATGTCGGTACTGACAAACACCTAGCAAATGACCTTCTTTTCAATCTTATGATATTTGAGTCACAGCTGTCGCACAAAAATGCATTATTATGTTTTAATCCAATGTGAAAATGTATTCTGCCCAGCTGCAGGAAGCTAACAGAAGTCAAGAGAGAGCAGACTATTCCTGACAATAAATATTTGCTTCCCATAGATAGGCCATGCGACAATTTCATCAAACATATGTGTGGAGCTAAAAATTTCAAGCTGCTGTCATCCCTCACAGGGATTAATCTCTGGAGTTAGCAAGACTACATTTTGTTTTTTTTTCTTCTGCTTTCATTCTAATAACCTGAAGCTTTCTTAATAACAGAAAGCTTCACAAAAGCTAGCTTCAAATGAAAATCACTACTCTTCTCTACCTTTTCTTCTAAAAGTAATTCTATCCCTGAGAAGAAAAATCCAACTATAATGCTCTCTACTGTTAGGGCTAAAGATATGAGCACATTCAAGAGAAGAAAGGGACATTTTTTAAGGAAGTAACTGACTTTGTCCAAACTGTGCATGAAGGAAACTAAGGGGCTCTGTAATTGAATCAACTGAGAATTCTTTCCAACCCGCAAAAGCTGGTTCACAGCAGAGCAGAAAGAATACAGAACTGTGTTGTGAGACAGAAGTCCCGGACATGCCGCTCACTGGGTTTATGACCACGGTACTCCTGTTACCTCTCCTATCAAAGTGACAGATTGGCCTAAATGATCTCTGAGGTGTCCTCTAGCTTAAAATTTTTATTCCATGATAGATAGAACTGTAAAATATATCTATCTAAAACATTAAATTTTGGTCCAATAATAGACACAGAGAACAGCAAAGAAAGAGGTAGAACAGATGCCTCCCTTTAAATATTTAGCAAGACCTGTGAATATGTTTTAGTAAAAGTCAGTCTGGAGTACCCCGAAGGTGAAAGAAAAGAAATAAACTCTAGCTACTTACTTGGTAAATTTATTTGCATGTTTTATTTTTCTCATTCATTAAATGGGAATAATATCTACCCCAAGGTTTGCCTTGAGGATTCAGTACCTTAACATTTGTAAAACACCTAGAACATTCAAGATTCTAATACACCATGGTTTGCTAAATAAATAGCCTCAATTTCATCCCTCTTATTAAAAATACTAGACCAAAAGACTAGGCAGCCAGCTGAAACATCTACTGGTTATTCAGCAGTGTCAGGTGTAGTAACTTCTGTTTCTCATTCTATTTGTTCCTGAATGTTCTTCTCATTATTCTGCTCAGAGGAAGAAAGCAGATTCACATGACTGTCCTAGACTGTCTTGGAGTTAATAATGGTTAATTCTCACATCTTCCTCTTGCACCTATGATCTTCAAAACACTTTATCAAGTTTCAGTTCTTAAGGAGATTGTATAATAAAAGTATTACACAACTGTCCTTTTAATAATGTGTAATAAAAGTATTACTTTTTGCTATTTGAAACATGTTTTTCGGCGTCCCAATATTTGAGTATGTTCATGGATGCGTGTGTACACACACACACACCCATGTATGTAGTAGATGCTGTAGTGTGCCACCCAGAAACCTCTTCATCACCAAAGTACTCATACTCTTAGCTTCTGGGTGTGTTGGCTGATGTTGGCTCCCATTTCAGTTTTGGGGCACTGACCCCTGACCCCAACCCAACTGCCAATGGAGCCGCTTTGCTGGGTGTTTTACCTTTCCACAGCAGGTAGTTACATCTAAAAATTAGTCGGTGCAGGGTAACAAAAGCCAGACTCCCTTGGACAATTACAATGAGCTACTCCAGTTCCGAGGGATCCCATGGGATTGGATGAGACCTCTGTTGCAATTCATCATAGCCCTACTTTTCCCTCTACCTAATTTTGCTTTTTCCTGACTTATAGATGCTGTTTCTTGCCAAAACGAAAACAAAAACAAAAA
This sequence comes from Eidolon dupreanum, assembly GCA_028627145.1. Taxonomy (NCBI): domain Eukaryota; kingdom Metazoa; phylum Chordata; class Mammalia; order Chiroptera; family Pteropodidae; genus Eidolon; species Eidolon dupreanum. Next base: position 151,311,382 of record CM053503.1, read on the forward strand.
CCCTGCATGCATATCAGTCTCAGAGACTGTTTTCTGGGAGCCAATCTAAGGCAATAGGTGTGACTTTTTTCTTTGTTTTCTTTTAGGATCTCAGGTATACAGAATTTTGAGCTAAATCTACTCCATTATTCATGTGTACTATTATCATTCTTACTCTCTATTCTCCACCAATTCTCATTTTTCTATCCATTGTAAATATCCACAATAGTGTTTTGAATGCATATTCTTCCAATCCATCATCCACATTTTTTTTATTATTATTTTGAAAAAGCGTTTTGTGTTATTTCTAACATATAGTGTTGTGTATAAAATAGGATCATGTTTTGCTCATTATGCTTTTTTTAGATTCACACATATTGCTATATGTAATCCAGTTTATTGCTTCTTGTTGCATAAATTATATGCAAAGGCTCATAGACATATACACATATATAATACAGGCACACACTGTCAATTTACTGTCTATTCCCTTATTACTGGGCACCAAACTTACCTACAAGTCTTTGACACTACAAAAAAACTGAACTGAGCACTAACACTATTTGTGCAATGTTATAAATGTGTTCGACAATACAAATAATCTGCTATTCAGAACTAACTTTAGTGTAGGAGAATCTGGACACACGATAAAAGGAATAGTCAAGGAAGATACAACATGAAGAGATTTCTTATCAATTAAGAATACTGAAATCATATGAGAAAGACAAAATATAACTGTGTATGTTATCATTATATATGTTTTATATATAAAAGTTAATATTTATTTAAGCACTTATGCATTGTTTATAGGAAAGAAGAACCCAAAGAGATCTATATTATTATTATTCCCATTTTAAGATGAGGAAACTGAGACACAGAGAAGTGAAACACTTGCCCAAGAGTGATAACTAGTGCACGACATAGCTTAGAAGAAATAAGATTTGACTGCAGGCAGTTTCACTCCCGAGGCAATAATTTAACCATTATAGTTCACATGGGAAACAAACAAAAGACAGCATGTATAACTAAATAATTGTTATATAGACAACGGGTGCTCTAAGACTTCAATGAAGCTAAAATTTGGTACATAATAAACATTTAAAGCTTAGAAACAGACCTCTTGAGTTTTGCTGGGTTCCCCAACAATGATGCCTCTGGAGGCACTTTATAAACCAACTGTTTGTGAATTAACTATGCATTTTCAACAATTTGAAGACTGCATGTCATTTAACTGGTACTCAGTACATGCTTGCAGCTGGATTACATTAATGATAAAAACAAAATGTATTAAGATTGTCCAGGCAGTAGCAATTTTTTTCTTTGTAGTATGAGTGGAACAAATTTAAAAGTCTATGATATTTTTGATGGGCTGGAGGAAAACAAACCATGCAACAAAACACTTAGGCCAAACCCCAGAAGGCGATATTAGAATACCGAGGGAGTGAGTGAGGACACCATTTACAGATTCCTGAGGCTAGCAGGATAACAGAATCTTTTTCTTCTGGTTCCCTATATTTTCTTCAAACATTTCTTCAAAAATTAAATTACACTTCACAAGCTCTTAGAAACTTTCATTGGAAGAATTTGAAGGGCAGCCTCCTTGGGACTCAAAATGTGTCTTAAAGAAACAAAATAATAAAATAAACAAATAAATAAAGTATGATCAAAAAGCACATGTGAGAAACAACTGCTTTCCTACTAGATAAATGGTGGTAAAAAGCTCATCGGCCGGGGTCAAGAAAAACTAAACACACTACAGTTTTTCCCTTTCACTGACCTCTTGCCAATATAATTACAATGAGAGAACTGAATTGTATAGTGCTCACCCTTTCTCTGAGAAGTATACTTAAAATTGATTACTTCTGCTCCTTAGGCAGATGATCAATAAAGATGTGGATTGCAATGGAAACAAAGATATCTGTGGGCTGCAGCATTATCTCTGTGTCTTTTAAGAAATTAATTAAAAATCAATGAAGTGTACAACCTATTAATACAGCAACCTCTAGATTAACAGATGGAAGCTGAGCCTTTCTCTGAGCATACATATTGTGCAAATACATTCAAACACTATAGGGAGGAGGTTGACTATCTGACACCTTGGTTATAATTGAGCAAACGGATCATTCCTAATATTCTGAGGTTTCATGGAGTTACATGCTACTGGTGAAAGCCATAAGGTTCAATGGGTAGGGCTACGGCTACACAATTTTCTTTCTTAAGATAATTATGTCAACTTTTATGAAGCATCCTTATTACATACCAAAACATCTGCCATTGTACAGTACTAAAGAATTTCAATGACTACTTTATTAAGTGTGGTTCATTTAGTATCTTCCCAAGAAAAAGGGTAAAATTCCTAGAAGAGTAAAAGCTCTCATGTGAGTCGAGCCAGTTTAGTGTCCACATATATGTCATTCAATTCAATTCTGCCTCTGTATTATTTAGACACCAATGGACCTGGTACAACTATGCAAATGCTTTCCCAGCACATGTAAAACTTGAGGTGGTGGTGCCCACATATTTTCTTCTGGAAGTCAATGAGCTACTTCTCTACTGCTCTAACCCATGCTCTTCAAAATCCTCAAAAGGATCTGAAATGTGGCTTCTGGTTTTGATCTCAATTCCCTATAGTTGATTTGAAAGCCCATTTTGATTCATTTCCCTTGTTTGAATCTTTACACTCTCCCTCTGATAGAATTCTAGGGTTCTGTCTCTAGTCCCTGCATAGGGACATAAGAAAAAGAGGTGCTGGATCAACATCATCAAGTAGAATCAGATATCATCACATAACTATAAAGCAGGATGGTCTATCTCTACTTTAACTGGCAAGAAGTTGTCATCTGAATTTCCGCTGTCTTCATAGGCTAAGGATACATATAGTATCATAGAGATAACATAATTTTACTATTTCTAGACCCAACCTATTTGCAGAGCACCTATAGCTACTTGCCCCTTAGAAACCCTTATTAGATATTTCTGGAGTTCCCCAGGGATAAATACCTTCTTGGCTCTTTTCCACAGGGTTCTTCACTGATGTCTGCAGCCATTAAATCGGCAGCTGGACCCCCTGTGGAAATGCTGGTATCCTCGTTCTCATGAATGTCTTGTCGTTTCCTCATCTTCCACCACCTTTCAACATATACACACACACACGCCATCGTGCACATGTACTGAACCATCTTTTCTCTCCTATAGCCAAAAAGAGTCCTCAAGCAACTTGACTCTGCTTGTCACTCTAGCTTTTTTTCTTGAAATTCCTCAGCTGGAACTCTATGGTTCAAACCAACCTGAAAATCTTGGTTCTTTTGACTTTACACTTCTGTTCCCTCTACCTGGAACACCCCCTGGCCATATGCTGCTACATATCTACCACACTTCAGACAGACTTGGTTAAATCTAATGCTCTTGATCACAAATTAGAGATCATTTTTTTCTACAAAGCCTTCCTTTACTCCAAAATAGATTGTATCACTCTATTATATGACCTCACAATGTCCAATTTTCTCCATCTCAACTGGTCTATATCTATTTACCTAAAACTAAACCCTGAGATTATTAAGCATTATTGTAAAACAACCTTCTGTGTATGGCTAAATCAAAGTTAATATAAAGTGGAAAGAACATATGTTTATGTTTATATATTAGGTTGTGTCTTCCATGCTTAAGCTTTAGAAATACTATATAACATATTTCACAATGTTATCAGTTTCAAGTGAAGAACAGAAAAAAAATCTCAAATATATCTGATTTGCAATTGAGCGCTCATCTACCAATCTTAGTTTTAAGAACTATTTTTAAGAGAATTAAACACCAAAGTGAGAGATAGAAGTAGAAAGTTATATTTTAGTTTGCTCTATTCCTAAAAGTTAAAGATTTAATCTGACCATCTTTCACTATTTAGCTCCAAACTCTTATGGATAATTAACTGCCAGGAGCTGTGAATGGTGTGTTCCTACTGAGATGACATAGTCAGTTTGACTCCCTTCACATTCACCAATTCCATCACATTTTAGATTGCCAACAAATAGTAGTTGATTGATTGTCTTCCTCTTCTCTTTACTCCACTTATTCATCCATATTCTTTCTACCACCTTTGAATTGCCAGGTTGGAAGGCACTTCCACCAATAATTAATAAATAAATAAATAAATAAATAAATAAATAAATAAATAAATAGATAGATAGATAGATGATAGTATCATAAGTATTAAAGGTAAAAAAGTGGAAAAAGAATAATAAATGTTTAATATTGTTGGAAGTAGTTTTGTAATGTTAGTGATAATTTTTAGCATATCATCCCTTGGCTCTTTTTTGACACTAAATACCTACTGATTTTTGAGCATACTTGCATATATGTTATAAATTGCCTAATGCATATCTTACTTCCAGAAAACTTTGGGTTTTTGTGCTAGATACTATACTTTTTTTTTTTTTTTTTTTTACAGTGGTTGGAAAATCAGAGTGTTGCTCATGCACATTGCCAAAATGGAATTTGAAAGCTGTCCTCATTTGCAGGCATCTCCAGTTCACAGCTTATGCTGTCAACACTTAACATGAAAGAAAGTTTAAAATACACATCACACAAACTATGTTCTGAAAGGTCATTTTCAGCCCACTCTTGTCCATCTTTGATAGTTGAGAGACAGCGGAGTACAGTGATGAGTGTTGGCTGTACAACAATATTTTCCAGGCTTCAGTATTAGCTCAGCCACTCACTATCCACAGCTATCTGTGTGACCTTAGCTATGTTAGTTTCTCAGTTTGCCAGTATTTTCATCTATAAAATGAGGACAATAATAGCACCTTTCTCATAGGGTTATTATGAGAATTAAATGAGTTCATAAATGTAAAACTCTTAGAACAGTGCCTGTTCAATAGTAAACACGTGACACTCTTAGTTATTATTGACACCTTTGTCTAGCACCTTGCATTAAAGATGAGTCTTATTTTTAAAAATTTCAGCTTTAAAACAACTTATACATTTCTGAGAGATTCTTTTTTTAAATGCATTTTATAATTTTATTATTAGTTTCAAGTATACAATATATTGGTTAGACATTCATGTTGTTTATAAAATGTTCCCCTAATTGCTCTTTCTCTCTCTGGCTCTGCATCTATCTAGTCATTATATTAGTGTTAATTGCATTCCCTGTGCTGTGCTCCCCATTCCCATGACTATCTATCATGAGACATTCTTAAGTATACTTTTATATCTAGAATCCTAAAGATCATCTATTAACCAATAATCATATATTCTGTCTTTTCATATATTGTTGTCTTTTATACAACAGTTTAATTTTAGCAAAACTTTGTGCTTGCACACTTTCATTTCTTCATACAATTACCTGAATGACACTTCACCTTGATATTAAAAAGAAAATAGGGTGAAAAAATGAATATAGGAAGAATGTTCTCATGAAATCAATAAAATTAAGAAAAATAGAGAAATCATTACAGATGCTGAAATTAGCATATCTTTAGCCTCTATTGTACACTTATTGAACTGAAGCTGAATGACTATATGTTGATTTTAAAGAGAAAAATTGAAGTACTTGGAGAAAAAGCTATAAATCCATCACTGCACATAAGGCGTAAGCATAAAACACAGTTAGATATTTTATGATATTCAAATTATCTATAACTGAACCCACTTATAACATACAGTTCTATTGTTCACATTTAATAGTTTTACTTTTGCCTCTTATGAATTCATTATGTATAAAAATCAGGGCTACCATATATTTGTGTGTGTGTGTGTGTGTGTGTGTGTGTGTGTGTGTGTATAATTAGGTTATTAGTTACTTAAAAGAACAAGAGAAAAAATCAAGTATTATTTATTTGCTATTAATTCTTTTTGAGTTTATTGCATGTACAATATACATTGTGTATACAATTCACTCCACAGGTAGTTGAAAAAGAAAGAACATTTCCTTATTTCACTCAACAGTTGTTATTGAATAGCTATTATATGCTGTTGGACATTCTGCTAATTGTTTTATGTATAAAGATAATAGGTTTTTTTAAAGCTATTTAGACTTGGACACAACAGAAAATGTAAAGGAAATGTTTTAAAAGTACAGAAAAAAGGGGAATGTAACACTCTGTGGTGATTAGAGGTAGAATTTAAGCTTGATATTGAATGACAAAATAGATATTTAAATTTTTGGCTATAATGCAGCAAGTAAAGCGTATTCCTGACAGGATAAAAAGCATGTAAAAAAAGTGGAATCCTAAAAGTAAATGGTATGTTTGGGAAGGAAAATACACAATGTTCTATGAGGATGGGACATAAGTTGACAAGGGCTAGAAGTGCCACAACTGTCTGATTACTATAACTACCTAATATGATGTGCAAAGAAGTCACTGAAAGTTTTGATGACATGATCAAATTGACATGATCACATCTGAAGTCGTGTGAAGAATAGAAAAGGATAAAATAGATTAGAAAGAATCTAGGAGGTTGATTACAATGCTATAACTGTAGCTTAGATAGCACTTTAGGGTTTGACTAAAGCAATAATTTGGAAAATTAATTTTAGGTTGAGAGCAGCAGATTGAGATTGGAGCTTATTAGTAACAATAAAGCCATAAGAGAGGGTTAGATAATGCAGTGTTTTCCCAGGTCAAACTCAGGAAAACATCTTTGTTAAATGAGTGAGTAACAGAAAAGGAAACCACTAAAGCGACTAAAAGTATGGTCAGATTCATAGGAGAAGCACAAGGAACAGAGTGGCATTGTGGAGGTGGAGGTGAAACAAGAGAAACTTTCAAGAAGGTGAAAGTATTGATAGTGTCAAGTGCAATAAAGAGGTCAAAAAGGAAAACTGAACAGAGACCATTCATTTTGATAATAAGAATATTGGTGTATTAGTCATCTCAGATCAAAACACCACAAAAACACCATTCCATCCCCTGTCCTCTGAAAATTCATGTTCTTGCACAGAAAATATGTATTCCATTTTGACAGGCCTCAAAAATCTCAACTCATTCTAGCATCAACTCTAAAGTCTGAAGACCAAAGTCTCATCTAAATACCATTTAAATCAGATATGGATGTGACTTGAGGTATGATTCATTCTGAAGCAAAATTACTCTCCAGATGTTAATCTGTGAAACCAGATAAGTTGTTTGCTAACAAAATACCATGGAGGACAGGTGTAGGATATAGATATTCCCATTCCAAAAGGGATAAATAAGGAGAAAATGTGATGGGTCTCAAGCAAGTCTAAAACCTAGCAAAGTGAAGTCTATCAGATCTTAAAGCTGACGACTAGTCCTCTCTGGTTCAATGCTCTGCCGTCAGGACCTACTAGGGGGAAGGTCTTGCCTCCATGGTGGAGCTGGGCAGAGGTCTGCAGCATGCCCTGTGGATCCACAAGGCAGTCCTGGCCCCTGGCTGTGGACAGAGGCCACTTGTCCTGTCAAAAACAAGGCAGGGGACTTGATAATCTATGAAGTGACTTTGGGGACATTTTCCCCTTAAAGAATTGTGCACATCTGCAGCCAAATAGCTCCATCATCCTGAGAAGCTACCAAAGGAGTCTGACAGCCTTCTTTCATTTTGTCCTGTCCCTATCTCCTTCAGTTCAAACTGGCAATGTTCTTGCTCATATCATTCCATAAAACTATCGTGTTATAGTCCAGCTATACCCTTGATATCCTGTTCAAACATACTGTCTAATTTTTTGCAATATGAATAGGCTGAGAATTTTTCAAATCTTCATTTTTATTTTTATTTATTTTTTTGCTTAAAAATCCCTTCCTCAATTCATTTCTCTCCTTTCACATTTCATTATAATCTGTCAGAAGTAAGCTCCTGCTTCAAAGTTTGCTTATGTGGAGGCATGCAAAAAATATTCTTCCCAGCTTCTAAGTTCTAGCTGGCTAATAAATTAACAGAGTCAGATTAACAGGAGAAAATGTTCAAGATTTGTTATGGGTGTACATGTGGGGGTGTCATAAGATATGAGAACAGTGATGCATTAGACAGTTGAGGCTTATATGCCATTCTGGAAAAAAGAAAGGGTCTGGGATTTCAGAGGGAAAGTAAGCAGGTCACAGGTAGCTGTGAAAGAGCAGATATGTGGTAAGTAATTCTTTCTGGAACATCCAAAAACAATGAGACATAAAGAGAGACAGGCTTTTCTAGATTTCTTCCTGTCTGCCACGTAGATGCTAGTGTGAATATGCTAAGGTTCCCTTCCTGAAGCAGATTTTTCTAACTGAATTACTTGAGATAGGAAGGGGTAGGATCAAAGGTTCTTTCTGAGTCTGTGGTTTCTTTTCTTTTCTTTCTTCCTTCTCTCCCTCCCTTCCCTCCCTTCCTCCCTCCCTCCCTCCCTCCCTCCCTCCCTCCCTCCCTCCCTCCCTCCCTTCCTCTCTCTCTCTCTCTCTCTTTTTTTTATTATAGCAACATTAGTTAATGAAATCCAGCAAGTTTCAAGAGTACATTTCAACAGTAAGTCATATATATTTTGCATTGTATGTTCACCACCCATAGTTAGATTTCTGTCTGTCACCACATATTTGACCTTTTTTACCCCATCTACCTCTCCCCTTCCCCCTCTCCACTCCCCTCAGGTAACCACTAGTCTGTAGTTCATGTCCATGAGTTTCTATTGTTTTTCCTGTTCATTTGTTGCTTTTAGGTTTATATCCCACATATAAGTGATATCTTGTGGTTTTCGACTTTTCTGTCTGGCTTATTTCGCTTAGCATGATTATCTCGAGGTCCTTCCATGTTGTCGCAAATGGTAGTATTTTATTTCTTCTTAAATCTGGGTAATATTCCATTGCATAATAACCAGCTTAAAGTTAATACCCCCAAAACATTTTGAGGTGGCAAGACTTTGGGTATCCCTCACTTAGAAACCTTTTCAGTTAAATATCCTATTTCATTGTTTTCAAGTTCTACCTTTCACAAAATACTAGAACATGAACACAATTCCATCAAGTTCTTGGGCATTTTATAACAAGAATCGATTTTTCTCCAGGTTCCATAACATGTTCTTCATTTCCATCTGAGACTTCGCCAGCATCACCCTTAATGATCATATTCTTAGCATGCACCGCAAAACTCTCCCAGCCTCTAGCCTCTACCCAATACCCAGATGCAAAGATGCTTCCCCATGTTTATGCATTTGTTAGAGCAGCATTCATTATCAGTATCAAAATCTATATCAGTCAGCTCCGGCAGCCATAACATAATACCACAGACTGAGTGGCTTAAATAATAGGAATTTATTTTTGACAGTTCTAGAGGCTGGTAAGTTTTTCTGGCTTGCAGATGGCCAATATTTCACTGCGTTCTCATAAGGAAGAGAGAGAAAGAGAGAGGAAGCAAGCTCTCTGGTGTCTCTTCTTATAACAGCAGTATTCCCATCTTCATGACCTTATCTAAACCTAATTATCTCCCACCTCTAAATACCATCATCAGGGGTTAGAGGTTCAATATATGAACTTAGGGGGGTGCGTGGGGCTCAGTACACAATTTAGTCTATAGTATTGGTGTCAGCGATTTCAGGGGACTCAGAGGTAAGCGAGGATTTGAGAAATAGTGGCCAACAAAAAGTTGTGCTCTTTTTAAAGTAAATGAATAAATAGGCAGTCACGGCTTTCTCTGAATCAACAATGAAGGGAAAGCTGGAAGCTAGAAGAGAGCGACTGTTCATGTGAAAGTTCATGTCTTACTATAATTATTTTTTTCCAGAAATCAGAAGACAGTAACGTATGCTGAGACGAAAAGAAATTTGGGTCAGAGAAGAAAGGTATGAAGTGGCTCGAAGGAGGAAAATTGTTCAGATTTCACTGTGTGTGCCAGTAAAGCTGTTTTCCATGAAAAGTGGGAAAGAAGGCTTGCAGGAAAACAGGGTAAAGACTGCCAAAAAATATTGAGGGCCAATATAAGCTTATGATTTCATCAACTGGGTTGAGTATTTTATTGTCCTCAGAAGCAGAGATACAAAGTAATTAAATATTTGAGTTTATCCAGGGAAGGGTATAAACAGGTAAGTGAGACAGAAGAGAGAGATTAGTACAAATGAAAACAACTTTGTAAAAAATACAAGAATATTAGAAAAACTCAGAAACTCATAACGATTTTGGACATTAGCATGCATTTTGAAGTTGGTTACTTCTTCAAATGCTTTCTTACTCTTACCAACAAACACATAAGTCACAAAATATTTCTTCCCATCTAAACACTTTAAAAATAAAATAATTTCTCCAGAATCATATTTTTAAAACTTTCTTTATTTTAAGCTCAGTATCAAAACCTGACAGTTCAGAGTGTGATTGTACAGCATCAGGCAAAGATGTATATTTTAAAGCAACGAGACTGAATAAGTTTTTTTTAATCTTACGAATAAGGCATATTTCACTATTGACTTTATGTGAATAAATTTGCTTCGTATAATCCCTCTACATTTTTAATTACAAATGATCCATGTCTCATATAGAACTTAATTTTTAACTATTCCGTATTTATTTTTTTACAAGTGGGGATTTTTTTCCCATGTCATAATATATAACATTTATCTAAAAGGGCCTAACTATAAAAAAACTATAGACCTTTTATAAACCACTAAAAGACTATACAATACAGTAAATCACACAAGCCAAGGAACTAAATATATGAATTTAATGAAACCGGTGACCTTGGGTTACAAAAATCAGTGGGTTTATTTTTCTGTCAGAGAGAATTTATTTGAATCATAACTTTTGTATTTCTTTACAATTGTAATAATATTTGAAAAAGTTAGAATACCTTTATGTGGCTTCACGGTATTCAATTTCATTTTAAAAACATCTAATGCAAATTTAATACTTTTATCTTTCATGACAAGACTTAGCTCAGTCTGAAATAATCACTGTATTAACATTTTTTACCCATTCAAATAGTCTAGTTCATTATTACAAAAACAGCAAGCTTCCCTGGCCTGTCATTAATTCCTACTGTTTTAATTACAAAAAAAAAAAAAATACTCTATGGAAGGCTTTTGTGGGTAATGACACTGTAAACACAATCTTATGCAAAGATATGAAAATAAAATGGACTCATTTCTTTCTACATAAATATTCTTGTTTAAAAAATACCATATTTTTGGCAAAAAAAAGTCCATTAAAATATAATGGTGCTTTCTTTGAATTTAGTACAAAGAGACTGCTTGGAACTACATATTAATTTTGAATATTTGGAAACACACGAAAGCTCCATTCAAGACCAACATTTTTATAAAAAAGCTCTATACCCATTAGGATTTGACACATTTTCTTTTAACCAAACTTAGTTTCTGCTTCTGTATATTGTGAGAATATGTAAATGATTGTTGTATCAGGAGATCCAAGCTATCCAAACCTTAAAATGAAGTGCTACATAACATTTACCAAGAAACAATTGACATTAAGTCATTAGTAGACTATTTAAATCAGAGAGCTTACAAAACTGACCACTTCATTTAGAATATATGGTACAAAGAGCATGACTGAGGTTTGATAAGTAAGGAGAAACCTCATAGTATATATTTATTTAGCTTTATTATTAATTATCAGCATCATTATTATTAAATCAGAATCTATCACTGAGGGAGAGACTTTCTGAATTATCCATCCCAGAGAATGTGCGTTTAAATCCAAATACTGTTGGAGGATAACCAACTTGGGCAAATATGTTAGAAGCCACCTACAATCTTCTAGAGGTAACGTGTGTACATCTACTCAAATGCACTCAATAACGCACACGCGCGCGCACACACACACACACACAGATATAACACAATGTATGTAGATTGTGGGAAATGCTATAATGGAGCTACAAAGAACTATACTTACATGGAGGCAAAAGATAAAATTTGAATGAAGGATTTAGCAATGTTCATTAACAATAGTGGGACTTGAAATACATCATGAAGGACCAAAGACATTTAGAATATATTTTTTTTAGTAGGGCTATACTGCACTAAAAATTACACTTACTTACTTTTTTAAGATTAAGCACAAGAATAGGTAAAATATTTTTGAAATAAGGAATTACTTTAAAAATATTTAAAATATGTATGTAGATCTATGTTAGATATCTGTTAACACAGAAGTCACATATATATAATTATCTCAGTATGAGAGAAAGTTTAGTTCACTAAAAGATGCAGAACTAAGAACTGTAAAATTAAAAAATAATTAAAGGCACCTTTCCTGCTTTTACAACATTTAAAATCTCTTTGGGCAAACAATAATATCCAAGTATATATAGTTGATATCTTTCAGTGTTCTCAAATAAGACCAATCAATAAATTTATTGACTGCTATTCTATTTATACATATAACATCACATTTAATTATTTATAAACTAAAATTATTTATGTCTAGATATTAATATCCATTAGTATCTAATAGTGAATACTATATATAATTTGATTAATAATATTTAATTAAATTATTGATGATAGCATTTCTAAATTCCTATCAGAATCATTTGGCAGAACTATATAGAATTTAACTTAAAAACAAGTTGCATTTTCATGTCCTGAATGCTTTATTACTAGCATGAGATTGAAAATGGTATGAATATAAGATATTTCCTCAAGGATTTAACCATTTTATAATAAAGTGTAACATTTTGTATTTCATAGTCAGTCCAGAGTTTAGCTACTATTTTCATCTATTAACATTTGTAGTTAAGAAATACAGTTTATAAAATTAGCAAATGGTTATTTGTTATAACTATAAATTGAACTCTGACTCATGTATGTGTTAAGAGTTCTTTTCTGTTGAGGACAGGAACTTATATCCATGTTTAAATTGAACTGAAATAGTTTCTATGCAATCTAGATTAAATCTGAGTATGAAATATAAAGCTCACATACCATCTGTGAAGAAATATCCTCATCCTTAATTAATATGTATCAGGTATTATAGCCTATTTCATTATTAAAGACAAGTTATAAAACATAAAGTTGGGTTTAATAAAAGAAAGCTAATTTAATGGAAATGAGAAATTACTTACAGGAATATTGGAGATATTGGCTACAATATTCTTTGGCTAAGGAAGGATAACTTGATTTCCATGCAAATTGGATGTCTGGATGTAAGTGTGCTTAGAAGAAGACAGGAAGGACCCTCTAGAAGCAGACTAGGGAATTGATTATCATTCAACAAGCATTTACTGAGAATCTACTATATACTAGGCATTGTGATATAGTAGCAAGGATTTATATAATAATAAACACTCACATTGTACTTGTTAAGTGATAAGTACTGTCGTAAGCACTTTACACAACAACCCATGAGGTACATGCTATTATTATTTCCATTTTACACATAAGGACACTGAGGCATGGATATGTTAAGTGACTTTCCAAAAGACACACAGTAAACAATATAGCTGGCATTTTAACCAGGCAATTTGGCTTCAGGTCTTTGGAAACAGCATGGGCAAAACTGAGCTTAGAGGGATTTTGGAATTTGGTGAGTCTATAAGAAATTCAATGTGACTGGGCAGAAATAATGAGATAGTAGTTTGGTATAAGGCTGGAGGGGTCTGTAGGGGCAACAAGAAGATCATGGATCCATGTTCAGGATTTTGACTTTTATCCTAAGGGCAATGAAAGTTATTGGGGTGTTTTTAACTGGAAAGGCTGGGAAGTAACAGGACTGAATTATATTTTGAGACAATTTCACTGGCTACAGTGTGTAAAACTGATAAGAGAGAGAAGATAAAAATAAAAATTAGAGCTAAGAGGCTATTTTATAGTTCAAATGAGAGATGATGATATCTTGCCCTAGGCTGATGGTAGTAATGGTGGTAGAGATGGCAAGAAGTAGATTGATCAGTAAGATATTTAAGAGCTAATATTAACAGTGGTTCATATCACATATTATAGGTGCATAAGAGAGAGCAAATATCAAGGATAACTTTAAATTTTTAGTTAGTGCTACTGACTGGATAATGACAAATGCAGGACTAGCTTTTACATTATTCAGGCTTCTGCTTAAATCTCCTCAGAGACATCTTCTCCAGCTGTTTGAACTGAAATATTATCCTCCTCTTTGTAAGTCCCGGAATTCTTATCCTGCTTTGTTTTTCTTTAAAGCCCTTATGACTACCTGACAATAGATAAGCATAGTGCTTATTTACCCATCTGTTGTCTGTTTCACCAACTATAATGAAAGTACCACGAGGTCAGACAATCTGCCACTCAAGTTTTACTCTCTACCTTTTAGAACAGAGCTTTGCATATGACCAGTGGGCAATCAATATTTATTGAATGAATACATGAATGAAAGGGAGAGTCACCAGAATATGTGGATATGGATGCGAAGAAATATACATAAACAGCAGGCACAAGGAAGAAACACTAGAAGAAAACTGAGATGATGAAGTTAGGGTGATGGGAGAAGGTCCAACAAAGAGTAATGCAGTGGAAATCAGGGAAAGACATCATTTTAAAAATATAATGATTGACAATGTCAAATACTAGAATGTCAATTAAGAAAGAAGAATAAAGAGATGCTATTGGAATTGGAATTGGCATCTAGGAGGTCATTAGTAGTGTTATTGATAAAAGTTTCGCTTAAGTGTTAGGGACAAAAGACAGATGATGAAGACTCAAAGAGGGAATTGGAAATGAAAATGGGGAGACAGTAATTCTAAGCTATTCTTTCAAGAGATGAAAGGAGGCAGGGCACTAGTGAGAGATAAAGAGAGGAGGGATATAAAAATGAATAGGATACAGGAGTTGATGCAGAACCCAGAGAAGAGATGTTTCTGGATGGTGGTCATGAGAATTTGGTCAATAACCTAGCAGAAAAAGAACTATTCTTAGGCAGGAAAGCAGTGGTGAGAGAAAAGCAATGGTGGGTAGAGGAACATACAGAACCTAGTGTATGGACTAATCTATATTAGTCCACGTGAGATTAAACTAAATAGAACCTCTTGCAAAGCTTCTAGGTTAGCAAAATTGTTCATTCCCTTTAGTTAACTGAAAGAATGCATTCTGGACTCATGCTACACTACTTCAGACCATATAAAACCATATTATCTCAAAAAAAGATTTAGAAAGAACTGTTTTTAATAGTTTCAGGTAGTAGTTGTTAGTGCCTAACATACAGTAGATACTTAACAGGTACCAGATATTGAAAGTGTCATGTTATCAAGAGTAAACTTTTATAATCTGTGGACTTGGCTTGTTTTCTTATACCATAGTCATCATATTTCACTAGAAGTAGGACTCAGGAAATCTATTTTTCATCTGTACTTCTTTTAAATGATATTTATCCCAAGAAATAGCTCTGAATATATACCATATATTCAGAACTCAAACACACATAATTATACCTGAGTTAAAGATGAACACATATATTTTTGCTTAAGAAAGAATTAAATTTTTGGTTTGAATCTTAAATAACATTTTTAATAAAAATATATAAAAATATCTATCTCTTCCTATTTTTTCATAAATAAAAAATTGTTATAATCTATGAAAGATTGTCCCATACATTCTTTAATGGATCAACTAAGTATTAATATACACACACAAAAGTAAAAATAAAGTAGCTCTGTAACCAACTCTCTAAATTTATCTGTTACTATAGTATTGGCCAAATTAAGTCATAGTAGGTAAATATTATCAAATACTTCCTTTGAAAATCTTCTTCATGTAATATATATTTCATAGTATAAGACCCTAATTACATTTCAAAGACATCACACTGATAGGAAACTTCATGAATTTTACCTAAAATGATGTTATCCATATTCATGTTAAATAATTTGGTACTTCTAATAATAGTTTATGAATAAAGAACAATTGATATAGATATAAGATTGTATTGTAGAGCAAAATGTGAATGACTCTATCTCAAACAAAAATATGTCTCTCACAGTGTTTAAATTAGAAGAAATTGAAAATTGAATTTATAAAATTTTCATTTCCCTTTGATGGCACATTAAATTCATGCAATCCATCTTTAATTTCTTTTCCCTACTACAAGATTGCAAGAAAAAAATGTGTAGCCTAATTTCCCTATGATTTCTATTGCTGTATCACAACTCTAGAGAGCACTATTCCCATACACAATTTTGGTTTATTTAATTTCACCATGTTTATAACACCTCTGGAAATTTCACTCATGCTCCCCTTTTTATACTCTAGTACTCTTCACTATCTTCACTAATTAATTATTATTTAAAAGAAAGAAGGAAACAAGGAAAATGGAAAAGCAAGAGAATTAATAGTGTGCAATTGATTTTGATTGCATCTACCAGATGTATTTTCAAATGAAAAGCTCTAACATTTTTCTAAATTCATGTCATAGCATTAGAGTTCTTTGGATCTTAACTTCATATTCATGTGTCATAAATCAATACTATTATCTCATTTATGAGGAAATAGCAGAGAAGCAGACAAAGATCCCAGGACAGAAGCTGTACTTTGTGCTACATCAGATTAACTAACATTAAACATGTGTCTATGGTAACTAAACCATCTTTTCACTTGCTATTTTGTAGAGAGTTGTTTATTTGCTTTAATGTACCTGTACATCCCATTTCAGAAAATGCACTAGCACTGTTTCAGAGAACTGTCTAGGAAAAAGACACTAAAACACGAAAGTTCAATAGTAGTTGGAGGAACAGCAAAAATATGAAACCTCTACATATTCTTGAAAGTAGAAAAAGTCCAATATTCAAGTACATACATACTAATTTTCAATAGAGTATACATGTCTCTAAATATTGTTTTCAAAAGATTGCAATTAAATCTCCAGACATATCTAAAATTATACTGTATAGCTTTCTTACCATTTTCTACCACTTAAGTACACTCATCAGCTTTATTTATGGGGTTAATACTGTGGATTAATATTAGAATAAATCTAACTTTTTCTTGTTGCATTAATAGATTTTTGTTAAAAATTATGTATTGACTACATATGCAAAATATCTTCCTTTAAACATATTTGGAACTTGAGAAGACTTATGTGGAGAATATGAATTATGACCTATTAATTCTTGAGTTTCTGAATAAAAGTGCAGAAGGCATAAAACAGTAGAATATTTTAGTTGTATTTAAAACATTACGAAGTTGAAAGTCTAGTTTATTCTAAGTCCATGCATTTGCTCCCTTCATGTTGCACGTCTCTAGATTATATTCTGCATGTAGTGGATGTTGTGCATGTTAAGAAAATTAGGTACACAATTCCACTTATGCTAGAAGACCTCAAACATTAAGATTTCTGGGGCAGATGCATTTCTTTCCTCTCTCCTCCCCCACCTTTTTTAGTAATTAAAAGATTTTTAAGGTGATGTGAATTAATACAGGAAACCAGAATTTTAAACAGTTCATGTGACAAGAGAAAGTTACAGAGGGTGTTAGTCAAGGGGTTATTGGTTTAATTTTGAACTTCGCATCTCCTACTCCCTGTTTTAATTGGGATCATTGCAATTGATGTTACTTAGTGTCTGGAAAGAGAGACCCATGAGAGCTCCATTAGCTTTCTTGGGATAACAAGCAAAGGTAATAACTTTTCCTATTAAGCAAACAAAGACCGTGGCCAACTCTCATTTGGCTTGTCAGTGAGCCTTCCCGCCAGGATGGTTCTGCCTCCTCACTTGTGTAAGTTGTTGGCTAGCTGGCCAGCACACAGGATATGTTGTCAATATCACTTGGTGAGTTTTGAAACAATTTCCTAAATAAAACCCTCTTTAAAATTCAATGAACCACTCTTTTGCTGAATGTATCAGTCTTTACTACTTAGAGCAAAGAATGTATTTTACCTTCAACGATGCTCCTTCAGTGTCCTTTTATTTCTGTCTCCAATAAACTTCATTAGCATAATGAAACAGAAATTACCCTGTCTAACGTAGCCATTTATTTCAATCGAAAATACTCTTATACACACAGACAGCTTACATTTTGTGTGGGTGAAACAAAATTCAGCATCGCATAATCTACTAACCACTGTCGACTGCAAGTTGCAATTTTTCAAAGGGGCTTATAATAATTATTTCCTATCAGATGATTTGAGAAGTTATTTCTGAAGGTAATTTAATGGACTTGTCATTTGGATGCCATCAACACTTAAACTATTCATATTCTACGCATTGATAGGGACAATAGATTCACAGGAGTGTCTGACAACTCTCTGAGCAGTAGGTGGCAGCACTGTTCAGCTGTCTTTTTTTTTTTTTTTTTTGACCAAACTGAAATAAGTTTCTTCACCATCAGAACTGTCCTTTCCAAAAAAGGGGGTGTGAGGTGGGAGAGTTTTAAAAGTCCATATACTTATATATAAAGCCCATACAGATTTCTCATAATTTGGGAGTACAAGTTAAAATGGTTACCCAAGAATTAAAATCACAAAAAGTTCATATTATCTGCTTTTTTTATCTTGATGTGTGATCACTTACTTTTTCTTTTTTCTCTTTTTTTAACTATTTGAAGCAAAAAAAAAAAAAAATGACAAAAGTGCAATATGTTCACAAGTGAAGTACTGTGAAATTACTACTTCCGTATCTTTAGTTGTTGCTAGTTTCAAGACAGACTTCTTCTTGTGTTTTCTCAGATTCTTCACATTTTACACATGCCAAATTTTACTAATTCCACTAGTAATGAATTTCCTTTGAGTGACTTTAAAGAGTAGCCATAAGCTTCAGCTGGTTTACAGAATAAAGTTTCAATTTCTTAAAGTTTCAGTCATTTAAACATATGGTAATTTGTGTGCTTATTTAACTCAGTATCACACATCTATCTACATATATAGATACATTTATGCATGTGTGATTCAAATGTAGAAACATCTTGTGTATAAATTCATGAAGAACATGCATTTTGGAAGCCACCTATGATAACTGAGGAATTTGAGGTCAGACACTTCAAGTATAATATTTTTTCATTCGTTAAGTGTTTGATACCTATAGCCGCCTCACTGGTTTGATATGAAAACATGAGGGACAGTGTATCTAAAGCTTTCTGTAATCAGAATTACTCTATTTTTTTAAAGTCATTTTATGCCTGTCTTTTCAGTAGACAATGATCTAGTCAAACAATGTAAGACTATCATATATGATTTTGTATTCACAGCACTTAGCATAGTGCCATACACATTTTAGGCACACAATAAATACATTTTTGTATCAATGACTGAGTTCATAATGTAAATGAAGCTGATTTGGATTTTAATCCTAACCTTCTTAAATTGAGATTACAGAAACTATTATCACAGCTTTTCTTGCGACTGCTAGAGACCAAATCACTGGTTAGAGGGCCTCTGGTCCAGTGCAGTCTCACGTTCACTCACTAAATTTCACACCACTTATATACCACTTCAGATCCTTCCCCTTGCCTGTCTCCTGGGCCTTTGGCACTTTATGATTCCAGTTGCCTCTACCAGCAGCTCTATGTGGACTACAGCCAGTTTAATGTGGGAAGACCAGTGATGCTTTGCCTAATTCTCACTCTGCTTCTCACGTCTCACCTCCCATCCTGGGGTTCCCTGTTGATATTGAGGCCGTGAGACTTGCTCAGTTACCATGCATGTACAACCCCTAAGAGCAGGGGAGTTAGCCTACTGGAGGGTGACCCTTTGACCAATGGGAGACAGGACACTGAGTAAATTCCTCGACCTTCTTCCTCTCAGAGGGTCTTTCCTGAGATATAATCATTCAGTAGACAGACAGACTTTCCCGAGAGATAAAAATTTGCCTGACTTCATCTTTCTTAGATTGTACTTTCTAAAAAGGAAAGAGCACATAAGCTTTAGTTCATGATTTGCTTTCAGAAGGACCCAGGCTAAAATACACACTACTAACAAAATAGAAAATCCAACCAAACACACAAATGAAATCCCTCAATCATTGCCAACACTTGCACAATCTCCTGCGAACATGGAAATGAGAAAATTCCTAGTTTTTTACTGCTCTAAGAAAGGTGTAAAGAAGTGTTACTGACTCAACCAAATTTTCTGGAATACAAGGGTTTCTTCTCTTCTTTTTCTCTACATAATAATAAAATTATTGGAATTATAATCTTCCAAATTTAACTGAGAATTTGATTTCGCTTATCATAAGCTTTTTTCACTAAAGCACAAATTATAATTTAGAGAAACACCTAAATCAAATTTTTCCAAAAAGTACTAAGATGGTTTGCCTTTATTTGAAATCTCACATCACCTCAAATAATTTACTGATTATATTTTATGTGTGTATATATGTGTGTGTGTGTGTGTGTGTGTGTGTGTGTGTGTGTGTGTGTATAAAATCTTAAGCCAGCATGTGGCAGTGTTCAGAAAACGTTGAAATAAAAAGCATTTATTTCTTTATTAATTTGTAGCCCAAACTGTTTCAAGAAAAGATTTAGGACAAGAGAAGGAAATGTAATTGTGGTCAACAAACTGCCTCCTTGGAGTAAGGATATTCTTTCTTTTTGAATAGTCTTTGTTTTCATTAATATTTTTTTTCTATCAAGGACAGTAGTCCCATCATTCTCCTTCTGGGAAAATGGAACAAAATCAAGAAATGAATAACCCAGGCACATTTGCTTCTGGAAAGAAAAACTTTATAATATTTGGCTTGTCTATGGCCATACTCCCATGAACAAGCTCGATCCTGTCTGATCTCCGAAGCTAAGCAGGGTTGGGTCTGGTTAGTACTTGAATGGGAGACCACCTAGGAAGACTAGGTGCTATAGCAGTAACAAATTAAAAAAGTAAGGGACTGTAAACTGACAAGGTCCTTGTAATCTGTGAGGTCAACCAAGGGTTGCCTCGTCTAAAAAAAAAAAAAATTGGCTTATCTTATAGTTGTTTATATCTTTATAATTAAACATTAAATTGAACCACTACAGATTAGCCAACTTTTGAATTTCTATTTATTACCATCTATATTAATACCTTTTTGATGTATAAACACATATACATACTCTTGATATACGGTTAATAGCCAACATCAGGTAACTAAGTTTGGAAAAGAGGAACAAAAGAAATGTAAAGTTTAATTAGGGCAATAATGGAAGCTGAGAAAATAAAATAAATATAAAAATCTCCATTTTTTTTTTTCGGAAGGCCTCTAGTTTCTGAAATCTCTGTAATAGCTAACTCTTTCATTACCTCTTCACTCAATTTGAGATCAGACTTGTAGAACTGCCTGAAAATGCCAACAGTACCGTCATGAATAATTGCTTTTCAAATTTTCACATTATTTTTATTGTTATCAAGAAAATAAAATATAAGCTCTACTGTTTCTTTCATCAGTCTGTACCCATCTTAAGTCAAATTCTTTTTCTGTTGCTGATAATGATCTTCTAACTTCCACTGAACTGTAATTACCTTGAAAGGGCTATCTAACAGATTTACCTCTTCAAAACTTTCAGCATTCCACATAGTCCCTTGCATATAAGAGATCAATTACTATTTCCTGGATAAATAAATACATTTTTGTTGAACCTTAACAAGTCTACGCATCACTAGAACATTAATTTCTTAGGGTGGGTTAATAACCATTCTTAACTCAGAATTGAACATTTCCATAATATATTCACTATAAAACAACTGGGAGAAGACCATGCAAATTTTAAGCATAATCACTCTTTAAAAACCAGGTTAATTCAGTTTCCAAATCTGCATAATTGTTAGTAGAATCTTTGTCCTAGCAAAAATCTGATAAAACAAAGTCTAGTCATGCATTCGTATTAGGTATTATAAATGATTTCTTTTATTTAAAGTTGAAGGCTACAGCCAGGGCCTGGCTTCCTATGTAATCTGTATAATCCAAATTCAAAGGAATTATTTCTGCTCTTTATTTTTATATTTTCCTATGCTTTTTGTATTTCAATATTATTTGAATCTCTACAAATTTTAGTATAAAATAAAATTTTATACCTAGACCACACTTTGGAGGCTGTCTAGTCAAGTCCCAGTTTAAGGACTATAACACTTTATTTTGAAAACGAAAGGAAACAATCGTTTTTTAATTTATGTTACTGGAGTTCTCCACTGACTTCCTTGACCTGGTGTATTATTCTTCTTTTTAACTCCTTCTCTTCTTTATACCTTCTTAGAAAGTAAAAAATGAAGTAGATGAAAGCTCTGATCTGATAATATGGTTTATATTAGAGAGCTAGTACTCATGTTATTTCCTTGTATTACTCCCAGAGAATGTGGGATATCCTGCTCTTGATTAGGTCAGCTTGCTTCAGGGTTAATTTAGAAAGTGTCTGACACTTATCTGTGCCATCTGAAGACACAAAAATTTTATCATTGTACTTTTAAAAATCACTTTAAGGCCAAATAAATAGGTGATTTTTAAATAAATGCAGAAAAATAAGATGTTTGCTTCTTTTTGTGGGTATCTGTTTTATTCTTATCAATACTGATTAGGTGAATGAAATCCAAGAGTGTCACAGGGTAGTAGAAATAATATGGAAGAAAACACAAATGGCCTTCAGAGTTATTTTTACTTTTTAAAAAAGTAGAGATAAGAAAAAAAATCAGAGCTGTCAGAGGAACTTAGTGTAATTTCTTTTTCCTTAGAGAAAAAAAAAATAACCATGGATATTAAAGCATAGACAGAGAAAAAGAGAGTGAGAGAGAGATGGACAGATAGACGGACAGACAGTATAAAAATGTAGGCAGGAAAGCTGACCCATAAAAAAACCAACTGAGCAGAGGTTATCTAGAAATCTAAGAGTTTATTAAAAATAAAAAGATCAATTAAATGGAGAACCTTAAAGATGAGAAATAGGGAAACAGTAATGTGTTTTTAAGATACTCTGGGAGAACCATTTTGCAAATGATTACATATTATTTTTAACTTGTATGTGGAAATACAAGGGTGGATATAAAGCAACAGGGGGCAAATTATAATAACTGAGTGAGAGTTACGTATGAAAATCACTAGGAAGCCCAGAAAACAGCAGCTCACAGAAAACAAGTTTTATGTGGTCCAGAAGATAGAAGAATAAAAGGATTATTTTTTTAAGGAAATGATCAAGACCCAAAAGAGACAGCTCATTAATCTAGCTTGTTCCAGCTCTTACTGGGATGTTAGTCTTCTCAGCATTCTTGGAAAAACTGGTTTTCCCAAAGTATGTAATTGCCTTGGTATCTTCTCCTAAAAGTTAATATTTTAGAATAAACTATTAATTTAACTGGAAACAATATCAAATTTCCAAACATTTCATTTTAGTTTGTTTTAGTTTGGATTTTTAACCTGAAATTACACTTGTAAAGTTCAAAACCAGTAGTGATTTTTATTTTTCTTCAATCTAAACCCTATATTGTCTAGTTTCTCTTTTCTATTAAAAAAAAAATCTAAGATCACACCAAAATTAAATCTGATAGAAAACAATTTGGTGCTCCTTAGGGATAAACTACCATAGACGTATTCTGCTACTGCATGCCTAGTTTTAGGAGTAATTTACCCATTCTAAAATTATCCTAGAAAAAAGGAGCTTTGGGGCCTTAAGGGCTCAGATGGAATATGCTCTTCAACTACATGCTGTGATACCCTTGCTTGATAATGATTCCAGACCTGAGAAAGGCACTAGGAAGCTCAGTGCTTATCTGTATAATTGGTAATTCTCCTTCATCTACAAAAAGCAGAGCTATAGTTTTTAGTTCCAAGGCTCTTGAATCCAATTCCAGCAGGGGTTGTTCATGTACAAATTGCAAAGATACTCATTTGATTAAGAAGACTAATTTAATGCTGCTGTGTGGATTCTACACATGCACCTCAGAGATTTTGCAAATACTTCTTCCTGGGGTCTTATGGGGAGTTTCCAATGTGCTAGATCAGCTGTGGTTTGCAGAAGCATGCAATCCCTTTGTAGCATAATTAACCTAACTGGAAGTGAGCCTCATTTAGCATTAACCAGATGGTAAAATTGAGGTTGATTATCAGCTCTTTGGAAACTGAAATGTGATAATGGGTCAGGTGGTACTTCACAAAGTTTGGTGGACATAGGATGCAGCTGACAGTAATTTAAACTGTAGATTGCATAACCCCACTCCCAAAGGTTCTCACTCTGCAGATCTGAGTTAGAATCAGCATTTTTAACAAGTATCCTCTGACCTCCTCTAGCAAGCCTTTTCTGGAAATTGGAGAGTTAGATAGCCCCCTCTATCAAATGGTGGCTTCCCAACTCATTCAAAGCAAAAGTGACAAGTCCCTTCAATGACATGTAGGACTCTACATGATCACGTCCTCATTACCACACTAACCCCATCTCCATCTCCATATTTCCCCCATCATTCACTTTGCTCCATCCACACTGGCCTCCTTGCTGCCCCCGAAATATATCAGACATGACCCCAATATCCTTCTGTTTATAGCACTTATTTAGCTTCCTTATTTCCTTTAAGTCTTATTTCACATGTCCCTTTCTCAGGGAGAGCTACCCTGCCCACCCAACCCAAAACTGCAAACCTCCTCCATAATTCCTCCTCTTTTTACTCATTTTTTCTCCTGAGCACTTATCTTGTTGTTTTCTGATTTCTCTAATAGAAGCTCCACAAAAGCAGGACTTCTTTGGTCTGTTTTGTTCTTTTCTATAACCTCAACATCCAAGATAGTACCTAGAACATATATAATAGGCACTCACTAAATATTTTTTGAGCATATAAATTAGTAATGAGACACTGCATGGAGTCATGTGATACTGTGGTCTTACAAGCAACTGGGGAATAATGACATGTCTTTTTGTCAGAAAAAAAAGATCTTTACAGGTATAATTGAGTTCTTAAATTTTGGCCATCTCAACAAAACCTAATCAAAAGCTCACAAGGCAGTATACAAATGTCAATATGTATTTTAGAGGACCATTTAGGTATGGGAGGCCGATATTTTGTCAATTTGTGCTCAGGGCTAAGCATATTATGATCAATGCAGAAGAAAAGAACCAAAACCATTCTTAAAGTCAGAAAAATGGGGTTCAAGTCACAGCTCTGTCAACTTATTATTTATGTTGTCTTGGTCAAATCACTTAAGGATTCATTTAACTAGTATGTTACTAACCTCACTGCTGCATATTCTCATCTATAAAAAGACAATGACAAATGCTTCTCCTACCTTATAGAATCTTGCAAGCTAATGTGCAAAAATCATTTTTTTATACAATAAAGTATTATATAAGTATAAATGGGTTTACAATTATCATTGTTTACATTTAACATTCTAACCTGACATTGCAGGTTATAGTGGTGGCACTCAATGAATCGTGCCTCACTGTATCCATGTAGTCCCACATTGAATCTGGGCTTGGCCAAGAGACTTGCTTTAGACAATGAGACACTTGCATCAGCAACCATGATGCAAACAGAGGTACGATAAGCACTTGTACCTTGGAGCTTACCCTCCTGAAAGTCAGCTGCCATGCTATAAAGAGGCTCGAACTAGCCTCTTCAATAAGGAGAAACTACATGGAGGACACACTGGTGGATGAGAGACTATCTTGGGTATTCTGGCCATTGTTGAGTTCCCAGTTAAATGTATGAGGTGCCTCAGACACATCATCTGGAACAGAGGCACTTCCCAGCTGAGCCCAGTCAACCAAAGAATCAAGAAATATAATAAACTACTGTTTTAAGCCACTAAATCTGGGGAAGGGTTGTAATGCAGCAAAATATAACTGAAATCTCTAGGTTTTTGAAAAGACATCATAGCCCAAAAGAGGAAGTTCAATGACAGGAATTCTACACACTGTATGAAGGTAACAAGTTATAGAAGGAGAGGCCTTTAAAAATCCTTAGGATCGAATCAGACATTGACATATTTTGCTTACTTTTGAAGTGCAAATGACAGCTAGGATATAAGATACTATTTCTATAAGAAAAGAAAATGAAGTAATTTATGTAAGTTGCTATAAATTGGAATCCATGTAGAGCAAAAAACAGCAATAAAATATGGTACATAGAAACTTCCTATCTATTTTCCTAAGGCTTTCAATTGAGAGTAGCCAATCCACTACCTGAGCAATTTTGATTTTTTTTCTTCTGTAACTTAGGGTAGTTACTCCTTGGCAGGAGTCTATTGTTAATGATTAGCACTTCTCAAAGGGAGCAAATCCCCAGCACCTTCTAGATGTACCAGTCAAGAACTGTATCTTTGCGAATAAGCCACATTGCTGGAATTTCAAACAGGGTCTTAATCAGCCCACAGCTAAATTCAGATCATCAAAGGCCAGACCTTTTTGGCTGTGATTCTTGCTTTGTGTAAGTACGGTCCTGTTTCGAAGCTCTTTGTCTGGCAATTGACAAAAGGGTAGAAGCAAGGGAGTGAAATTGTCGTGAAAGTACAGGCAGTCACAGAGCATTCTATTACCGTTTTGTGAAAAACGTTCTCAACTCAGAAGGAGCTCTGACATTTTTAAGAGAGATATTGCTAACCCTTTGCTTGAAATCAGTGTTCTCCATGTTGGCATTGTTGCTCAGCACAATGGCTTTCATTTTCTGACTATCAAAGTTGGGAAATTTTTCAATGTGAGGTAAAAGGTGTCTTCCTACTACAAGTAGGTAACATGTTTCATCTTTTTTGTGTGTGTGTTTTTAAATTTTTCTTTTAACCAAGGAGTACATTTGATGATGCGGTGAATTATGAATGAGTTCCCTTTTTCAAATTCATGGTTAACATCCTTGTTATTGTCAAGAAACTCAAGACTCAGAGGGGTGAATTTTTGTGGAATCTAGGATGGGCTGCCAAACTGTATTCTTTGGTACTTATATGTGACAGAACTGATCTCCAACAAAATTTCAAATGTAACAGAAAACTGAACACACTATTCCTGAAACATACTGAAAAAGGCATCCTGTGACTAATTAGTACTTTTGATTTCTCATGTAAGCTCAATGAATTCAGTGAATAGAAGAAAAAAGTGATAGAAAAATGCTAGGGTTTAAAGGTTTCTGTATTAATTAGAAGGGTAGAAGAATATGTCATCCCAAAATATGCCACTTTGGCATAACAATTATTTTGAACTCTAGATGCTTGAAAAACAGCAAGAGCAGGGGAAGTTTTTTCTGAATTCCCCGTATCTACTTGAACACAGAGCCTCTAAACGAAACTCAATTGTCATAAATCCCCTCCTCAGGAATTTTATCAACCAGGTCAGATTAACACATCACAGGAGAGGAGACTAAAAGTCAACAGGACAGCCAGAAAAACTTTGTCAAAAACTATCCTACCTCCCATTTATTCTTCCAAGGACCCATTCATCTTTCCTAAATTCATTTACTCTCCCCAAAGAGCCCTACATCTCCATTCCCCTTTTCTTTTAGAGGTGGCATTTAATTCTGAATTCTAAGCCATCTCGGGCAGTTACTCATTTTTCCCTGGATATCTCCCATGTATCGATGAGGTATACATGTGAATAAACTGTTTTTTTTTTTTTTTTCTGTTGTTAATCATTTATTACAGGGGTCTCAGCTAATAACTCAGAAGAGTAGAGACAAATTACTTTTCCTCCTCTATGGATTCATCCCACACAAATTCATTGAATGAAAATGGAATGCCAATTATCTGAAATCTATGGGGTCCCCAAATTATAATGCTCAAATGTAAGTACTGTGCTATTCCGAGGAAAAACTCCCTCATTATAAATGATAATATATCTCTTACCCCCACCTCTTTCTGTCTCTCTCTCACCAGCATTCGGTTACATATAGATCGCTTTCTTTTACGAAATATGTAATAAGTAGCAATATTATAAAGTACTTCTTTTTTGAATAAAAATGTTTTTTTTTCCAGACATAATATAAGATATATAATACTGGGATATTCAGATGTGTCACAGACTAGACTCTAGTGTCCATGTTAGTAATTATTCTAAAAATCCTTCTGTCAGAGTGACTGAGTTGTAAGGTTTAAAAACGTGATTTGCAAAAGTACAGAGTAACATGAAAGTGTGCAGTCTGACTATTAGATGTGTTGTTTTTAGGAGGAATCATTCTAATTGTTTTTAATTTCTGCCTTGCATTTTTACTTGTCTACATGCTCAAAATGCCTCTACCCATCCATGTAGTGAACCTTATCTGTGGGGGAACCCCATGGAAAAACCTTCTATGGTGAGTTTAAACCAAAAAGAAAGCATTCTAAAAAGACTGGATTTCATATAAATATAGAGTACTTGGAGGAGGTAGAAGTGAGTTAGTA
Organism: Eidolon dupreanum; assembly: GCA_028627145.1. Classification (NCBI taxonomy): domain Eukaryota; kingdom Metazoa; phylum Chordata; class Mammalia; order Chiroptera; family Pteropodidae; genus Eidolon; species Eidolon dupreanum. The sequence goes on from CM053503.1 coordinate 151,339,495, forward strand.
TCAAAAGATACTTGTTACCACGCTTACATGTCCTTTCAGCTTATGCTACTGTAAAACAGCAGATGGAGCCTTGGCCATATTGGAGTTGAGAGGTTAAATTCCCATGGAACCTATAAACTCCTCCTTCTACTTCAATATACTTTAATACAAGGGTGATCTCTAGATAAAACAAGTGACTTTAACTCTCCATCAGCAGTCAGGAGGTATAGTGAGTCCCCAAATACCTGTAGACACTGTGCTATTCTGGCTCTTAGCTTGAGTGGAAAAGTCATAAATTATTTCCTTCTGGGGAAACCTGAAGGAGCAATCTAAGGGCACTTCTACCCCTAAATTTGAAGCAGCTGCTGACAGAGGCCCAGGAAAAGAGAGTGTGGTAAAGAATTCAGCTTTAAGTGAACGAATAGTCAGTGAAAGGCATGTACTTATACACAAGCTGATTTTTGGACATATAAAGGAATATCATTTATAATCTTTATGCAAATCATTTTGGGGTACTAATGAAAAAGGAGAAAGAGGCAAAAGAGAAGGAGAAAAGAGCAAAGGCCCAGTAATGAAAACTTACATGCAAGCAAGAATGTGCTAATACACACAAACCAGAATGCTTTGGCAGAGAGCACGAAGGGAAGGAAAATACGATACTGCCAGAATATATTCTGCAAAGAGAAGATCAGATCAAACACTCACCTTTATAAAAGGGAGACAGCACAGCAAGGTGGCTAAGTATGCTGATGCATGTGGGGGTTTGGAGCTGGATGTGCGAGCCAGACAAGTGCATGTTCAAAGGATGAGGGCAGTTTGACAGAGAACAGCACTGTGCTTATAGAAAACCTATATAAAAATCTGGAAGTTATAGGCACATAGGAGTCTGGTTGCCAGGGAAAGTGTACTTCTTGGCACATAGAAGACTGGTTGCCAGGAAAAGTGTACTTCTTGTGACATTAAGGGGTGAGAGAAATGGCCCCCAATTCTATACACACCAGCTCAGATGACATCATTAGTCTCTGGACTTTGAACAAATAAGGGTGACAGAAGAGAGCCACAGTGTTTGATACTTAAGAAGAAGGATTTATAAACAGAAACATTAAAGTGGGATTAATATTTTATACCCTAAAATGTAAAATAACAGGAGAATACCACAGCAGTGCATTTTTTTTTTTAATTTTTTTTTTTTTTTTTTTAGCTTCAGGAAATAGTTGCCCCTGGGTAATTTGGGTCCCACACAAAACAACAACGGCAACAAAAACCTGGCATACTCATCAAAAAAAAAAAAGTGTGTGTATGTGTATTTTTTTTCTTCTGTAAAAAACAACAACGAAAGAAAAAAAACCCTTTCAGGTGGTGAGTCCTGTGTTTCATGTAGTGTTGTCAAGTCGTCTGGCAGAGATGAGAAAGCTGACAGCCCTCTGGAGGGCTGCAGCTGAGGCTGCGTGCAGAAGTCTGGAACAGCAGAGACCTGATCCTGCATGTAATGAGACCAAACAGAGCTGGGAGGGAAACTCTGCTTGCAAGCCTCCTCAGACAAAGAATCAAGCAGCCAGCTGCCCGCCTGTCATGCTTCACCATCCTCTTCAGTGGCCTGCCTTTTTCACACTAGTCAGGTCAACATGAAAAGGCTGCAGTATCTTACAGTTAGGTCCGTGGCCGTGTAGGCCACAGTGTAAATACATTCATTAATTTATCCATTTATTCAACATTTATCAAAAGCTTGGCATGTGCCTGATGCTATGAAAAGTGGGATACAGTGATAAGACACACTTTCCACTACAGAAGCAGAGATGGAAATGAATGGCCATGTGTACATGAGTTATGTATCTATATTCCAAGCCAGCTAAACCCTCTCTCCACAAACATCTCAATGTAAACAGAAAACTATTCAATTAAAGGAATACCTTTGCTAGGTTCTTTATCCTTAAAGTTCAAAGGTGATCTCAAGGGAAGGATTTGGGCCTTTTGCCTAAGATCAGTTAGGAACTAAAGTTTGTTTAAATTAAAAAGTTATAAAATTTGATTTGGCTAGGTGTTAATTAGAACATATGTCATATCTAAATCACGTCTTGGCCATATATACATTTTTGTCATGAAGTTATAACTAGGGAGCCTACCGTTATATCCTGGGGAAGGAGTGCAATGGCCTGCCTATTCCTTTCTTTTAAAAAATAGGAAAAGGTTTAGCAGAACAAAGGTGTTGCTCTAGCAGCTTCCCAGTGGGAAACAGTCAAACTCAAGTGTGTTTAAGTGGGCTTGGGAAGGAGGCTCAAGTGCCAAATCATATAATTCTATTAAGAGAGATACCCGAGGAACTGGGAAGGTGTAGCTATAATCATATACTCGGAAACATGAGGAACAAAGTAAAGCATTTCCCTCCTTTTATTTAAAATACAAAACATTTATACTTAACAGTTAATCCCTCCTAAAGGCCCTTAGTAATTTCTTTTTTTTTTTTTTAAAGCTTCACTCATTCTGGTTTCCTACAGCAATCAAAAAGTTCATATTCAAATGAAAAGAAGTACTTATCCCACTAATGTAAATGGTAGCAGAGATGGAATTTGAAAACCGAGTTCTTAATCAACACCGCCACTTTGAAGAGGACTGCTAAATTCTTGAGGGAAGAAGGAGCACAGTGTGAGTGGTGCCACACTCCAGGTTGCACCTAGGCTGGATCCTCTTCTGTCTCTCACTCCCTACATGTTATACCTAAGTGTCAAACTGGACAAAATTACACAAAATTGTATAAAATCTGAAAGCAGGTATCTTGTCAAGGGAAGAGAATTATCATTCTCACAAACTGGCTGATTGTAGGGAAAAAAAATCAATGAATTAGTAGTAATGGTCTCTTTTTCTACTTTCATCTACTGATTTAATTATTTGATGCCTCAGTTTCCTAATCAGTAAAATGCGCATCGATGTATTTTACAGCGAAGGTTTAAGATGACTTTATAGTTACGTGTGATCTCAATAACCTTGGAGAATTGCAAGGTGTAATCAACTAGAACAGTGCTTCTCAAACTTTAATGTGCATGTGAATCACCAGTGGATCTTGTTACAATGAAGATTCTGATTTAATAGGTCTGGCGTGAGGCCCAATATTCTGTATTTCTAGGTGATGCCAATGCTGCTGATCTATGCATCACCCTTGGAGCAGCAAGATCCTAAAAAAAAAATACATTGCCCAACTATAATTTCCAAAGATGATTGTAAGCTTTTAAGATGACAAGGTATATCTGACCAAACTTCTATTTTAAAAGATCACTCACCTTGGTGAGGATACACAGAGGAGTTTAAGGCTAGAGGTGGAGAGACAAGTTTGGAGACTGATACAATAATACAGGAAATACATAGTTCCATTCTAAACTAAACAATGGTAACAGGGAAGGAAAACACCAGCTCTAAAGAGACTTTTGGTAATAACAGCAAGTGTCATGATAATCATAACAATAATAATAATAGGTAATAGTTATCATTACCTGTTGTGGGATGTGGTAGGCTAAAAACAATTTCCCCTCCCCCCTGCAAAAATATCCATGTCTTAATTCCTGGAACTCATAAAGGTTACATTATTTGGAAAGGAAAAGGGGTCACTGTAGACATGATTAAGTGAAAGATCCTGGCATGGGGAGATTACCCTGGACTATCTGTGTGGGCCCTGAATATAATCACATGCATCCCCATAAAAGGGAGACAAAAGGAGATTTTATGCACATATAGTGGAAAAGCTGATGTGCAGATAGGGCAAAGGATTGAAATGATGCAGCCATAAGCCAAAGAATGCTGACAGCCACCAAAAGATGAAAGAAGCAAGAAATGAATTCCCTCCTACAGTCTCCAGAGGGAAAATGTCCTTGCAGACACTTTTCTTTAAGGCCAGTAATTCTAATTTCAGATTTCTGGCCTCCAGAACGATGGGAGATTCAATTTCATTTGTTTTAAGGCACTGGTTTGTGGCAAATTGTCATAGCAGCCAGAGGAAATTAATACATGTGGAAATAAATCTTCCTGAATTTCTCAGTGCTCTATAAAAAAGTATCAGCCTCTAGGGACATGGAAATATATACAACATAAAGAATATTTATCTTCATTTCTCCTAGAAACATTTTTTTTCACATACCATGAAGATGACATCTATAGCCATTTGTCAAGTTAAATACTCTGATCTAAAGAATAATAAAACTTCCCTTATCTCCCTGAGGGACAAATGTTCACAGCCTGGACCAGGCTCCTAGGTAAAGCTTACAAGAAGCCAGAGGGACTGGACTTCTAGCGCTCTACTTACATTTCAAGTAACGTGGCCCAGGGCTTGGTTTAGTAGGAAATACCTGACCAATTGTTATTAGTTGATTCTGAATTTGAACAACTATGATGGTATATAAATATGAAAGTAAACTGCAGATAGACACATCTCTAAAAGCCATAAAATAGAAGCCAGAGATAGAAAGGTCATAAAATCAAAGACAAAAAGGCTATCTATCTAGCAATGGAGAGATGTGGCCGCTGGAAGGAAGCCTTGGTTCAAGTAAGAACCCAGGTTCTTTCACACTTGTCTCCAGGAAACAAAGGGTTTTCTCCTTTATTCAGGAAAGGAGGAGGACCACTGCCTCTCTCTTGTATATAAGTGGCCAAAAACCCATTTTCTGATCTTCTTTCAGGTATGAATTATCTGGCCAATTTGTGAAAGTTATTATTCCCTCTCATCCCCAATCTGACTACTATTATATTGCCCCCGGGCTAAGGACTAGGGCAAAAGGGAAAAAATGCTGTTGTTATTATAATAATAACTAATCTGTCTCTGATCTAGAACATCTCATGTGAGCATTGAGAATAAAATTAATAATTATTAAACAATGAGCACCTATTTTCTAAGTATTTTCCCAACCCTATGCAAGTATTATTATCATCTGTATTTTACAGATGAGGAAATTGAGATTTTAAGAGTTCAATATTATTAGAATTACATGAACAGTAAGTGATATAATCAGAATTACCTGCAAGATATATTTGACTCCAAAGCTCATGCTTTGAGCCATAGATTTAATGACTGACTTTAGGAAACAAGGTACATTGAAAGAGTCCAGGCTCACTCAAAATTTTTTGGGCTCTTGTGTTTGGTAATTCCACTTATCAAGGAGTATATAGAATCTCAAATATTTTAATTGAGGAAGATGATATGTTTAATTTCTGGTATGTTGAATTTGATGCATAATAAAAAAAAGTAAAATTGTTACATAAAAAAAGAAGTAAAATTGTTACATAATCAGATAGATGAGGACAAAATAGTACACTTCTGAGTTATTGATGTAGATGGTAAGTGAACCTCCAGTTGGGATGATCTTCCTGGGAAGCCTATGATGAGTAAGGGGAACCGAGGGTGAAACATTTAATGTGTATATGGAAGAAAAGCTGATTAAGAAGCTAGAGAAGAAGGTGGAATGACAAGTGGGAGGAGTACTAAGAAGTTCAAAAGGGAACATTCAAGGAGAAAAAGTAATAGAAGAAAGTAATAGAGAGAAACAGTAAGTTAGGTCAGAGATATAGAAAGGCAAAATAGTATGGTGATGAGAATTTGAGGCAGGACAAATGACTGGAAAGAATCATAATTGAGGGTATTTTCCATAGGCCCTTTTATTATTAATAAAGAAAATAGATGAAGAGCAAAATAAATTTGATGTCATTCTAATGTATTATTCTAAAAATTTTGACCTGGTAATACAAATAGTGTATGTTATTTAGAGGAAAAAGAAAGTTCTTATATAGGAATAAGTTCTACAAACAAACAAACAAACAAACAAAAAACCTTTGTTAAAATCTCTGTTTGCAACTCAGTGGGTATTTGTTTTTTCCTGAAACTCATTCTCCTCATTTATATGATGCAAATAATAATATCAACCTCAAAGGTCACTGTAAAATTTTAGTAAATAATATATATATATATCTTTATATATATATGTGTGTGTATGTATATATATATGTGTGTGTGTGTGCATATATATATATATATATATGAAACATGGCGCTTGGTATAGTAGGAAATAACTGATCAGTGGCTATTAAATTAGTTGAACCTGAATCTGAAAAGCTATATTGATATGTAAATATAAAAGTATATTAAAATATACAGAAAATAATACGCCAACCACCGCATTACCTCTTGCTTTGTTAATATCTATTGCTATAGTTTTAATTTTGGTTTATGTATAATATTGGGGTATGAAGGGAAAAATAATATTACGTCTTTCAAAAATTAAAGCTAAATTGCAAGTTATTCTGTTGACAGCTTAAGTTCTACTGAAAATCAATCATCTGAAAAAAATTTAAAATATAATATTTTATAAATAAATGATTTATTTAAATTAAGTTTATAAATGAACAATAAATGAAAATATTCCAAGTGTATATTTTAATTTGTTTATACTTATGTAATTTGTTGAATATCTCTTATGACACTTTGTATAATGGATGAATGGAAAATACAAAAATAGAAAAGTAAGACTTCTCCCATGAAGAGAAGCAATAAATATAAAAATGAGTAAAATATATGGCAAAATATCATAATCACCATATTAAGACATAAAGTGACATGGGGGTTCCCCCCCAAAAGAGAAAGAGATTATCTTTGATTGGGGATTCTAGGTAAAGTTGGTGGCATCTGAGTTGCACTTTGACAAATTTCAAGACAGAGTAAAGAGGGAAGGGTATTTTAAGACAGAGGAAGAGATAAACAAAAGCCCTCAGACCAGAAAAGCTGGGCCATATTCAGGAGGCAGTGAACAAAGCAGTTTGGTTGGAATATATGGAACCTTTATGGGGTAATCAATCTAAAACCTAGAAAGTTACAACAGGGACATAATCTGGAAGACCATGAGTGCTCAATAAAGAAATATATACTTCATTGGTGAGCCAAAGGAGAATCACTGGGGTATTTCAGATAGAAGAATGTCTGGAGCAGAGCTAACCTTGAAGAAGACTAATATGAAGGAAAGGGTTGATTGAGTTGGTGAGTGGCAGCAGGTAGCATTGACAGGAAGCTATTCAAGGATAAAGAAGATTTCAGTTTACAGAAGAGTAGAGCGGGATCATTTCTCTTTAGAAGTACTTCAGCTAATAAGTGAAAAAAAAAAAGAATAAATTAAAATATCACTGTTTTGTAACCCCTAATGAATCAATGGATTTGATCACCAATGGTTGCTAACATCACAAAAAGATAGGCAATCGAATATTATATTGAATGATGGAAGAATACAACATCATCTATGAACCTGCCTTGCAAAAAAAAAAAAAATGATATTGAATCTAATCGAATCTCTAAATCTAAATAACTGTTTAGAATAAATACATAAAGTAGAGGAATATGTTAAACTACAGAACAATAAAGTAGCAAATACAATTACAGCTATAGGAAACTCTATGTCAAACAACCCAGTTTATTCAACAAGTAAATTACAAAGACAGAAAAAGGATAGGAAGGAATAAACGTCTATGTGATGGTTAATATTATATGTCAACTTTTCTGGGCCATGGTGCCTAGATATTTGGTCAAACATTATTTTGGATGTTTTTGTAAAGGTGTTTTAAAAATGATATTAACATTTAAATTGGTGGACTTTTAATAAAGCAGATTACCCTCCATAATGTATGTGGACTTCATCCAATCAGTTAAAGGACTTAATTGACCAAAAACTGACTGCCTCCAAGCAAGAAAGAATTATGCCAGAAGACTGCCTTTGGACTCAAACTGCAACTCTTCCCTGGGTCTCGATTGAGCCTGTCTGTTGGTTTTGGGCTTACTAAGTCTCCACAAACATGTGTGCCAGTTCTTTAGCTTGTTTCTGTCTCTGTCTCTGTCTCTGTCTGTCTGTCTGTCTGTCTGTCTGTCTGTCTTTCTCTCTCTCTCTGTTGGTTGTATTTCTCTAGAGAACCAATATATATATATATATATACTATCGATGATAAGATATTTCAAATATATATCAAATAAAAATAAGGCATATGAGTGTTTACGGATACTCATTTGTATTATAAAACTGTAAAGGAGAAAAAGTGATTATTATAAAAGTCAAATGAGTGGTTACCTATGGGGTGAAGGAGACAGCTATTATTGGAATAGGACAACTGAAAAGGGCTTCTAGGATATCTGGAATTATGTTATTTCTTGGCCTTTGTGATGGTGACAAAGGGTATTTATATTATAAAATTTATTATGCTATACATATGTTTTATGTAATTTTTCTATATTTGTTTTAGAATTTATAATAAAAAATCAAAAGAGACTAAAGGAAGAGAATAATAGTAGTTTTAGCTATTAGTAATAGCTAAGTCAAATCAGAGAATAATTGCCATAAATTTGCTAAAGGTTTTAAGTATTACAATTCAAAAGCTACATTTATTGCATAACATTTCTCTTTGCCTCTGTGGAACAATTGAGGTACTATAACTTTTTGCATAATTGTTATAACTGAATAAGCTCAAAATACAATTCAGAGATATGAGAAGCAGCTCAACTTTCATGGGTTAGAAGTAGTAAATCAGCTAAGGAAAGGTCTCTTGAGCAGTCCAAGCTACAACACCCTTTTGCTGATGAATTCTTGGCACTTATGGACAACAGGAAGCCAGACTGCTGCTGTCCAGTTTCTGCAGGTGCACACTAAGCAAAATAAATATATGCCAACCATATTCATAGGATCACTAGAAAATAGTCTATAACAGCTACAGAGTGAGATGTGAAGAAGATATTGGGGAAATGACATTATCTGTTCACAACAATTATCTATACCAGCATTAGTAAAGAGTTTATAGTTAAGAGAAATAACTTACGAAACCACTAAGAATTCCTAATTTAATATTTGAATAGCTGAGAGGGATATCAAGCAAAGAATATAGCTTAATGTTCCAATATGAAAAAACAGACCTGAATTTTCAGATATATGTTGGCTATTTCTACTTGAATGTGTCTTGAACACTTACAAGCCTATACGTTCCAAAAACAATCCCGTATCCCTTCTCCAAAACCATGTCTCTTCCTAACATCCTTATCTGTGCTCTTTGCATAATCTGCATCTGAATTTACAGGAATAAAGTCATTTTCTTTCCTCCTCATTCTTCATCATTAATCAGAGGTGAAATACTTTGGATTCTGAAGCTCTTAAAACACCTCTTGCATCTTTTCACTTTCGCAAAGAAAACACCACTTGAATCTATTCACTGCTCTTTGTTTTTGCTTTCAATATTGTAATTCAAGCATTTACATTTATTGTGTGGACTACTATGAGTTTCCTAACTGCACAACACTATTTTATCTCTTTTAATTTCTCTTATAAACTGTAATTACAGTAATATATCTTTGTATATACTAATGATAACATCTCTCTTTTTCACACACACAAAAAAACCAAATCAAGAAAAAAAATCTTCATATATCATACGTTAAAACTTCTCAGGTTGGTAATTTAAACCTTCTTCATGTTTTTCCAACTACATGTGTGGTTTTGCTTGTCTAATCTCTCCCTATTCTTCAGATATTTACTTGGGCCTCCTCCTGCACATATTCCATAATTTATCCATCTTGTCTCTTTGTTCTAATTGCCTCCTCTAACTCAGTGCTTCTCAAGCTTGACCACACATTAGAATCACTTGGGGGACCCATACATAGATTGCGAGGCACCAGCCTTAGAGTTTCTAATTCAGGTCTGGGGTGGGGTCTAAAAATTTACATGGCTAACACTTTTCCATGGGGTGCTGATGCTGCTGGCCTCTGGATCACATTTTGAGAACTACTGCTGAACTATATGTTTCCTCTATCTCTACTTCTGTAAGACACCCATCACTTAAGGCTTCATTCATTATCGTTTCCTACTATCTCTGGGAATATACCTCCAGTCTAAAAACATCCAGAAACTTCTCTTTTTTCTAAATGCCCATAGTTTCATATTTCTATTTTGCTTACTAGACTTAACCCATTTTTCATAGTCATGTGGCAGAATTTAATTTTCCTTATAGACCTGTATACTCTTTAAGACTAGTATTCATGTTTAAAATTACTAAATTACAGATTCACAGCGCAAAGTATGATGTCTTGTCTAAGAGACATAAATGTTTTCTGATTGGTAAATAAATACATCCTAAAGAGGACATAAAGATGTTGCCACAAATGTCTATTGGCAGATAAACTGGCAAAGGTAATATAAAGCTGTCTTTTGGTGCAAAGCTTCATTTTCACTTTGCATGTGTCCATGCCTTGCCAAGGAATCTGGGACTCCTGCTGTGTTTCCATCTGTTGGAAACAATTACAATGTTTTGGGGCAAAATATTGGGGGAAAATATTTAAGCAGTTCAATTAAAGTATTTTGTCATCTGATGACAAGGAAAAGAGAAGACAGCATTTGCTGTCCAAATACCATATATTTAAACGTTTTTCCTTTACTTCAGAGGCAGGGTAAATTTCAGAGCACAGTGATCTTGAATAAGAAATCTCATGGCCTCACGGGAAATATAGAACAAGGTGGCAGGCGATGGGCATGCTGAAGTGTGTCCTAACTGGTTGTCTCCACAAAAAAGTGCTTGAACACTTGAAGAGGATATCTGAGCTGTCTGCCATCACTGGAGCTGACGTAACCCTTTCTTTTTCTTTTTTTTCTCTCTCTCTTTCTGTCTTTCTCCCTTCATTTCTTCCTTCCTTCCTTCTTTCCTTCCTTCCTTCCTTCCTTCCTTTCCTTCCTTCCTTCCTTTCCTTCCTTCCTTCCTTCCTTCCTTTCCTTCCTTCCTTCCTTCCTTCCTTCCTTCCTTCCTTCCTTCCTTCCTTCCTTCCTTCCTTTTCTTCCTTCCTTCCTTCCTTTTCTTCCTTCACTCCTTCCTTCTTCTACTTCCTTTTTTAAGCCACACTCAATCACTATGTAAGGCTTTTGATCTTCATGCTTTCTCTTTTGCTGTCTTTAAGGAAATGACATGGTACCCTAGGCTGGTATAGAAATGAGGAATCCTGTGTTCTGGTTTTGCTGCTGCCCCTATCTAGCTAGTAAAGTACTTTATTTCATTAGGCTTCACAGTCTATCCATCAAATGATAGGGAAGGATATGTTCTGTTTATCTCTGGCACTTCATAAATCTATTTCTCTCTTGAGGGAAGTAACCTCCATGGTACTATAAGGTAATAAGTCATTGTCTTGAAAGGTTTAATGAAGCCTTTTAAACTATTTTAATTTGAGTTGGGAATAGTATGTTCATTATTTACATTATGACTTAATATATTTAGTTCATAAACTGCCATTTCTATTATTCAATAAGCTCTATATATCAGCATGACATAACTGCTCAATACAGTTAAGTGGGACTCATAACTGCCAGTCGATTGATTTGCCAATTACATACCTATAGTAATTTACATTTCTTTCATTCTAAACAGCATTACTTTCATTGTCAGGATCTCATTAAGGGTTTATAGGAACACGGGTGTAAAGTGATTGAATACCATTTTGAACTTAGATGAAAGCTCAGTGGCATATTTCAAAGTACTGCTGAAGTATGAAAGAGAGAATTGATATGAAGACATAAAACTACATGATGGAAAAAAAAGCCACATTGTGAGTATATGTATATAAATTATAAGAGATCAATGCTATTCTATTAGTTTCAACCTTTAATTGAAACTTCCACAATCCTCCTCCTATCCTGTATTCGTTTCTTAATCTTTTATGACATTCTGAAGGTAGGACAGAGTTAACACAGCCCTGGTGCTTCAAATAGTTCTAGATAAGGAAATTGAAGTTTATAAATGCTAAAGAACTTGTTCATTCATAAGTTGAGAGAACTGGGGCTGGAAATCATTTTTTCCTTAGAAATAAACATGAACTCTCGGAAAGTGTTGACATGCTTGTGAGCAAAGGAGATATATAGTCATAGTTACACAGTTTATGAGAAAAGAAAATGTTTATTAGTAATGGTGCCTCTCACAATCTTCCATAAAGCACCTATCATAATTTATTTAGGAAAAATGTTGAATGAACATTAATTTAGGGTTTCATTTGTTCTAAAACATAAAAAGGTCACATGACTGGTAATGGCCTTCTAACAAAGTTGTGAAACCTAGATATTATCAATGATTAAAACTCACCTCAGTTTTAAATTTATGGTCAATATGGACAAACAATGACTGGATTTACTTTTCCTTGAAACAACTAAAAAAAAAATGAATGGACAAAATACATTAAACCATGTTACTTGGGACACTGAATATCAGATAATAAAGGAAAATGATCCTCAAGAGATGGGTAACAATTGAAATGAGCCCTAAGATTGCTGCAGACTACTGTTTGGAGTAAGTTTCCAAGCTAGGGTGCAGGGAGAGGAAACCTAGGTATAGACAAGTAGTCTCCTTGGGTTGAGGAGAGGAAGCTGGGAGCTCTAGGATGATAAAGAGGCAAGACTTCACAGAGCAGTGTAGACAGAGAGGAGAGAGCCACATACAGAGAATCCTGAAAATTAAAAGGTATTCCTCCTTGAAGATTCATTGGATTATTGATCAGAACATAGGTGTGAAGAAACCACCCAAGGCCAGGTAAAAAACCATCCAAAATGATTATAAGAAACAGTGCTTGAGTTTCACATAAGCACTAAATAGTTCTGTTCCCAATAGCCAGAGTAGAAAACTTTACATTTCGGGAAGCCCTAAAAAACTATGAAGGGTCATGCCTCAGTAATGGGAAAAAATTAACCCTAGATTAAGTGTAGTTCTGGTGTGACCTAGTAAAGCTTAAAGGAATACCTGATAGGATCAAAGGTTTTCCAAGTAACAGCAGCATTCAAGAACAAAGCCCAATAATATTTATGTGACTAAAAATTACTTACTTCTTAAAACACCTTGAAGTTTCTATTCCAGATTCTGGTCAAAGATCAAAATGTATACAAAGAAGTCGAAAAATACAGTTTATACTAAAAGAAAAATTAATTGAAACTGACCCAGAAATAACACAAATTATTTCATTTGTAGATAATGGTATTTAAATAGTATTATGACTGTATTCTATATGTTGAAGACGTAAGAGACATACAAGGATATAAAAAAGACACAAACTGACTTCTAGAGAGAAAGCTAAAAGATCTGGGATAAAACATCTATTGGATGAAATTAAAAGTGGATTAATATTGCAGAAGAAAAATTAATGAACTTGAAAACATAGAAATAAAAACTATCAGAAATGAAGACTGAAAAAGGTAACAGAGCACCCAGTGAACTGATGAACAAATTGAAGCAGTCAAATAATGTTTAACTGGAGTCCTCAAAGGAGAGAGGAGAAAGGGGGTAATTTAAATATTTGAAAGAAATAATGGCTAAAGTTTTTCCAAATTTGAGGAAAACTATAAATTCACAGATTCAATAATTGCAATGAGCCCCAAGCCCAAGAAACATGAATTGAACTATCCTAAAATCATAATAATAATTAAATCACTTTTAATAAATATTGATGAGAAAATCATAAAAACAGTGAAGGGAAGAATGGCACATTGATATTAGAGTAATCAGGGGGATTGCTCCATGAATTGTACAAATGTCTAACTTCTTAAAATTTAAAATAAAATTGAAAATAAATATATAAATAAAAATTTAAAAAAAAAGATCTCATAAAGCCCACATAATGGTGTTTATGAAAATGAGCACAAGCTTCCAAAAATACTTAATACTCTTTGGGAGTCACTTAACATTTGGAGATACCTGGCTCAATCAATGATGATGAGTTAGTATATTCTTTTTCTTTTCTTCCCCCCATTTGTTAAAAGAGGAACTATTACTTTAACATGTCCATTGTAGATTAAGCACTATATATAAAATATGATTCCTGCCTTTAAGTATGTTATATTCTAAGAATATAAGATGACATATAACTGAGAGACTTTCATGATAAAAAAGACACGTTACACGTACATATATATATATACAGGATGACAGCACATATCTTGTTGGTAACAATGTGAATGAGAAGACAGAGGGCAACATCTTTAAAGTACTGAAAGAAAAAAAAATCCGTCAACCCAAAATTCTTTACCTAGGAAAAAATCTTTCAAAAACAAAGGTGAAGCAAAGATTTAAAAGATACAAAAGCTGAAAGAATTTTAAGCCAGAAGACCTGCATGATAAGAAATGTTAAAGGAAGTCCTTCAGGCAGCTAGAAAATAACACCAGACAAAACATGGATCTACACAAAGGAATTAATAACACTGGATGTAGTTAACTACATGGGCAGTTCCCAGGCTTGTTTTATTATTACTCTTTAAAGGATAATCAAATATTTAAAGCAACAATCATAACTGTATTGTAGGGTTTATGTAGAAATAAAATAAATAACAGCTAAAATGATCAGTTAGAGGAAAGAAATATATTATTGTAGGGTTCTCATACTGTATGAGAAATAGTAAAAATATCACTTTAAGGTAGATTATAAGTTAAAGATATATACTACAAACCCTAAGGATACTACTAAAATAAAGTGGTAAAATATTAATTTTACCACTTTTTTTGTCCTCAACAGCAGAGAATTTCCCTCAAGAATATTCCTTTTAGTGACATCATTTTAAGTGGACTCTTTAATACATTTAAAACTTTAAAAGTCATTATAAATATCCTGTTTTTGAGCAACCTCAGCCCAAAGACAATCTCACACAGAATGGAAATGACAGTTGCAAAGTATCTAAGATACACAGTTTTCTATTAAAAATGTGGCAATGAATCTAACCACATATTAGAGCTACCTTACCTCCGTTACGTAAGAGGTGATGTGTGTAGTTTGGAGGCTTGTGATTTTGATTTTAAATGGACTTGTCATCAAATCCTGTCTCTGCTATTTACTATAACCCTACACGACCCTGTGCAAATTACACAATCTCTTCAAACCTCGATTTTCTTCCTATAGAAAGTGCGGATACATAAAGTACCCACACATTGCAATTACTCAATAAATTTTAGATTAAAATGTCTACAAAAAAAAAGTTAATAGTTTTGTTTCATTCAGATTGATAAGTAGATTTAGCACAGTGTCTTTATATAGAATACACCAGCTTCTTTGAAGAATGTATTCCCCAAATAATTAATTTATTTTTCTTTAAAATATATTCGGAAGAAGTCTTATTTTTTTTATTTTAAAAATGGTAAATTTTTATGTTATCCAACTTTGAGGCAACTTATATACTACCTATATACATTATATATATATAGACACATATTACATAATTGTTAATAAATTTATAAACAAAAAAGAATTCAATCACTATATCATTATTTTATGTTCATGATGCCAAATTGGGCTAATTTTTTTTCAAAACTGAATTGACTAAATACTTTGGCATTATGTGAACATATACTCAAAATATCTCCTTCAGCATAGCAATGTAACCTTAAAAAATTCTTTTCTGTTTCATTATAAAGGTCAGAATTTCTGGAAAAAAAAACAGGAACTCACGGCATTGCAATGTTTCCCTTAACTTGGACATCATTCATTGGTAAGGTTATTCAGAAGTTGAATATTATAAAAGGAGGCTGTGCATTTACATGCTAGTAGAAATGCATGACAACAAGGGGATATTATGCTATTCCTGTAAATTATACTGACAGTAGAGAGATGTGGGGGTTATAGAAAGGGAGAGTTGCTACACAATAACCACTGGCCAGAGTAATTAGCTGGGGTAATGAAGAGAGAGGAAAAGTGTGTTGGACACCGCCGCCCTGTCCTGTCAGCATTATTGTTCTCCAAGGCTTTGGAAGAACAATGCTCTGTTGAGCCTTCAGTAATTGCTATACATGACTACTCATGAAGAGAGTAATTAAGAAATGTCAGTGCTTCTCTCAAAAAAAATTAGCACTAATACCACACAGAGTGTTTTCCCTGGAAGAATGATAATTTCTCTCTCTCTCTCTTTTTTTCTTTTTGTTCTAAAATATTAACAGAGCAGTGTTTGTACTGCAAGCAGTTCACAATAGTGAGCAATGAATAACTAAACAAACCCAACAGTGCAATTGTTTCCTCCTCACCTCCATGCCTACCTCCCATACTCAAAGAAATGAGGGGTCACATCTGAGCTAGACAGAAACTATTCTGAGCATTGTATCCAAGTATCCCATGTTTCCCAGCCCCTAAGCTACATTATGTCACATCATCCTGTGTTATGTTTGTCATGGCACTTATCGCTATTGGAAATTATGTTTATTTATACATTGATGTATTTATCACTTCATTTGATTTTAAGCTCCATGAGGGTAGTCATTGCTTTTCTTGTTCATCATTGTATTGCCAGTGCCTGTAAAAGTATCCAACAGAAGTAAATACCAAATACATATTTCTTAAATAAAAATAATTCAAGAAAAACATTGCTTAAGAGGAGTCTAATATGAAGACTTACACGTTCCTCAGGAGACCAAGTTCTCAATTAGAAGCAACCATCTTTTATTTAAAAATAAAAACTGTCAGGGTATGCAACACACTGAAGTGATATAAAAATAATTACAGGTTTTTTCTTTTTCTTTTTTATTTGAGACTGAATTTAAGGTCTAAAACTTACTTAGTTTATGTAAATGATTCCAAATGTCTACCAAAAAAGAAGTTAGTCCTCATTTTGCAAATGATGAAATGTTAGCAATTAGTTTTTTTACAGTTAAGAAAATGAAACCAAAGCATTGCAGAGCAAAAAAGAAAGAGCACCAATCCTGTAATAAATAGGCAAATCAAATTAAACAATCTTCTCCTATTACATTCCAACTTATTTTCTCTGCCCTTTGTGTCTATATGGCTAATTGTAGCTTTGAATCTTTAATTTGCAATCTAATCAGATTGCATTAGAGGTAAATATTTATCTTCCCAAAGTAGTAGACTTTATGGTTAGAAAGAAACAAATGCTAATCTTTTGCATTTTCCAGGTAGACCATATTTTGATTTAGGAAGAAAATCAGTTGAGCCCCAAGAATGAACAAGATATTTTGTCAATTTGAGAGAACTTTAGCTGAAAACGGAATTGATAATTATTTCTCAACACAATTCTTTTCATCACAGCTGACTGCTTGTTTCATTAATTCTAAAATAAGAATAAATAGATAATAGAAATGTTTTCTACATGCAACAGTTCCTTATAACTACCATAAAACAGCATAATGTGGTGGTAATGAGCTAAATGTGGGGAGTCACAATGTCTGAGTTTGAATTCTAGCTCTTTTACTTAAGAGTTACATGCCTCTGGGCAGGTGATTTAAACTCTTTGTGCCTCTGCTTCCTCACTTGCAAATTTAGGATAATAATAATACAACCTCAAAGCACTGTTGAGAGGATTAGATTGATTAAACATGTAAAACACCTTGAACAATACTAAATGTTGGCTATAATTGATGCTATTATGCAAAATACTCATTAACCGTTAGACTGAAGAGAAATGTGAATATAAATGACCATTGATGTATATTTCAACATGTATTCATAGCATCAGGAACTCAGCTTGTCATTGGAGGTACAGTAGAGAAGAGAATAGGTGCAGCCCCAGGGTTCATGGAACACACTGGTGGGGCAATAATAATTTTAAAATACATACTACATGACAAATAGCATGTGAAAGAAAGCTACACAGTACTAATTTATTCATCTATTTATTGACTTATTCAGTAAATATATTTTAAGGGATGACTATATGTCACATCCAGAAGATATAAATAATGATAAAGATATATACAAAATTATGAATAGAAAAACCAGGTACTAATGAGTACTACTGTGAATGTAGAGGTTGTCTGGTATACCTTTTTTGAATATCTTGAAGAAATCAAATTTGGTCTAGTCTTTTATGTCATTTTTGTTTTAAAACTTGGAAAACCATTACTATTATTATTTTTTGGGGGGGGGATAAATCTTTAATTACTTGTATGAGCTTTTAAGCTAATAATTTTTAAACCCTTCAGAATTGTCAGATCTGAATGAAAAAACCTTGAAGTCACTTGATCACTTAAAACAGTGCCAGACCCAGATTGAATAGTCAAAATTTAGTAATAAAAGTAATAGCTATTATAATAAAAATTATTGACATAATTATTAATATCATGACAAAAGTCAATCTTGGATCAAAAAAGGACATATCATTGTTTTGATTTCTTTTTCTCTAAATAATCTAGTTTCTAGTAATTTTCACTAAAGCAGTATTACATTATATTATTTTTCAAACATACTCTTCACTAAAAATGAAGCTGTCATGCACCTACAATATCACCCGAGGAGTGACAAAACACACATCTAAATGAAAAATATCTTTCCTTGACTACTTCGACGGCATCTGTTATTCTTAACATTACTTAAAGGATTTTTGGTTGCTGTTTTCGTTTTGTTTTGTTTGTTTCATTTTAATAAGGGCAAAGTTTCTATTCTCTAGAGAACTGCTTTCTCTTATTTGAATTGTCAGCATGATATACTACAACTAACCACACCTTCCTTGAACACTTTCTCCTGCTCTCCTGGCTTTCCTCTGGCTTCTTCATCCCAGTTCCTTTGTGAAAGTTAGCTTTTATCACATATTTCCTAGCACTAGAGTTGTTGTAGGTCAGTGATGGCCTACTTCATACACCAGTTTTACTTAAGCTCATCTAGCCCCACAGATCATGCCACTTCTACAGTGATAAATCTTAGATGCACATGTCTGGATCTTCCTCATATATATGTCTAATTGCCAACTTGATATCTCTACATGGGTGTCACAGCTATCTCAAATTCAACATTTCCAAAACTGATTTTTATCTCCCCAAATCCCCAAATCTACTCAACAATTTTTTTTCATATTTCAATAAATGACGACTCTATCCAACCATATCAGAAATATGATACATTCTCTGTCATGTCAAAAACAGGGCATTTATCCTTGATTTCTGTTCTTCCATTATCCTTACATCCAATTTTGTCCATTTTACCTCAGTAATGCATTTCCTAAATCCCTTTACTTCTGCCTAGTTTCCCCTGTCACCCATTTAGTACAAGCTACCATCATCTCTTTTGTGGAATTTTACTCCTCCTAATCCATTTTCCATATAGTTATCAAAGTAACCATTTTTCAAGTCACTTTGATTATGTTAGTCCAGAACTGAAATCCTTCCCACAGGATTAAAGTTTGGTCCTTCAGTTAAAGAAATGATCTGGCTCATTCCTTGCCTCCTGCCCACTTTTTAATTACTTATTAAATTCTACTCATTGCTAGGATTACATCTCTACCTCAAATGTGCCCATTCCTGGGATTAGGCTTCACCTCACACTTTTGCTAAATGCTGCTTATCCCTCAGATCCAACTATCAGAGAATGCATTCTAAACTATGTATTCAGGGTCTTCCTATTGAAATTGCTCATGAAATTCATTATTTCTTCCTTCATAGCTTTAAATATAAATAACAATTATATATTTATTCATTTTTTCCTTGATAACCTATTTCTCCCACCTTCCATGAAGGCAGGAGTAGTTATTTATTTCTTATTGAATCCCAGCACCTGTGAATGCATTTCACATGTAATAGAAATTCAATAAACAAATGTTTCATAAATGAATGAGTTAAAAGTAACTAGTTTATCTAACAAACTAACCTTTTGTAAATAATGGGCAGCCCAGAAAAAGACCTTCAGGTGTTACAAAGGAATGAAGAGATAGGCCTAGGTTGGAGAATACACACTAACTTAAGGGAATGAATAATTCTTGGTGCCTATGGTTTGTGAGATGAGGGCATTTGGGAGAACTGAAAGAGAAAAGTGTGCTGAAAGCACTCTGCATTTTCTTTCTTTTATCCTCCTCTCATTCCAGTTTTAGCCCTAACTGACAATATAGCTCTGTAACACAGGGGAGAAAGAGACATTTTTGATGTTTGTGGTTTGTTCTCCAGAAAGCTATTACATAATTATATATGATAACACATTATGTTCTGCTGCAGGTTTAAGAATAACAAACTGTACGGTGTTTCAGGTATTGTTCATTTAACACGTGCTATTGGAAAAATGAAACTCTTCATTGTCAATCTATATTGACCTCAGACCTTACTCATATTCTGATGTGATGCTCCCTATTTTGGGATCTCCTGTGGAATTTGTGAAGTCTCTGAAATTATTGGATAATAATGTTTATAATTCTAGGATATAAAGTGTTCACATAAAAGAGAAGATTTGTTAAAGACTGATTTCACAAAAGTGACTGTAACAGTTTAGTAGCAATTTGTTGTGAAGGATTTTTTTTTCTTTCAAATCCTTTATAATAAAACCAAATGTTAAAATTGGACCACGCCTTGAAAAAAATTTAACTTGATTCTTTCATTTTATAGATGAAGAAATGAGATCTAGAGAAAGTGGCAGAATCAGGGCAGAATCAGAATGGGAATCAATATCTCCTGCCTGAAAATGACCATTGTCCAATTGTGTATAGGATGCCAAAAAGGACATCACTACAATATATTTCAGTAAAACCAGTATTCCTTGAAAATGTTCATGAGTAGTTAATACATTTAACAAATATCTAGGGTATCAATTCATTATCACTTAGAACCCCAATCTAGTTATAAATATATACATCATTAAACATTTCTGGAGCATCTACTACTCTTAACAAATTGTGCTAGATTTGGTAATTATATTATATTATAAATAATAAATTATAAAGGTACAGGGAATGATGATTATACTGTAAATTAAAAACAGAATTAGTGTCTTTGGAAAGTAAAGTAGGCATTCTAATTAACAGGTTTTAAAATAAATCATGAATGAGATCAATGGAAACATTTAAAATATTAATTGGTTGCAAAAACATGTTTGTTTTGTTTTGTTTTGTTTTGATTCCTCTACAGCACTTCTAACTCTTTTAGTAATGCCTCATTTAGGTCATATACACAGAAGGAACTTGATAAATATTTAAATGATAATGATAATATTAAAGTCTGAGGATTCAGGGCCCAAGGCAGGAAGAATTGCAGATTATTTGTATTAATACACTGTTACTGCTGTCAGTACTTAGGATCCTCCAATATGTGTTTCATTAAGAACATGAAGATGCCCATCAAGCAGTTGTTAATTCAGGACATAATAAATCACAGCAAAGATGGGTAAATTTGTCTCAAAACAAAAGAAAAAGACTTAAGGACTTAAGTAAGACTTGTTTGTAATGATAGGATATATTATAATAGTTAAAGAGAGAATGTTATTCAGAAAATTAGACTGCTTTGGGAGCCTGGAATGAAGAATTCCAATGAAAATATTAACAATGTCCATCTACGCACTTTTAAGAGAAGAAAAAGTTTTATAAAAAATTCAGTTATTTTGAATCCATTGGGAACACTCAGGTTTCAGATTTATTTATATGGAGTGAAGTTCAAATCTTGGCTCTACAACTTTTAGTAAAACCTTGGGCAAATTACTATATTTATGAGTTTTATTTCTCTTACATGTAATATTGGGCGAATAACGGCAATAGTAATAAAATTTATTGTGAGAATTAAATGAGATAATACAGTCATCATCATCATCATCATCATCATCATCATCATCATCTACCTACACTGATTTATTATGTGTTTGGCACCATTCTAAACACTTTACATGTACATTCTCATTTAATTTCTATAAAAACCTGAGGTGGTTTCTACTGAAGTATGTAAAAAAAAAAAAAGGTGTTCAATGTTTTTGTACTCTGCTTATCTAAGAAGTAGCAAGAAACCAAAAATACAAAAAAATAAAAAACATATTTGAAACTAGATTATCAGACTCCAGAGCTTACTCTTTTAATCTCTATTCATACTGCCTATTTACATCTTGAATCATGGTAAATGACACATGGGTAACATTTAATAAGTAGTAACAATTAATAAAAATTATGATGCTCGAATTAAAACATACAAGCTGTTTTAATTGGATCCACTACCTAGTTCCCACTTACAACTGGCTTTTTAGTTCTGATTCTTGCTTACTAAAGATAATTTAGTAACTAAAATTTGACTTTCCAAAAAAATGTATCTCCACCAAGAGAAACACTAATCATACAGACAGTAACACTCCGGGCAGACAGACAGTAACACTCCGGGCTGCCTGATATTATATTTTGTAAATTAATAATTGGCATTCAAGCTTTATATATCATTAATGGCTTTGGTTAATTTAAGTCTTCCCGTAGAGGTGGAGTTATGGGTTAGATTCTGAGTAATAAATGTCAAACCATGAGATCATTTAGGAGTTTATCAACCAGCTTTCCCATGTGGACTCTTTGAATGCTTTTTTTCCTTCAAATTTCTACAGTTATCAAATTTCTCTTTCACTTATTCATAACATATTTTTCATATCTTTATACTTCCAATGTCATTAAAACAAATGCTGAATTTATTTTCTCTTATAGATAGGAAGCTAATTGAGGGGAAAATTGATCAATTTAATAAATTGAACAGATATAATATTAAAATATATTTTCTCCATCACTGCATTCGCTTGCTTAATTGAAAATCTTATTATTAAAAAATCTCTTAAGAAATAATTTTCCTATAACACAAAATGAAAGAAAATAATTTGGAATTCTGAGCAACTAAAAGAAAATGAATAACCAAATAAAACCAAAACAAAACGATGATCTGGCCTTAAAATAGGGAGAAACTAATTTTTTAGATTTTTTTATACACATGTGGCACATTCCTTTTCTGATTTAGGTTGTCTGGTCATGTCTTTCCCATTTTAGGACCTGGAGCCTGCACTTACGAAGGGACTCTCATGTATGAAATAAATCTTTATTAGTAAATCTTTGTCATTTTTGTTCTTCAGGGCTCTTACTCTCCACCCCATCCCCGCCCAAGCTATAAAGTAGGAATCCATTTCTACCTCGTCCATTTCTTTGGGGTCAGTGGGATCCTCCCTTGCTCCATCTTACAAACCTGAGATGGAAGATTAATGTGGTTTTGCTCCCTGTTTGAAATATTCTGACCTCTCTCCCTTGAAAGAAAGACCTGGAACAAGAGGAACAGACTGACTGAGGAGTTAACTCCTGGCTTTCTGAAGAAATGGACTTAAATCAGTTGAATTGCTAGGGATTTAGAGAAAAAACTGACAGATTTCAGTATCTCTGGCATACTGTCCCAGGGAACTAGGACTCCTGATAACTCGTGACGTTTTAAAACACATTGAAAATGACATGGCATAAGATAAATTTGGATTTGCTCATAAAACATAGAATAAATTAAAAACACTGCATAACAGTTCTTAGTTATATTATCTTATTCAAATTTAGCTTTATATTTAAGGTTCCTAATCATGGAAAGTATGGTTTTTACAGGTGCTATGAAATATATATTTTATATAACTCTCACCATTACAATTAAATCTTAAGACAATCACTGTTAAAGCAGCTCTACTTTTAAAAAGTGTAAGATTCTTAACTGGCTTAAGAAATCTGAAATACAGTATTTCAAGCCATCTAAATTGTTTCCCTAGTCCAACTGTTATCAAAAAGTGGTCTCTGGAGGGCAGCAGTGTTTTCAGGGGAATTTGCAAGAAATGCAAATTCTCAGGCCTTTCCCTGATCTGTGATGTGCTGGTAAACCAGCTTTTTAAAAATAAAGGCCTAATTTATAGCATTTTCTGATTCTATAATGTAAAGACAATTCTAGATACTTTTACAATAGTGTCATTGCAGAAAGCATTTTTGCCAAAAGCAGTTTTGCCAAATAACTAATTGGCTATAAGACAGTTTTGCTGTAAAAGAAATAAAATAAAATAACTGGTTGATAGGTTTTTTTTTTTGGTGTTGTTAGGTTTTATTTCTCCATTGACGAATCAATCAACAGCTATAGAAAAGATAGAAGAACTGGTTGACAGTTTGGCTTTTGTTTATTTGTTTGGTTTCATATCTCCACTGAGGAATCAACACCCTTAGGCAGACTTATTTAAGCTAGTGTCAGTTTGGTTTCATTTTTCCATTTACAAAGTTCTTGCAGTTACTCTCATTTTTATTTTATGTATAAATCCTAGCTAGTCCTCACAATAGTCTATACAATGACAAGTAGATATGATAGTGATGATGGTCTTAAAACAGTTAGCATTTCTTCCAGATAATGATTTTCCCCAAGAGTTGGTTTCTGATTTTTAAACACACTGCATTGGGAGGAGAAGGAGAGGCTGAGGGCTCTCTTTCAGAGTGCAGAATTGAACCCACATTTCCCACAGAATGAACACAAGCACTGAAGTACAATCCACAAAATAAAATCAGTTATTTGGGAGAATGGCCATGAATCCACACACATTTTAAATAAAAATTTTTTAATTTTTGTTATTCATTTTTTATGTTTTGTGCCCTTTTTAACGTGCCTATTTTGTCATTATTTTATCCTTTTTTTATGGTAAAATTGCCTTATGGCCAATTACTTATGTGGCAAAAATGTTTGTGGCAAAAATGCTTGCAGTAAGATGTCTATGCAAAAATGCTTATGGTGAAAATACTGGAAACATGTAAATACTCCCAACATGGCCAAATCAAGCTACCAACATTACTTCTTCCAACATAACGTGGGGAAGGAATGCTTCATCAGAATTTGTGAGCTCAAATGATCTGGTTTCAAGATATAACCGCCTCAAAACTACAAAATCAGAAACACTGAGAAGGGGCACATAAATCTGTCCTTTCTAGCTGACTCCAGCTTATTCTGAGGCATGCTGAAGTTTGAGAATCACCGCCCTAATCCACCTTCAGTATTATTTCAACATTCACTCCCCAGATGACCTTATTTACTCATAGAGGTTTGTTTTCCATCTGTATATCAATGATCCATAGCTTTCAGTCTTCAACCCAGATGGGTATATCCATCTTTACTTTGATGTCTCATTGACACCTCAAATACCACATGTCGAACCCGTGCTATTCTAGTTTTCCTATATTGGTGAATGGCACCATCATTCATCTAGTTGCTCATGCCTGAACCTGGAACTCATACTTTACACGTCCCCATTCTTCATCCCTAACAGTCATTCAATCTCCAAGAAGTCAAGTGGATAAAAGTTCTTGCTCTACAATTTCCTTATGTATGACCTTGGACAAGTTCATTACTTCATCTCTGTTTTTAAATATTGCCTAAATCTATCCACTTTTCTCCATCTCTATAATGAGCTTAATCTAAACCCCCATAACCTTTTACCTGAGGCTCTGAAAAAGTTTTCTAACTTGTCTCTCAAAAAAAAAAAAAGCAACTTCTATGAAGTTGCTTGTGATGATCCAGCTATTAAAAATAATCAGAAAAATAATCAGTGGTTATTGTGTGTATGTTGGGGTGAGGATGGTAATTAGGTTAGAGTAAAAGATGGGGTAGGAAGTTATGGTGCTATGTCCAGCAGAAGAGAGGTTGTTTGCAGGAGGTCCTGACATGAAGAAGAGTTTCCTTTACTTCTCACTAATTAAATGTCATTTCTACACTGCTATCCAAGACTAATGCAGTTCCCTGGTTAGATAGCCCATAGCATCCCTTGTACTTCCAATACACTTTCCCAGGGGTAATTCATTACTTAGTGTTTTCCATCACTGTCCTGCTTCCTAGTTGTCCCATTTCCCCTGAACCTACACATACACCCAGTGTGTAACAGGGGGTTCGATAAATATTTGTTCAACATTATGATTAGCATAAAAAAATTTTAATTGTATAAAAAATGATATTAAAAATGCTACACATTATATATTGTAATATGGAATATACAAAGCAAAAAGCCACAATTAATGTTTTAGATTTAATGTAATTGTTTTAATATATTCTAAAGCTATTTGGGAATATTTTTAGTTCAATTTCGAGGAGGCATGTTTTTAAAATTAACTTTACCTTACTTTGCATATTTCTTCTTAGGCTATTTTAAACATAGAAATGCATTATACATACACTTTTGAATATTAAAAAAGTTAATTTTTGTTAAGGAAAATTTAAAAACATAAAAAAGCAATGAATTTAATTCAATTTGCATTCAAATTTACATTTGTTTAGCTGAAACTTTTTATGTATATACCTTAATGTCAGAAAAAGATCTATAGAATTCATAGTATTTAATGGCTTTTTTTTTAAACGAGTTTATTTGAGCCAAACTAAGAAAGTATGGCAAAGAGCAAGGACTCAAATGCTCCTATTTAATGACCTTAGCACTGAGTAACGAGAAAAGTAAATGTGCATATATTTGTGTGTGTGTGTGTGTGTGCATGTAAACAACACACAAATCTGTATCGTGTATATTTGTTTATTTAAATACAAAAAGGTGGTGGTGTATACACATATATTCATATATTATTATTATCATCATCATTATCATCATCATCATCATCATCATCATCATCAGGATAACAAACATGAAATTCATGTTGCATTTGAGACCTTTCCATTCTTGAGTACTAAAAATGCTGCCAAAAAAATCATTAGGTGTTTGACTGATTCTGAAACAAATCAGATTGAAGTTCTAAGGCTACAAAACACCAGAGTAGTAAACACGTCTACCAAATAAAAGTTCACTTTTCTTTTTAATTTGCAAGATTAAAAAAATACAGCATCATTGTTTCCCCTTGACTTGACCCTGTTTTGAGCGTGACTACCCAGTTCATAACTCAGTTCTCTAGGCAGCTGCCTTTCTCTCTTTTCTCCTTGAAAATATGTTTTGAGAAATATCTACATTAGAGAGAATTTTCAGAATAATTACCTACTTTCCACCTAAAGATTCTCCAAAATTTTGAGAGACGCCTGTGTGACTACTATTTAAAAGATGTCTGTTATGCATTTTAATCACTTACTAGTTCAGATAAGCAAACAATATTTTCAACTGACAGCTCTGAACTTCCATGTTATTTAATTGACTGATTTCAGGGGCAGCAGTTCTTTTGACAGTCATCTCATGAACACCAGGAATCACTGTGCATATCACTGGAAACTATTTTAGAAAACAAATCTTATCCTTTAGTAGGAAACACGGCCAAAATTTATGGCAGTCTTTAAAATAAGAGAAAAAAAATCAGATCATTGGGATATATCTGGTTTTACAGAAATTTTAAGTATCACTTTTCTTTAAAAAAATTTAATAATCATATTGTTTGGAATACATTTTTGAACAAGTGAAAATATTCTAGTATTTGATTTGGGAGATTTAGGATATGAAATATATTAGCAAAGTTGAGGGAAAAAAGTAATCAAAGAGAATACAATTTAAATTTAGTTTCTTGATAAGAACATTTATTGAATTAAAATATTTTGGGGATGAAAATTAATACACAGAATGGAATATTTTCTTAGAGACAAAAAGATATATAACAATAAATTAACATTTCACTTAATACAATGAATTTTCTTTAAATGCTTAAGCCATTGTTGCTTGGAAAAATCTATCAAAATAATAGTTAAAGATACACTGAATATAATCTAAAATAATGTTCCTTGTAAAGACTGGTGAATGAGAATGTAATAACCAGTCTTCTGTAAAGAATAACTTCTTCTACTATGAAAGAGGTGATAATAAATGTGTGTGTGTGTGTGTGTGTATGAAAGAAAACTGTTTCATTTTTTTCCTGTTTGCAACACCAATGTTTCTTCACATACTCATTATTATGACAACAGGTTGAATTTGCAATTCACCATCTGCCTAAATAGCATTAACCTTCCCGTAACCTCGTAATACCATTGTTTCGCTTTGTCTGATATTTGAATCTCTCTAATATAAACTAGGAACAAAATACATTGTCCTTTCAATTAGGAACACATCGGCCCATTCCAGAAGCCAACAAAAATAAGTAGCACATGGAGATGGACATTAACATTGGAAATTATTTCAATTAAAATGCATTA
>CM053503.1:151367792-151639406 GCA_028627145.1 Eidolon dupreanum
AGCACCATGTGAAACCCTTCTCATTTCCTTAGTGAGAGTTTTGTGTGTGTTATTGCTCTCCACAGTTTTCTAAGTCTATAAGTGAGCTCTCAAAATATGGCCTATGGCTTCTGGTAACCCAGGAAGCATAGCTATTTGTGCTCTGATTGATGGTAAAGTCTTCAGTATGCTTTTTCATCATGTGGAATTAGTGAACATTCCTGGTATTCCACTATCCTGAGGATCATGGGATTGAAAATACTATACTCAAGGAATTACTTATTTCTCTGTCAGAAGACTAATTCTTAATTCATTCAAGTTTGTTACATTAACACTAATATATGTATATAATATTAATGTATAAATATAACATTGATACATATTATCATCAGAACAATTTGCTTGTAGTTATTTCTAAATATCACCACTGCCAGTATATTGTATATATTTCACATTCACCAAATTCTAAGATGTTCCTAAATATACATTATGTCACATAAAGTCTTTCTTAATGGACCATTTTTTCAAACATCATAAACAGTATCAATTTGACCCCATGGCAGAAATTTCAAATGCTTCATCAAATGGCTATTCACATATTTTCCAAATTTTTCAGCAGGAAACTGAAAAAATGATCTTTCCTGCATTGATGCTTTTCATTCGGTTATATTAACATTACACTTGACAAAGAGACCTTATGCATAGGAGAGTCTTGAAGCTATTCCTAAGATGTTTACAAGTTCTGAGAGATGGAAATCAGAAAGCTGTGTAGGATAAGCAAAAGTGCCACCTCCATTAGAAATATAATCAGAGAGCTCTGTTGGCAAAATACTAAGAAAGAATGTGACCAGTGATATTGCATAGCTTCTGAGTCTCTACCAGGGACCAGATAAGGAAACTTAGTGAGACTGACTAACAATGGGTTATGATACAGGTCTATCATGTGTGGGTTCCATAATTCATAAGGACAGAGGCTTCATCTGTTACATTCTTCTTTGTAACTCCAGCACTAGCACAGAGCATGTGTAAGCATGCAAACAATTTGCTGATTTGAGGAATGAACAAATGAACAGTTCCTTCTGCATACCCATCATTCCTCCCATTTATTAGTCCCTATTATGTGCCAGGATCTAGGCCAGTTGACTTATATACTTGAACTTTTTTGTTTAATTTTTTTTTTTATGGACATGGTACCCATTTTAGAGATGAGGAAACTGTGACTCAATTATCATTATTAATGTGTACAAATACTAAGCAGCAGAGCTGGGTGAGTTGGTCATTCCATGGATGAAAATATGTATCTGGGATCCGGGATCACCACAATGTGTAAATATAAAAGGGAACATTGGTGTTTTCCCACTAATTTCAGGATATTCTCCTTTGTTTGTCTTATGTAAACACATACAAAATAAGTTCCAGTTTTGAGACTGTATAAGCTTTCCTGAATTGAAGAGGGCATTATAAATTCAGTTCTGAGAAAAATTTTGTTGGTTTCAACCTTGATGTCTCATGTCAAGAAATGTTATAGAAATATATGATATTTCTAAAGTGTAGGCACTTGGATGACAAGGGAACATTAAAATAATGCATAAAGATGTACCCAACATGTGATTGGTGTTAATCTTTCCCTTCCCTAGTTGGACCATGGCATCTTCACCACACGGAACAATGAAACACATGAGAGGGTAAAGTGAGATTGATGTAAGTGAAGTGAATCTAA
The DNA here is from genome assembly GCA_028627145.1 of Eidolon dupreanum. Taxonomy (NCBI): domain Eukaryota; kingdom Metazoa; phylum Chordata; class Mammalia; order Chiroptera; family Pteropodidae; genus Eidolon; species Eidolon dupreanum. Next base: position 151,369,492 of record CM053503.1, read on the forward strand.
AAACATTGAGGGTTCATTTTTTGTATCTGCTCATGGTACAGTCTGTCTTGGCCTTTTATAAGTTCTATAATGACAGAATCATAATTTTATTTATAGTTTCTCTCTCATTTATAGCCATTTAAAAGCATATAATTTAAGTCACATTACTTATTCAAATATTTGACACAATATTTCCACTGGTATATGAATAGCAACAGATATTTTTAAAATTCTCACTGCTTTATACCTAGAATAGCAATTTAGCAGAACTCTAGATAATAGTCTGAAGCTTATTTACTGGAAAAAAAAATTAAAAATAGATCATTTGATTGAAAACTGACTTGTTTATCACAGTAAAAATAATTCATTTAAATTTTCAATTATTAATAGGCCTGATTCTGTAAAATATGAATCTGGTTCATCAAAAATATAACCTAAGTCACTTTTCATTCCAAATGAAATGACCAAACTGCTTCTTCACTATTATTAGTTTATTATTGAATTATTGGGCCCTTGCTTCTCTTAGGTCACTTTAAAGAAATGGAAATAAACATCCAAAGAATCACAATTGCCAGGGATAATAAAAGATAAGAATCTCTTTTTGTTTTCAATTCTGTAAACACATTATGGTTAACATTTCTAAATTAGCTTTTTGTAGGTTAGTGCTTTTTCCAGTTTTTTGAAAGCAAAAATTTGGGAACGATGTTTGTACATACCTCCAACTGTGAAATGAACACTGGTTTGCCAGGTCATTTTAATTATTTCATTTTTTATAAAGTGACTCCTTTAGTATAATAGGTTTGGTATTAATAAAATTAAAGGTTCTGACTAAATAATTGTAATAGTCTAACATTTCAAAAATAAACATTTTCTTTTGTGTCCAAGTTTATTTTCTCTCATTACTTTAGCTAAGATTTGACATGCATATTTCACTGGAAGATCATTATCTGTTCATAATGTGCAATTCCATTAAGAGCATTACTTCGTTAATTTATACAAGGCCACCTATAAAAATATATAAAAGATAAGCATCTAATACAAGTTAAAAGGGAAAGAAGCATTTCTGTATCTCATTTGAAAATGAGTTTATTAAAAAAAAAAACAATCCTCAAAGATTTATTGAATCAACAGCATGACACGTTTGACTTATGTCTTTTGCTTTTTAGAAAACCTAGTAAGATATTACTGTTCCATAATTTTCTTTCTACTTCTCTGAGTGTATATACAAACAAATTCAAGTACATGTATACATGTATAGCAATATTTATCTAATGGCAACAAGTCATGATACAATTCATAATTTTCCTAAAAAGAATCATTTATTTCACTTGGTTTTATTTTCACCATGATACTAAAATATCTCTAAAATGTATTCTACTCCTTAAATTATTAAATAGAATATACAACATACAACTTGACATTTTATGTTGTGAATTCAATTGCTCTACTCTACTGTAACAAAGCAATGCCTTTAGAGGGTTGAGTGGCATCAGGACACATTAAATATTTCAGAGCATTCATTAACTATTTGTCTTCATATCTTGTTCTTTCATATTCTCCCCTTACCTGAAACTACTATTTTTTAGTACAAGTGCCTTTCTACATTACTTTATATATGCAAGTGTCTACATTAGTCACCTCTCACATATAAAATAACATGTATGAGCTTTGAAACAGACTTTTTCTTTACTGCTGCTGAGATTTAATTTCTGTGTTTAGAGCAAGAGACTGCTACTCAAATGATGTATAAAAGAATACTTATATAATGTTATCTTTATTTAATAGAAGCCTCCAATATGCCAAAGGAGTGCCTCTGGCATCTACCCTAGGCAGCACCTTGCCCATGTCTGGCAGTCAGAAGATGGACACAGAATCAAGGTGGGGTTATATCAACAATGGATCCATACCTTAGACTCATCTTTAACTATGTAGGTCATTGTTCTGTATTTACATTAATAATTAATCCAAAGCAGCAACAGATATTTATTGTACTTCTGGTAAGTTGAAACTAGGATATAAAAAAAATTATAAGTCTTCATCTGGGTCTTGCATATTATATCTTACATATTATAGATATTGAACTATTAAAGATATTCCTTGAAGACAAACATATCACATCAAGGCCAAAGGAAATCATTTAAAAAGCACATATTTAATCAGTTTAACAAACGTAATGTTTTGTCATAAAAATAGGTTGAAATCATGATGTATAAAACTCTTCACTATATTTTATTGGTATACAGTCAGGAGTTTTTTGAAGGCCATGCCACAGTGACCTCATTTACACCATTTATATATTTTTAAAATGTATTAAGGAAAGAGTTAACTTGCCTCTTATATAAAATTGAATAAACTTATTTGAAGAATAAAGAATATTTTATTTTTCTTCAAAAAATGTCATCAAGGGACAGAAATTGTACAAAATGAGAATGTGTAGAAGAATATGTTCATTTAAATTCTCATTTACTCAAACTGGGATTTTTCAATTTTCAGCCATTGACACACATGCATTTGTTAGAACTGGGCAGGTAACTTAGCTGGAACATGCAGCACAAGCCTTTGTGGATAACGATCTACTTACATAGAAAAAATAAAGAGATGGAAAATTACCTTTATCAGTCTATAAAAGGTACTCTTTAATGCCCTTATATAATTTTTATACACATACATATATATATAATTTTTATACACATACATATATATATAATTTTTATACACATACACACACATACATATATACATACATACACATATAGACATATATGGGATTTTTATTCAAAATAAATTTTATTTCCTACAATTTAATTTCTTTGCAGAAATATTTGGGAATGGGAAGTGCAAACCACTTTTAAATGGCGCAACTCTATCAACTGAATTATCTGTGCTTAACAAAGAAGTAAAATACAAGTCTACATGTTACAAGGTGAGAACTGAGGGACTGACAATGAGTAATAAAGTTAATTTCAAACAATAGTTATATAATTTTATGCACACACACACACACAGAATATGGGTGTGTGTGTATGTATGTGTGTGTGTGTGTGTGTGTGTATAACTAGTTATAGATTATATACTAATATTTGATTAGAAAATAAAATTTATTTTTATTTCAATGTGAAAAATAATAATATTCTATAAACCTATTCCTGACATGTATGTACATATATAAATTTTTTAAAAAGAAAATCAGGTTGTGAAAGAAACTGGAAAGTTAAAAATATACCAATTTTCTCTCCTTGATTAGAATAATTTAATGCTACTTTCCCCACAGATGCCTTGCCTAGAATTTCTTGGACTTTCTTGGGCATATTTTGCAGATTCTTATTGAATAAGAGGTGCATAGGTATATCCACAGGGGTATTTGTCATTGATGCTTTAGATAGTTCATACTAAAATGTTGCACTAAAATAAACTCTGGCTCTGTACTTACTTTTTAAAAAAATATTCAAAATTTCCAGAATTCATGGGTTCATTTTCTATGTAATGTTATCTTAAAATTGGAAAATGTTTTCAATTATATCACAGCTCTACCAAGCTCTGTGGCTATTAAAGGTCATCTCGTAGTTTTCCACTCATTTCATCATTTCAGTATTGTGTTATTGCTTCAATAAATACTTATTGTTTCAGTAGCCTGTCATTTTCTCTGAGAAATTTCCAAGATCAGAAATGTTACTAACATCTCATTCTTTCAAAGAAAATGACAATCTAGTTTACCTTCCCCTTTGTCCTGATATATTTTTATATATTGCTATAATACATTTATATCGTGAACCAACATTCAAGAATTATGTCAATTTTAAGGTAACAGAATAAATTATATAAAACAGTGAATAAAGTTCATACTTTAAACTTTAAACCTTAATATTAAAGCACCAAGTCATTATGAAACAAACAGGGACATCAGAATACTGATTGGACTAGTTACCACTATTTTAATAAGCTCAAAGTTAATTATCAAATCAATGTATTATTAGATTAAAATCACCTAGTTGAGGTTGTGCCAAAATAGAATACACTATAATTTAAATAAGACTTTCAAAATCTCTGAAGTGCTTGGGCATGTATATAATCCTTTTAAATTCTCAATATTGTTTAGCATTGTATTTTGCACATGGTAGAAGCTTCAAAAATATATTAAACTAATTATAGGGGATATGATCTGATAGTCATGTCAAAGTTTCTAGTTATTATGATTGTGTTTCATAGCATGATTATGTGCACATACTTGAATACATACAGAAAAATATTACACAAAAGCAACAATGATATTATAAGAAGTGACACAAAAATGAAAATGGACCATGAGTATTACTGAAAGAGAATAATTTAATGGAAAATTCCTGCGCTGTTATACCCTGAGAAAGCAAAAGTTGAGCCATATCGACCGTAATAAGAAATGACAAACCTTGAAAAGCTATCTATAAATTTTCTTTAAAGCAGTATGCTTTTCAGATAAGCAAAATTGTTTTACATTGTTACCAACATCTATAAATGCCAGTTCAATTTCAGAATCCATTGTTAAATTGTAATCATGTCAAAGAAGAATCCTTTCTAGAGAGCAAAAGCACGAAAAAAAAATCAAAAGATTATGTTAATAAAGCAAATGTATCTTGTTACCATGGTAACTTTGAAACTACAATATTCAGAAAAGTCTTTTTTTCCCCTATATCATTGTTTTGTGAGGAGCTGGTGAGTGGATTACCAACTCATGGAACCATAATCCTTTTAAATGGTGTCATTTAAAAGGCAGAATATTAGGCTTCCATGGAACAGTAAGATTATAGTCCCCTGCTTCTGAAAAAACAAATCATGGAGACAGAATATGATAGAAAGTACCCCAAACTATTGGGTATATATGAAGAAACTTCATAAAGGATTGGTTTCTTTTTAAAAATTGTGCATAAAAGCATTATTTTAAAACATATAGAATTGAAATACAAAATTCAAGGTATTCTTTGGGGAAAAAATGGAAACCTTCCATTTGAGATGTTGGCTGGCTTTTGTGGTCTACCATCCTAGATACCAGAGTATACTAATTTGTCATCTATTTAAAGATAGAAATTTAGGAACTTCTGTTTATGAACTAAATGTCACATGCCCCGTTTGTAAATTGTGAATATATGGTTCTTCCTTCCAACATTAACATCACCTTAAATCTTATTCTATCCTTCTTGGAGATCAATTGTAACTAGAATAAATTTCAAAGTTTAGGTCCTTTTAACAGAGCACTAATTTCAGAGCTGAAGGGTTCTCTTGGTTTATTCTTCATAAAAAAATTCCTCAAGGAACACTTTTTTGTAGAAGAAGGAATTCAATAACATCAGACATTTAAAGTATATTAGAAGTCACTATTGCCTCTGAGAAATGAACAAACCAAATTAAAAAATAATAATAATTCTTATTTTCAGAACTACCTCTGAATATATATAAATTTCCTCTTCTAATCAATAAAAATCATTTTCTTCTTCCGGATATACATAAATTTCCTCTTGTAAACAATAAAAAAATTATCATTTTCTTAACAGTAGGCAAAACGTATTTGCTGCTCATTTCCAAAGAATGCTATGCCTTTAAGTTTTAACAAAAACAGTTAACCTTAAAGTACAAGTCTCTAAAAGGGTATTTTGTTCTGGGTAGGAACATTCCCAGCAAGTCACCCACTGCCATGTTTGGAGATTTGCATAATAACACAACTAAATACCTGACCCATCTCTGCATGTAGAAATTAATAACAAAGATCTTTCTCCCTTCTAGGTGTCCATCGCCATAGTTACCTCACAAGTTTCTGAAAATACGCTTAAATAAAGGAAGTCACAAGCACTGGGAAAGAAATTAATCACTGACTAGAAAATAAGTTTTCATGATGAGGTCAGGCTTTTGTTTCTGGGTCAGACTGAAACATTAGACAATATTCTGATTTGAGCAGAACTGATTGCCTCTGGATGGAGATCTGGTTCTTAGGGTCTCACACAAAACACTGGCCTACTGGAGTGTTGAGGGATGGTTGCTTTATGCATTTCTTCTCTCAAGTCCTATAAAAGAAACTTTAAACCACTCCCTTTGGAATGGTAAACCCTGACAGCGAGTCTGTAGTGGGAGTGCAGTGTAAATATCAAACCCAGGACCCGGTCTCATGGCAACAAGTGACTGGCCTGGATTCTTAAGCGATGGGCCATCCCTTTTCAAGGTAAACTAATAAATGCAGGACTTCGGAATATTATGTGGAAATGAGAAGGGTTAAGTTATGAACCTTATTAGGAAAAATCGGGAATGTGGGAACAAAATTCAGAGCTATCCAATGAGAAGAAGGAAACCTCAGAGAATGGCCAATAAGACTAGCTTTACATGTTTTATAAAAAGAATGAATATGTAAGCCCTCAGTTCTATAGGAATATGCCTGTGCAAAGAGATAGGCATTCTCATGAATGCCTGGCAGGAATGCAAAATGGTACGAACCTTCTGTTAAACAATTTTATGATGTTATCGAAAACTTTAAAATGTTAAAATTTTTTGAGTTAATAATTCCAGTAAAAGAATATTTCTCAAGGAAATAATGAGAAATTTGCACAGAGAATTATGCATAGAAATGATTGTTCAGGCACTATTCATGCTAGTAAAAAATTAGAAGTGTGGTCTCTTAGGATTTTGTAGCTAAGTAAATTATGCCATATCCAAATGTGGAATGTTAAAGTCATATAAAATAATTTTAATTGAGAAAATAATATTTAGTGAAAAAGCAGAAATATATGTATGTGTGTTTACACACACACACACACACACACACACATCTTATGATGTAACATCTATTTAAGAATATTCTTGCTTTATATTAAGACAGGTTGTAGATCTTATAGAAGTTTCTTAAGATACCACTCAGGTATCTTAAATTCCCTGGATGCCAATTGCATATTATTTTTGTTCATGAAATTAAAGAATATTAATGTTATAATACTGTTTCTAGGAGAAATGAAATATAGGTTAAATGTACCTCTTTCATATGAAGTATTTGTAAATTTTGATCCCAGATGTTTTATTTAGGGATCTTTCCCTCTCTCTCTATGAAATCCTCAAATATTGACGTGAAGCTTATGCCAATATGATTCAGGTCTATTAAGATGGCCTGCAAACAACTCTACCCTGCAAGGTTTAACAGCATGTAGCTTGGAGATGGGGAAGAGAATGGAAAAATCTTTTTTTACCAAAACATTTCTTTTCAAACCCTAAAAAAAGAAACCTTGGCAGTCATTTCAGAGCAATAGGTCTGTGGCTGCTCCTCCCACTCCATTCTGGGTCTTGTTAGCCTCCAATAGGAGTGAGCGATACAATATAGGCCCAGGGCTAAAGACCGCTAAAGCAAGTGATGAGGCTAATAGCCGAGTTTTGTTTGGGTACTGTATCTAAATATGAAACCCATCCCAGTTTCTTGACATCCTAAAACAGATAGCAGGTGTCACTGTAGTGGAGAGAACCAAAGGGATCAGCTGAGCAGAATGGATCATCTCTAATTCTGCCTAAAGCTGTGGTTTAATGATTAGTATTTTATGTTTTTCTGCATTTTCCAACTTTTTTATATTGAGCATATGATAGGGAAAAATTGAGTATACTTACTCATAAAAAGAGTTGAAAAAGTTGAAAACTCCCAAATAAGTCAATGACTTGTGGAACTCTTTACTACATAGAGGCTCCATACTGACTAATTTGATACTTTATTCATTCAGCAAATATTTATTACATATCTCATATGTAACATTTTTGCCTCTGATGTGCTCAGAGTTTAGTAAGAAGAGAGGAAACCAATTACTACAATAAAACGTTTATAGTTGCTTTGGTAGAGGTGTGCACAAGATCGACTAGGAAATACAAAAGAGAAGGATTATTAGCTGGTAGGGAGCAGCTTGTCATATACAAGTGAGCCTTAAAGCCTTAACTGATTTTTAATAAATTAGAAAGTCTGTTCCACCATGGGGGCATAAGTCTGGGGGAGTTTCAGGCAAAAAGAACAATCCTCTAGATGGATGGAGACAAGAAACACCTTGACATTTCTCAAGAATAGAAATTGGAGAATTTGGCAGAAGTTGAGTCACAAGGGAATCGACAGACAGGAAGATGTGAGGGGCTTTGCCAACCATATTAGAAAGTCTGGGCCTTTTATTAAAGGAGTGAAGCTGAAATGTTCGGAAACCAATCAGGACACTATTGTGTCAGTTCTGGTGATACGTTGATGGTTTGGAAGTGCTAAAGAGGAGAAGCTATAGGACTTTCAAACTTCCCTAACTTAGGATGAAGGGGAAATTTCATGATAAATTCCAGATTTCTGACTTACATATTTGGGTGGATAAGGGTGATATCTCTTCAGTAGGAAGACATATGAATTAGATTAGATATTGATAGATTAAAAAATTAGAAAGAGAAGTCAAGGAGCTCAATTTAGCCACATTGAATATACATGCTTGGAGGCTGTTAGATATTTAGAATTGGAAGAAGACTAGGTGACAAACTCACTCTGTAAAGATTCATTTCTCAACTATCGTTCAAGGGTAATATTGAACATAATTAATCCAGTACTGCAAGGCACAGAATGAGCAGAATTGAGGCTGGTGACAGTGTTGGAAAGTGACCCTAGCTGTCCCCTACAATGGTACCCATTTCCCTTGAATTGGTGGACTGAGGAATACACAGAAGGAGGTGCCAGTCAGCTAGGGCAGGACAGAGTGAGAGTATGTATTTGGGATCTTTGAGTAGTAACTGCTTACTCACTGGTCTAAAAAATATTCAATATTTCCACCACCATACAGTCATATCTGCAGGTAACACATTAATATTCAGCCTCACTCTTAAGATTTCCTTTGTGTTTTTGGCTCTTTCCCTCTTATTTACTTAGTAAAACTTACTAAGAGTAAATGAAACTAAATAAGGGAAAAACAAGGCTCCCCAGCATCTTAGAGTATAGGGAAGACATCTCAAGATGACAGATCTAGTAGTAAAAGCAAGAACTAGTGGCTTTGATGAGAATAGAATAGAATAGGGAATCCTAGAGTAGCAGGAACATGGCCAGCTGCGATCCTCTCAGGCAAAGGCAGAGAGACTGGATTTGCTCCTTTAGTATAGCCAACTCTTCCACCAAACTGTGGATCTCACCACTTTCCTTACTGTGCTTCTGACAAAAAGCATTTCAGTGAGGTTCCAACCTTTGTAAAAGCCATTCTCTTATAAATAGGAAAGCAGCAAATGAATCAGAATTTCTCTGCTTTACCCACTTAAAATTCTGACATTTTTCCTAATTCATTGAAGAGACAGTGCGTTAGAATGAAAGCCTATTGTACTGGTAGCCAATAAATTTTGGTTCTAGCACCAAATTTATACTTTCCAATCATAAAAATAAGACTAAATATCCTTATCTGTGAAATAGGATTAATAAAATCTGCTTGGCCAATTTTTATAAGATCACTAATGAAATAATGAGAAATATCTTGTCAGTGTTGCACCTTAATGAACTGACAATATTGAGATAATTTGGTTATTTTAGGTTCCCATTTTGCAATCTGAAAACAAGGGGTTTTTCCAAGACAGTTCCTTGTATCTTCTCTAAATCTAATATTCTGCAATGTTACAAATTGGAAAGAGAACCTTTTATGGGTGATTGCTAATGGCTAGATGACTTTTTCTTTTTCTTGCTTTTTTTTTTTTTTTTTCATTTTTTCCCCCATGGTCCTTGAAAATGTAAGCACACCTTGCCTAAATAAAGAGAGCTCTGTCTCTGACATTATGTTAATTCCTGGCTAGAAAAACATTAAATCTGTATAAATTACAAGAAAGCAAATCACTCTGCTTACATAAATTACATAAAAATCCAAGACATGCATTATAGAGACATTTGCAAGCTGTTTGTACTTTTGAAATGTTGAAAATTAATTGCCATTCCCACCAAGGTAAATAATGATCCAAAACAGAGCAGGTAAATTTTATTTTTGATGTCTCCTCTGTTGATAATCACAGAGAAATGTGAAATGAAAGCTTGCTTTTATATTCAAGCAGCCTCTTAAATCTACCTTCTCTAAATAGTTTTACTTTAGATACTTATCATGTCACTACCACCCTATTCTTTCATTTCTGCCTCATCAGGTTGTACAAACCTAATTATTTGTCCTCACTAATAATTACATCATGAATGTATCTACTTTTATTCTCTGCAATTCTTTATATTTCTATGTTTCTCTTATAACTTCTCTTATTGCATAGTATTTGAATATGGGATAAAGGCAAGGTCTGAAATAAAATTACATAATTTCTAGGTGTCTCAGTTTTTGACACCTACAAAATGGGCATAAAATCTTTACCTCAATAGGGCTGATATAAGAATTAAATATAATTAAATAGTCCACAGAAAGTCTCGTCCTCAATAACAGCTCAATGAATGTTACGTAGTAATTTCTTTACATCGGTGATAAATCAATTCATTAAGTTTGTCACTGAATTTGTGTCTCCTTTAAAACAGCAATAGGGTCAAAGAATTTAGAGAATGGTTATGTAAAGGAGTTTAGTTTACCAGACAACTTGCCTATCTATACCACTTCGTACAGTTTTCAAGTGTATTCTGTGTTTGAAGTTGTTGATATAATATTAACTCTGAAAGGTACATAATGGCCATAATAATGAAATCAATTTTAAAGGGTTTTTGTTAGGCTTATTATTTATTTATTTATTTATTTATTTATTTATTTATTTATTTATTTATTTATTTATTTTAGTACAAGTAGAATGTTTAGTATGGGTTCATTACATATTAGTTAATTGGATTGCTCATTTTGTTATTAATTTACCCTTCAGAAATTCCCATCATCTCTAAAAGGTTAATAATCTTCAGCCTGCTCCCTTCTGTCATTCAAAGGAAGGATTTGCTTTCTTCCCTTCCAATTCCAGTTCTGGTATCAATAAAGATTTGGAAATAGGTAAAGACTCCCAGCATCACCTCACTTTCCTTAACTGTCTGCACCCAGTGAAACTGAACTAGTCAGCCAGTTCTCTGTCAGGGACTGTGAGATAATAGAAAAAAATCTCTATCTATCTATCATCTATCTATCTATCTATCTATCTATCTATCTATCTATCTATCATCTATCTATCATCTATATTTATATCATTATCTCTATCACTGTCTCTATCTAATCTATCTATATCTATGTATATCATCTATCTATCTACCCCTGATTTTTCTCCTGCAACCTTTGAAATTTCCTAAGTGATAAGAGCACTAGGAGCATCTCTTATTCCAATATTTGGTCTTTGACCCCTTTAAGACACAGAGTTCCTAAAACTGTTGTAAATTCCTAAGTGATAAGAACACTAGGAGTGTCTTTTGTTCTTATGCTGCAACTCTGGGTAGGCTCCTAGCTGGGGGCTGGTCACCAGAAAGACCAAGTCATGATTAAAAGCTTGAAATTTTCAGCCCCAACCCTCATCCTCCAGAAAGGGAAGAGGGGCTGAAAGTGGAGTTATTAATTAATCATGCCTGTGCGAGGAAGCCTCCATAAAATCTCAATAGTATGGGTTTTAGAGAGCTTCTAGTTTGTTAAACACATACAAACCCCAACTTTGTGGAAATAGAAGTTCCTTTGCTTGGTACCCTCCCAGACCTTGTCTACGTATCTCTTCATTTGGCTATTCATCTGTATCCTTTATCATATCCTTTAAAAAACATAAACTTCAGTAAATGTTTGTCTGAGTCCTGTGAGTAGCTCATGCAAATTAATCAAACCTGAGAAGGGGATCATAAGATTTGTAGCCAAATAGGATAAATGTTGTGGATAACCTGGAGACCTACTTCTTGTGATTGGGAGCAGTCCTGTGGAACTGAGCCCTCAACATGTGAGATCTGTCACTGTCTGTAGGTAGATAGGGTTAGAGTTAAATTGTAGGGCCCTAAGTTGGTGTCACATAGATTGGCATGGGAAAAACCTCTACACATTTGATGGCAAGAAGAAAAGTGTTTTCTGTGAGTAGTAAAGGCGATTCACAGAAGTACTCATAAGAGGGCAAACTGAGTTTTTCCTTTATAAGCACTCTGTCTAAACATTTTGATGGAGAACAAAGCCAGCTTATGTGAAAGAATGCTTTATATTCTAGATCACTAGAGTGAAGAAAAGTATGCTTTTTTTATGAATGTAGAGTAAGAAACAGTTTTAATATGCTGACTTAATTTTTATTTATTGCATAATATTTAGCATGATTTTATGTAATTTTAGCCCATTGGTTTGGAAATGTGGGCCTATTTTTATAATAAAGTGTCATCTTTTTTGTTAGTTACATGGCTTAGATTGTATGACTTATTTAGTATAAAATAATTTCATTAATTAGTATTAAAATAAGCAGGTTTCTAACCTTGCTTTGAAATCTGGTTGTATGCATTACAATACCCTTTTAGAGCAAGGGAGATATCACGCAACAGGAAACATAAAATGGAACTAAGAATCAAATGTGATCAAGATGAATGCTTAATTAAAGAATAGTACAAAAAAGGAATTTAAAACCCATAGACACAGAATACAGAAAGCACAAAGGAGGTATGCATTAGGGCCTTCAGAAGAATATGAGACATTGCAAAGTTGGCCAAAAACTAAACCTAATAAGCAAAATTATTTCCAGAAGCGTAAACTTTGAAACAAGCTATTTATTTCTCTTTAAAACAAAACATTTTTTATTTTTTCAATGGAACATTAAAATAAATAGGGTAGGTATAGTTTCCATCCAAAGCTGACCACACAACCTTTTGCCTTCCTGAATATTACCACAGCTATGATGGGTACAGGGAGAAGCTATTTTAAATTAAGGAAGGGTGAATTTCAGATTGCTTTATTTGAAATTCCTTCTTTGCATATCATAATAAAGAAATAAAGCCCCATTAAAGGTAAATTATGTTATAAATAAGAAAATCTTTGGAAAAAATAAAACATTAGATATAGATGTATACCAATGTGCAAAATCAAATAAGCATTAGGAAAAGATGGTATTAAAGATCTTCAACTAAACATATCTGATTCTAACCATACTACTATCCATGTTCGTAATTCAGAGTATCAAATACTTGAACTAGTTGATTAGCTACATGCAGTTAACATAGACAACTGGCTGTGGGTTTTTCTTTTCTGTTTAAAGTTGTAGATCAAACTGACATAGCTGTATGGCAGTCATACTTACAGCTCTCTCCCATCTTCCCCACTGCCACAGACACCAAAGACTCTCCATATGGCTCCTGAAGCCATATCACTACTATTGAAGGAGGAATTTTGAAGAATTGCTGAATAAAATTCCTCAGAAATTGGATTTTAAATGTTATTTTCCAAATTTCAGACAAAAATACCGTGTAATCTAGAAATTACAAATTCACTTGAACAAAAAGGAGGGATGTCTTTGGTACACTGCTATCTCAGGTCACACCTACTCTTCTATTTGTCTGAATTAACTTAAAATGAATTACATTTTCAAAAGATGTGAGAATCAACCAGAAACATGGGCAGTTAGCTTATGTAATTTTTTAGAAAAAGTATGCAATGTATTTCAGTAATGACTTTGTTGGTGAAGCCTATCCCAAGAATGCAAAAGAAATGAATTTTGGTTTTTGTTTCATATCATTTGTTTGTTTTTTAAGATTTTATCAGAAGGTAACATTTTTAACAGGAGGAGGCAATTCCACTGAAATTTACTTTAAGTCTAGAAAAATATATTTTAAGGATTATTTCTAGTTTTCCATATTGTCATGCAGTATGTCTGTAACAAGGAGACGGGAAGAAGGGATTTTGAATAAAAAGGAGATTATCTAGAATATATACTGGCAGAATAAAATCCTTAGGCCAAATCCAGACTTTGGGCTATTTTGATACTGCCTGTATGCTTAGAATGGCTTTTACATTTTTAAAAGGATATTAAAAAATAAATAAAATGAAGAGAAAGAGTATGTTACATAAACCAAAGACTGTATATGAACCACAAATCCTAACATATTTAATATCTGGTCCTTTGTCAATGCTTGGTCTAAACAAATATAGTGATAAGGCTTATTTGTTAAGATGGATTTTAGTGGTAAATGTATTCATTATCATCGTGTTGTAAAGTGAGAAATTTTGGATATGTGTAAGAAAGGCAGAAGAATAATTAACAATATCAAACATTATGATTAATGGTTTTAATTAAAAGGAAATTGCAACATATATAGCAGAGATAATCTGGGAGGAAAAAGAGAAGCCACATTAAACATTCCATCATTATTATTAGATTATATCAATGGTGATATTCACAGTCAGAAGGTGATACCACAATCAAATGATAATCTTCACAGACAGAAGGTGAGACAGTTTTATGTACCAAACTGAATAAAAGATCAGGAAATTACAATTTAAAAAATGACAGAATAAATGATATCTAAATTCCAAAAGATTCAATGACTGGCATTTATATTACTCAAAATACTTAAAAGTGTTCAATCTTGCCCTTTGAAATCAGAAATTACCCACTTAAATGGTACAAGAGTAAAAAGTTATCCCCTTTCTTTATCCTTCCCAAATAGTTGCTACTCTTTAGAGATAGCACTACTAATAGTTTTTAGGTTATATACAATTCTACATTTTTTATAGATTTATTTATCAATGCAAATGTATGTGTATACACACACACACACACACACACACACACACACACGTCGCTATTTGTTTATTTCATACAAATGGAAATATATCATATAGATTTTTTTAGAACTTTACTTTTTTTATTCCATATGTTATATTGCAAGTTCTTACAGATAACTAACATACTCTATTTTTTTTAATTGCCTCACAAAATTTTCTAGCCATGTACCATAATTAATTTCCTCTCTTTTAGATATTATATTTTAAACATATAGATAGTTTACCATTTTGCTATTATGAATGACATACAATCTATGCCCATGATTTCTGTACTTTTAAAATTTTCTTCTCATTGTACCTCAGGTTCAGTTGTCACTTTCAAATGCCTTTTTTCATAGATAATTTTATCATTATTCTTAAGCACTTTTTTGAACAGTGCTCTCATTTTTTTTAAATTGATAATCATAATCCTTACATTATTTTCAAGGTGGATTTTGGAAAGGAAAAACTGTTTTGCAAGTGTTGAGTAATTTGTTTGAATATAGATATGGGTATTGATAAACAAAAATCCAGAATTATCCAACTATATGATCTTCTGCCTCAGAAAATAGTGAGCTCATTTTCATTAGAAATATCTAAATATGCCCAAGCAACCTATTTACAGAGTCATTTCAGAGGAGATTAAAGTACTAAATGAGTGGTAAGTACAGAGTACTTTTAGAAACTCCCAATCTTGAGATACCTTAAAATTAAAAAAAAAAAAGTTGGGGATAATTATTTGCAGTGCATGACTTTAAATTTTATTTTAAATTTATCTACATATGATAAATTAAGTGGACTAAAAAACATGGGCTGAAATCTTTGGTCAAATATGAGGTAAAAATTACTTAACAAATGCAGTAAATCTGGCTAAATGTCTTTGTGCTCATGATTAGTAAAAAGTGAAAAGTTCTTAGATGACTGTTTAAAATGATTTCTTGCAAACTGGAATTAGATATCAATAGTGCACACCCATAACTATTGCTCCAACATGACTAATTATTTATCATTGTTGATGCAGCTGCAGAATTATTTGTTATGATTTATTTTTATGTCTTTAGCAAATAACTCTTAGTTTTAAATCCTTCTCAAAGTGCTAATTCCTTGCTATCACTTGCAATCATATAAATAATTTACCCTTAATTCCTTCATGCAGTATATGTAGTAGTTGAGTAATATAGGCTGAGCTTTTTACCTTCCCTTGTAGCAATGAGACATAATTTAAAAGTATACTATGACTAGGAATAATAGAGAAGTGGGCATTCTGCATGTTAATAAATGGCAGGGTCAACTCAGCAGAAAGCAGATTTTATTTTTCTCATCTTCTCTAAAAGGTCTTGCTATTTTAAAACTAGGAACAGCACTCTATTCAAGAATCTCTTTTGGATATTAACTTTGGAAATTGTCCACACAAAATTACATAAACTCTCCATTCTCTTATAGGGCATCGTTACATTTTGGCCTCTGATGATAATCATCATTATGTGAAATGGCCAGTGGCAACTATGTCTTTGACATTTATTACACTATCTTTAGTGGTCTTTTTACCATAGTCATAAGGGATACTGCTTTGTAATAGTAGTAATATTAATTGCTACCATTATCTTGCCTCTCATGCTAAATTTTGGGTCAAGTGATTGGTATAAGTCTAAATGAGCGGTCAGGGATGAAAAGGACAAAGGAGTAGGAGGAATATACATGACTAGTTTGAGTCGTGCTGCATACTGAGAGGTAATTTACACAAATAGGCTAGACGGAAACAGATGGGAAGAGGGAGAGAGGGAGAGAGTTGACTAATGACACCTGACTGCCAAATGACCCTGTGGGCTTGAACGCTGGCAGGACACCTAAAATTGTGCCAGCAGCCACTTGGAACTGCCCAATTCTCACTCACATTTCATTTAACATGTTAACCTTGGTCTTTCTATTGTTACCATTGCTAGGGAAATTTATATGGTATCTAATCATGATCCAGAAAATATACATTCTAACTGGCCTCTCTTAATTTAGAAGCTATATGTTACTGAACTGTTGAGTTTATTGTTATAGTAGTTTTTGTTTCCAACAGGGAAAATTTGATACATTTGTCCTTTTAAAAGCCTCTTTTGTAAACCTATATTATGTGGCACATTTGTGACAATAAGAGCTATGGCGAAAAAGAAAAAAAAATGTATCCTGAGAACATGACTATATATTAAATACTTCGTTCGTGGTAAAATATCTTTGATTAGTCAGGAGTTCCTAGAACTGCATATGATAGACTCCTACCCTATTATTCTCTTTCTGACTTTTGACTTTTAACCTCTTTCTACTACCAAATTAATGTTCATGGATGCGTATACTGAAGTACACCCTGGATTTGGAACTAAGAATGTTAGGTATCAGTGCTGGTTATACTACAAACTAGCTAAGTGAGCTAAAATCTGATCTGGCATCCCTGTGTTTAAGTTTTCCTATGTCCAAAAAGGCACTACCTTACTCTTTCTAAAGCTACTGTGAAAACTATTATGAGAAAAAAAAAAATATGTGTTTGTATACAAAGTGCAAAATTCAGATTACTGTACATATTGGATCTGTCTAGAATTTATTTCCAGTAAAAGTGCAGAACTTCCTAGCCAATTAAATAATACCAAAAACTTTGAAATCTTTCTATGTTAGCTAAGTAGTCTTAGAATGCTGGTAGCAATTATATTGTATGCATTTATGAGCAGCATTCATGGATCTTAAAAGAACTACATATGTTCTTGAGGACACATCACCCCTCATTTTTTATCTTTAAGAATACCAAAGTTATACTGCAAAAGTGTACTGGAAATACAGTCTGAGGTCTAGGCTATATTTAATATTTATTTCTAAACTACACAATGTTAAATGATCATTACTACGAAAAGGAATTCTTCTACCCTACCCTATTCCGGCCCTAGTACCTTGGAGAAGTCTTGAAATGGACATCAAGAGAAAATAAGCTGCATTCTAGAATTTTAAAATTTTCAAGTTAAAAGGAAATTTTTAGGTAGCAATCAGTTCAAACTGATAATGAAATTATTTCCTTTTCCACACCTCCATCACTTTCTATGTCAGAATCTAAAATGAACTCTATTATAAATTATTTTGTCAAAACTGATGGATGGAGGCCCTAGGTATGGAAACAAACAAACCTTATATTGAGAAAGCGGAAGTCCCCTAGAATCAGGCAGTGAACATTTCATCTGCTAGCAACTGGGGAAAAGGCAGGTCCTCAGACATGGAAAATTTAACTTGGAAGCTAAGCCTTGGAAAAGTCTCACTCTCTGGGCCCTAGAGTCCAAAGATGCCTAAGAAAATGATTGGCTGGTGTACGAAGATGGGAATTACCAGGGACAGCAAGAGTAAGAGTCCAGGAAAGAGAAATTGTGTGTGTGTGTGTGTGAGTGACAATGGTTGTAGAATTTTTGAAATTAAGAAGGAAGCAGGAGAGAAAGAAATCAAAGAGAAGCAAGCCATCAAAGAATAGGAGAAATAAATAAATAAATAGCTGAGGCATGCACCCTCACGTTAGGTCTTTGGCCCATACTTGCTCTGACTTCTTAGGACTCAGTTGGGTTTCTGGAGAGCCTACGAATTCTAATTAGGATGCTCTGGCTCACAGTGCAACATAACATTGATCACCTTCTCTAAATCCGCTCTTCTCCCAACCAAATAAAGTAGAGCAAAAAGATCTCTCTTATGACTGTTCTAAATTAAAGACAAAGTTTTGGATTTATTTTTTGGTTAAAGCAATGCTAATTTCACTAAGTTCTAAAGATGGAATCCTATAAAATGGACACATGGCAAGAGTGAATTTTTTAAAGTTATTTTATAAGATTACACTGAAAATTAGTGTAAAAATTAAAGAGATATCATTTTTCCCAATGTTTGTACCCACCTCTGTTTACCAAGAGCCCGACATTCTGAAAATCCTCATTATTTTATCAATTAGTCCAATGGTAAAGATATTGTGTATTTTTTCATTTACTATATTGGTTTATAAACAGAACAAAGAGTAAAATATATAATTTAAGTAAAATGTCAAGCTTAATTTGTTTGAACATTTCTTTAATCAGTTGAAATTTCTCCTAAGAGTGAAAAAGTTTTTGTTTTGTTTTTTAATTGAAGAAGAAGGGTATCCTGAAATCATATAGTTTTGAAATGAGAGAGGTAGAAACATAATTTGGAAAATACTTCTCAAAGGTATAAAATGTTAAATTGTTCATTTTCTTAAGTTAGATCTCTCATTTTTAAAAACATTTTCTTCCAAAAGGAAACCTTTGCATATCTAGGTGTTTTTATGTTACCACAACTTCTATGTTTTCCTTAAAGTACACTCTTTGATATTAAGATAAATATAGCTTCCAAATATAACATTAAGTCCAATTCAACATTAAAAATAGTTCAGTGAATTTTATTTGATATTAAGATAAATATAGCTTCCAAATATAACATTAAGTCCAATTCAACATTGAAAATACTTCAGTGAATTTTAAAATTTATACTTGTACCACATAAAATCCAAGCTGAATTGAAGTCCTTAATAAAAGTAATGAAATAGAAGTCAAGATTGAAGTTCATTTTGTATCTTATCGATGCATAATAAGCTACAATACAAAGGCAGTGTAAATTTCTCAATTTTCTTTTTTCTCCAATCATTTTCAAGGTCCATTTTAGAAAAATCTTCTTTAAAATATGAGATTTTGTATTTGTATTTGTATTAGAAAATTACTGTCTAATTTGAAAGTATAATTAGAGAAATTTAAATGAAAATAATTTAAGATTCTGAGTAACACATATAAATTAAGGCACTCTCAGAAACATACAATAATAGGTGTCTATACAGCTTATAGATTATTGTTCACTTTGATAAACATAATTATGGATTTTTGTCATTCGGTATTTTTTAAACATATAATTAGATCACAGGATCTTAAGTTTTAAAGGCACCTTGAATATAATCGAGCACTGTCTTTTCCCACTGTAGGCATCCCTTTCACAATAGCTCAGCCAGGAGAGTCTCTAGACTTTACTTGAATACTTCCATTGACAGAGAGATCATCATTTTATAAAGGGTTCTACTCTACTTTTATGTAAATCCAAATATTAAGTGTATCTTCCTTATAAATATTCAAATCTGCTTTTTAAATTTCTACCCTTGTTCTTTTTCTACCAACTTTGGATAACAAAGTCATCTTACTATTTTTCCAAGTTATAACTCTTACAAATTTTAAAGGCAGTTATTGGATCCTTTATTGGGGGTCTTTTTCCTAGGCATAAACTTCCCCAGATGTTTCTCATATGATATGATTCTCTGACCTCCAGTTGTTTCTCTTGTCTCAATTTCATTATACCTAAATTTGAGGCAGAAATACGCATGGTATTATATATACTATCTCTATAACAAGGCCAGCAAAACCTATTATTCTGGACACTGTGCATCTATTAAGGAGAGTTAAATGTAAAATAGTGTTTTGTAATACCATAACAAGGCACTCCTACCCAAAAGTTCTTAATCTGGAATTCTTTTAATTTATGGTGTACTTGGATGTGATCTCCAGGAAATCTGTGATATTGTGTATTTAATGTGAATATGAATGTTATAGGGCAGAATGCATTTAACTTCTATTGGGTTATTTTATGAGCTCATGACTTCCACGCAATTCTAATTGTCTCTAATATGCATTCTCTAATATGCATTACTATTTAACCAGTTTTCTCTATTTTGATTATGTGAAATAAAGTATAGGAATATAAGTTCTATTCATGTTTATCACAGTACTAACTCAAACACATCGAATACTTGATTTTGTTATCTAAAGAGTTATCAATTTCCTTCAGCTTTATCTAAATGAAAGCATAACTTATATATATCTTCATCCATGTTATCAATGAAACATTTGACTTTTAAGAGGACTAAGAATAACATTCTCTAAAATACTACTAGAGTCTCCCAGGTCGATGTTGGTATATTAATCAAAGTTATTTGGTAAGATTATTCTTACTAAGCCAGCATTAAAAAAAATCTTAATTACCCCATGATTTTTCATGTTCTTATCAATTGTAAAAATCTTTGCAAATGCTTTGTCAAAATAAGAGCTATCTTGTCTGTAGAATGTTTCTGACCCATCCATCCAATAAGCCCATGGATTTGATTTCTTTTAAAGGAGCCCATATGAGTCTCTGTGCAACCTTCCATATCTAAGTATCAAAAACATCTGTTTAATAACTATAACTTGGATATAGTTTACCTTCATATTCTGCATTTTTTAAACAAATAAATGTCATTCACACGCTTAAGGCTTTCTGGCCCCCTTCCTGCTTTCCATAATAACTCAGGAATTCTGGTTAGGGTTCCAGGAGTACACTACAAATCCTTGCAATCTAATTCATCTGAAGTCATTTAAAGGACTAAGTGACTCAGCATATCTCTTCACCTGTCTGACGTTCCAGTGCCAGCCTACCAAGCCTCCTCTAATCTTCCAGTAGGAACAAAATCCTCCGTAAGGCAGAAGACAGAAATAAGAGGAGAGGGTTTTTTTTTTTTTTTTTTTTTGCTGATTTTTTTAATGTTCTCTTTATCATGTCTTAACATTTCTCAAGCTGTGAAACAATTTTTGTTAATGTTGAAAACTTAAATTTTTAAAATCCTTTCCATTGCCAGTAGCACTGAGATTGTATGGCCCCAAATGGGTGTCACAGAGATTGCTTGGTGTGAGAAAAACCTCTCCGGGGTCCCCAATCCTTGGGCCATGGCCTGTTAGGAACTGGGTCACACAGGAAGGGGTGAGCAGTGGGCAGGTGAGCCAGTGAAGCTTCATCTGCATTTGCAGCCACTCCCCAGTGCCAGCATCACCGCCTCGCCTCCACCTCAGATCATCAGGCATTAGATTCACATAGGAGCACTGGTCCCTGGTGCCAAAAAGGTTAGGGACCGCTGCTCTACACATTTGATGACCAGAAATTATTTTCAAGTCTGTGCCAGGCTTCATCACTTATCCTTGATTTTATAACCTGTTTTCTTGTGCACATTCATAATATAACCATAAGTCATGCAAAATGCCTGTCATATTCCAGTGTAGTAAGTCTTGCTGATGTTGTTGATGTCAAAGTTATTGCCTTGCATAAACAATTCAAGATAGTTTTGCTTATTACCCATTCTCCAAGTATTATTATAAATATACTAGCACTCATAAATATTGTCCCACCTGCTGACGTACTGTATACTTATTTTGAACACCTGCTCCACCTGCTCTGCAGTAAACACTGTGCTGGCTGGTATCTACCCTTAAAGAATCACAGTCTGGCAGGGAGAGAAACGTGTACAGATCATTACAATGCAATGGAATATATTAAATAAATGTTTTAAGTTCTATGGCAGCATTCAAAAGGGACAAATGCTTGATGGGAGCAAAGGAATTGGGTAATGTTTAAAGAGAGAATGGCATTTAAAATGAGTTTTGAATCCTCAATAGAGTTAATAGATAATTATATATATATTTTTAAAGATATAAAGCAAAGAGAAATGCAAGAAGTCAGACTGACAAATGTTTCAGGGAGGTTAAGATAAGAACTGGAAAATTACCTTTGGATTTGGTCACTGATTATTGCTAAGACAACAGTTTTATTGTTTGGTTAGAGAAGTAGAGAGGGGTTTTATTTTTTTGTTTTGTTTTTACACTGATAAGTTATTGGGACATGAGACATTGCCTACAGTTAGTTTTATAGTGTTATAGTATAGTTAACTTGGAATTCTGAATATATGTCATTGGAGTATTTTATATATAAAAATTTACATAATTTATGATTTTATCTTATGAAATTATACATATAGCTCATATATATTTATTAGTTTCTGAGCAGAGAGGTCAATTTTATCCCTCTTTTACTTTGTGATTATGTATCAGAAGCCATCATACTCATGCTTCCCTTTTTCAAGAGGAATAGGTGGTGCAATATGAAATTTCTCTATTCCTCTAAAGCCTCTTTGATACAAATCTTCAGTCAAACATATTTTTCTTTATTTTCAAGAGATGTATGCTATTTCTTCACCAAGACTCCAGAGTTTTGATAAGCCATAAAGCAAAATTCTGCTCTTGGATTCTACCTACATAATTAGTTGTTCACTTCCAATATCCTCCTTCTTTTTCAAAACAAAATAAGAAGAAATCAAATTGCCTCTTGTATTTCTATACACTATCTTTTAATTTCCTATTCATGGCTTCAAAGCCCAAGTTCCGAAGACATAGCTCTGTTAATTTAATAGCATTGTTTGTTTTAATAGCATTGTTTGTTTCAGCATGATATGCAATTAAATTCAGTTGGTTTGAGTGGTCTTCTCTTATATGCCCAGAAAGACAGCCTGCCGCTGAATATTCTTGTCAGATCACGTCACTGCCTCTCTTTTCTATAGCAAGGGTTAGATGATTACCAAAGCTCAGTATTGGGTAAGAAGCCTTTGAAATTGGCTGTGTGAATTATTTTATTTCTCTACAGCATAGAAAATCTTCATTAGGCCCTCATCCAATGGAATAAGTACAGATGCTTATAGCTGTCATGGTTTCCAATGGTATTTTCTTCTTTTTCTTTACTGTACCACTTTGCTTTAATTGTTAAGTGTATCATCAGTATTATTAACATTATGAAGCTCATCAAGCTCTCACTATGTATGAAGCATTATTAATCTCTTACTACCCAGTAAACATTGCATTATTTACACATGTTCGTTGACAAGTGAGTTATGTTAACATTCACGATATTATACCAGGTAAATACTTCTATCATTACAATTTTCCAATGAGAACCCTGAGTTTTAGAAAGATTAACTGCACCAAAGCCAAAGAAGTGATATATCGTGGAGGAAGAGTCCACATTTTAAATATTGGTATTGATCCCATTACTTAGATTCCTCTGATTTTCCGGGTTTCTTCTTAAATTATTACTTTAGTTCTACCTAAGAACTCCTCATCCTGTTTAATAAACTGGAGCATAGAAAGCATTCCTCAAATCCTTTACCTTCATCTCTGGAAGGGAAATCAGCTCACATTTATAGCACACATAATTGGTGAGTGCCTTAGGCAGAAAGACAAACATAGCACATGGCCTGCAGGTTGCTAGAATAGTTCCTTCAGTCCCAGACTGCTAACGCATCAGGATGAAGCAGTCTTTTGTGACTTTCCCTGAACTTTCTTTCTCTAAAACAATCAAGGAAACCTATCTCTTTGCTGTGGGCTCCTGGCTGTGACACTGTAGAATGGAAGAGAAAGGAGAAGGCACTTGAATCCTGACTTCGCCCCAGTTTTTTCATTCCCCACTCCTTTCTCTGTTAGTCTGATCACTTCCCATGTAACTGTGATTCACAGGACGTGTCTAAGCTCTTTTCTATGGCTATGTCATACTTCTGTACCTTTGGGAAAAATACTAGCTAGAAATTTTGTGCTAATTTGGGTGACTATATTTCTAAATATTCAATATGATAAGTGAGCCAAGGTCAAAGGGCTGTCAGGTAAATAAACTCTGAATTGAATGCCTCTGAGGGAGGGAGGGAAGGAAAGAGGAAGGGGGTGTGTGTGTGTGTGGGGGGGGGAGAGAGAGAGAGAGAGAGAGAGAGAGAGAGTGAGAGAGAAAGAGAGAGAGAGAATTGTACCAAGAAGACCAAATGAAGACTGTATCTAAAGAAAAGGCCAAATTTTGTTAGTGTTTTAATTTTTTTTTAAAGCCTACAACACCTAGGGTCTTTTAATTTGAGAGTCTGCTAATCTCTGAGAATGAGAGGTGAGCTAGACTATTTCCTATTTATTTTAGGTATAGTAATTTACCAAGCACTTTACTAAACACAGTCATGTATTCATCACCAAGTAACTGTAGAAGCACTTTGTCCTCCTGCTCTAATGCCCATAGATACTGCCTTTGTTGAGATTATCATTTATCTCTCATGCAAACAGTTAAATAGCCTCCTAAGGGATCGTTCTGTCTCCCTGTATTTAGATGTTTTCAGTTTAGGCTCCTAGCAAGAAAGAAACTAGTAAAAGATATTAGATGTGCATTACCCATGGGTAACTCTCTTCTGACATCTGTGTATATTTTGACTAACACTTTTAATCTGTTCTCATAATTTCAAAATTTATACAGAATTTGAAATCAGCTCTTAGACTTTGCCAGTGATGCACATGTAAGTTCACTTTATTAGGGCCAATATAAGCACTCTTAATGATTCCATACCTTCCTTCCTTATCCTCTATAGCTATGTTTATGTTCAGATATATATAGCAGGCCCTTGAATGATGCCGTTTCATTCAACATGATTTTGTTATAACGTTGATAAGATGGTGTGGAAACTTAACTCTTGTTTATACCAGTCTATGGTAAAATTGATTTTGTTATACTTTGTTTTGGTTAAAATCTCAGAAGCCATTGATGATACTAAATGAGGAATTATTGTATAACCTTAATGAAGTAGTATCTGCTACATTTATTAGTGAGAAAATGAGGTGTGTCAGAAGTTGTCTTGAAAATCTATTTTAAGTTTTATGTATTGTCTTGAAAATGTATATTAAATTTTATTTCACCCACTTTAGGGAATTGGGAACATTATTTGATAGTTTTGACTAAGAGTGTCCAAGGTAGTAAAATTTCTTTTGCCTAGTTCCTCCCCATCATAGTACTTAAATACAAGTTCCCTTTTACTTACACAAGAATGTGTTTTTGAATTTTTAAAATTGTTAATGACCAGAGGAATCAGGAGTGATTCCTCTCATGTCCTGAAGTCACAATTCTTCAAGGACATAAAATGTGGCTAATTTACTGGACTTATTTTACCCAAAGTAAAGGTTTTAAAATTCATTCAGTCTCAATAGGAAAGAGTATACCCAGGTAGTATTTTCCTGTTAAATACCTTTTACATAGAGAGGCGGAAGAGGAAACTGTCAAAATAAGGAATCTATATTTTTCCTGCCTGTGTACTATGTGTTTTGGGGATAGAAAAATCAAGAACTTCAATGTAGCAATTTCTGTTGACAAGAAGTTCCATTAAGTTGCAATGAGAGTTGATTTGCTATCTGATAAAACTCCTGATTCTACTAGTTCCTCCAATGTTTTAACAGTTTATAAAATTTTTCAGCCTTTCTTAGACTTAGCCACTAGGAGAAAGAAAAAAACAAATAAGACACTCTCTTAGATGGCAGCAACATCAGTAGCTTTGAGAATACTATTTCTGTGGGTTGCATTTCCAGTCTTTATTGTAATTTTCCCTTGCCTACAATTCAATTTCTTTCAGCCCCATATGGTGCCAATTTCTGGAAAGTTTATTATAGTAATATTAAAAATCTTAATCTAAATATCAAATTAGCCCCCAAATCATAAGGAAATAAATCCATGTGGGCTCACAAAGTTTCCCCTCAGGCCTTGAGATTCTAGTTATTGGCTTCTTTGTTTCTTATGAGGAACAAATTGTTTTTAATGTTGCATTTTAAAAAGGACTTAAAGTATGTAGCTGTCCCCCAAAGTATTTGACTTTTGTGGCAATTTTTTTAAAACAACCATAACTTAAAAAAAAAATCTCAATATTTGAATGATGATAATAAAAATTGCTTTGGGCTGAAATTCTGTATTTTGCATCACAGTCCACAGGAAAATTTTACAGCTAAGAAATAAATCTGGAAAAAATGGGTTTATAATGAAAATGTTGACAGACTCTAGCAGATGCTTCTGTAATATCTTGAATCTGATTTTAAAAAAGTTTTCAATAATGTTTTTCCAAGCCAGTCTTTTGGGGAATTCAAGTTAAAATACATATATATAAAAAAAGTTTTCCACCACCTCAATGATTGATGAAAAATGTGAGGAATTTGTGGCCAGACACCTCGGGGCACCTGTGAATAAGATCTCGGGCACTTGTAACAGGAGAATAAGCATGGAGAGATGACTGTTTCTCCAGGTTGAAGTTAAAGTTATCTAATTAAAATTGAACTGCAAAGACACATTTTGATATAGTGTTAGCCCATAAGTATCCAATGGGTAAGACTGGTATATTCTCAGATAAAGGCAGTAATGAAATAAACTATCAGTCCACTTAGTTATGTTTTAATTTAAAAAATTATGGGAGGATAATAATAAGAGTAGCTGTGACTAAAATGGTGTCTAGAAATAATCAAGTCATTATATCAAAATATGCATTGTGTGTGCTCTCTCATATTCTCCATAAAATTATGGTACAAGATACTTGGCCTAGATAAATTTTTATGCTTTAAATTTTACTGATTATGTTGGGAAATAAGGTATACTTCCTTCAGTTATCTAATTAAGAGGGAAAGCTAGTTGGGCACGGGCACTATTAACTTGAGGTTGGTGCCTTGCCCTGTTCCTGGAGCTACACAACATATGGCCTTGAGAGAGGCAGTATGTGGAAACACTTAGGTCAAGCTGAGGAGCAGACTACCTGTGCCAGAATCACACTTTCAGGCTTATTAGCTATGTGACTTTGGGTAGGTTACAGATCCTTTCTAAATCTCGGTGTTTTCATTTAGAATGAGAATATGAACAATAAGTGTAATGATAACAATAATAATAATAATAGTAATAATAGCTGATGTTATTAAACGTTAGTACATACCAGGCATTGTACAAGGTACTTTACATATATTGTCATTTAAACATATAATAATATTTATCTATCTTAAAGGTTACTGTAAGAATTAAAAGAGGTATTCCATGTAAAGCCCTTAGCCCAATGGCAAGCATAGCCTCAGCATGAGTGTTAGCTGATTTTATTCTTTCAGGATTGGTCTTGTTTCATGAATACTTAGATTAAGGAGACATAGGGTAAATAATTTCCACTATTTTTACTGCTATTAACTGTTATTATCGAGCTATGTAAAACTAAAGTATGACAAGACAACTTATTCCACAAAGGCTCTGATTGGCACCAGTCAAGATTAGTTTCTTACCAAGGACTGGGGAGAATTCATGAAATTTTATCAACCCCACCATGAAGGACCATTGGCTATACACACCTGGTTTAAGGATTGCCATATCTTCTTCTCCTCTGTGGTAGAAACTGAGTCATTTTGGGCTCATATTCTGACTTGACATGCTAAAGCTTTACAGAAATAGCCATCTAAAAATTTTAAATCAAACTATATACAACTAGACTCAAACTTTTAAAAAAAGATATACATTCATATACATATACAAACATGTACATACATATACATGTATACACATACACATGTATACATATACATATATATACTCATACATATACACACATATATTCACAAATTGAGTACCAGTACCCAGATGAAGAATAGTACTGTTACCACAGAAGCTACTCTAACTCATATTAGTTATATTTTATGTAATTCTTTAACCCGTATACAAATTAGCTTAAAAATATTCCTTTAGTTAGCAATTAATGCATTCTTGGTGAAAGCTTTATTAATTCTATGTCATTTTAACAGAGTAACTTTGGCAATTCTTAATACATAGCAGGAGAAATATGAAAATATAATCATTCATTTTGTTTAAAAATAAAATAATTTTAATTTTAAAACTCAACTTAGTCTGACATTTAATCTACAAGAGACTTCATAACAAAATCCTTGGCTTAAACCTTATATACTGCAAATTCTAATAGAGCAGCCCCATTAGTAAACTATTCATGCTAATGTGCTTGCTTGGGGCCATAATCATCAGAGTCCCCAGTTCTATCCTTGCCAGTGAAAGTGCACTAGGAGTGGGTGATGTAGTATTGTAA
The DNA here is from genome assembly GCA_028627145.1 of Eidolon dupreanum. Taxonomy (NCBI): domain Eukaryota; kingdom Metazoa; phylum Chordata; class Mammalia; order Chiroptera; family Pteropodidae; genus Eidolon; species Eidolon dupreanum. Next base: position 151,397,887 of record CM053503.1, read on the forward strand.
TTATACAATTAGCCTTGTCAAGGCATGGGGCATTGGGAATAGCTGGATCCTGAAGCTTAGAATGTGGCTAGCTGATAGATGACTGTCATTAAGCTCATCTTTTGTTCACTTTGTGATGGGGTAGATACTGAGCTTAGGAAAAGGATTCTTAATGAAGGATAAAATCTTTGACCCACAGACACTCTTCTTCATGTGCTCATAGCTACTCAGCTCCCCCTTCCTTTCCACAATTACACATACATTCTGTTCACCTCTCACTTTAGCCTGATAAAAAATAACATCTGCCCACAGCTCCTTTTAATCAATCAAATTTAAATGATGGAAAGTTAAAATCTGTACAAATATTGTTTAGCCTAATACTTCTGATCATGACGATAATGGCTCTCCTCATTTTACACTCCTCTCTCTATATACATATTAAATTGGATGTTTTGTAATTTTGGCTAAAGAACTATTCTATAATTAAAATATAAATTCTTTCTAATTATACTCAAGATATATAGACATATAAAGAGAAATACCAGATACAGGTACAAATGTGTATATATGTACATATATATGTTTGTATACACACACATAGATACATATCATACAAACTATGTATATGTTTTTCATCGTGTCTGATACTAAATACAATTATTCTAAATTTTCAAACTTTCTCAGAAGACATAAGATTGGCATAAAGCCTCACCTGCTTTCTTTCATTTACTTTCAGCCTATCTTCCTTAATAATCTAATTTTCCTCCCTTCTGGCTCCATGCCCTCCTGAGTTTGATTGGGCTATCTCTCTTCTGCAGCCAGTGACCTTCTAAACCACATTCCTATGATAATTAGAAGGTGTTGAAGTAGGAGTGTAGATGTTACCACTAAGTAATTGTAAGACAATCTAACACAGCATTTGGATTGTTGCATCCTTCCTACGTCACATGACTACACACAACCAGGTTCCTCCTTTTTATAGCCACTGTTATAAAATGTTTTTGTGCAAATTACTAGAGTATATTTTTGAAATAAGTCCTTGTCTAATTACTAATGATAACTTGCTATTCATAATAGTATATGTCTATTTTAATGTATGGAACACAGTTAAATTCAAAAGATGTCATAAAAGAAGTCATTATTACAAAGATTGATCAGAGTAAGACTGGAGTACAATTAAAAACGAATAATGGAGGTGGGTGTGGTTATAAAAAGATGGTATGAGGTCATAAAATAATTCTATATCTTGATTGTGATGGTGGTTATATGAATCTATACATATGACAAAAATGCATAGACCTATACATATATGCAAGTACACATAAGTTTATGTAAAACTGGTAAAATCTGAATAAGCTGTGTGGACTGTACCAATGTCAAATTCTCGGTTGCAATAATGTACCTACCATAGTTATGCAAAATGTTATCAGTGGGGAAATTGGGTGAAGAACAAGGGAAACTCTCTTTAAATTTTTTATAACTTCCTGTGACTCTACAATTATTTCAAAGTAATAAGGTTTTAAAAAGAGCTATCTGCAGAAAGAATTGGGCATGTGTAGAAGGAAATAAATTTGTGTTTTGTCTCGAGTCCCAGTATATTTTTTCTTTTCTGTTACCAGTCAAATTTCTTGATCTCCTTATCTTTTGTTTCTCCTATGTGCAGCAAAATGAAATCCTATCTCTCTGAATTACTGTAAACATCTTAAATCTGTGTAAAAATGGCCTCGCACACATACATCTGAAAAATCATGAATATATATCGCAACTTTCTACCTCTACAGTTTTAGAAACAAAAGCTACAGGGGAGCCATAAACTAGATATGCCAGTCTTGCTACTCTGCATTTGAGAAATCACTGTGTACCTAAAATCTGCTACCATACCAAGCTTCACATAATCATGACTAATAGATGTAATTGTGAGCACTTTACACACCTGAAGTACAATTTAATCCATTTGGATTGGATAGCTTTCACTTTTATGTCAAAAAAGTACATTACAAGTACTAGCTAAAGCATGAATTTACAGTAAGGAAATTAAGCTCTTTACTTTCTGAATGTGTATGGTAGCTGAATGAAAACTTCTGCCACTTACAAGAATGGAGTAACTCCCAGGCTGAATTAGAGTTGCTCAGCATGCCAAACAAAGCCACAGGCAAAGCAAAGCAAAAGGGAAGCTTGCTATTTTATAGGTTAGACAAGAAACAAACTAAATGACTTCTTGTCTAAGTGAGAGAGCTTCATATTTCATGCAAACCCCAGAAAATAATTAAGGCTTCAGTACAATTCTGGGACCTGTGCTCTAGAAACTGCGTCAATAAACTTCATTTTCATCTCGTACAATTGAGACTCTCGTTTATCCCTTATTTATCACATAAATAAAAAGCATAAGGTTGTTTCAGGAATGAGATAAACATGATACAAACTCAGCCAGGTGCTTTATCACCATTTTGGGAGGTGGTAATGTTATCAGCCATTATGATATAAAATGGAGAGAGAAAACTATGGGTAGAAAAGAGAGATTAAAAAAAAAACTTTCAAAAGTAAACTAAAAACATCAAAGTACTCAGACATAAAGATAAGCTAGCTGCCTCTCATTCATATTCTACAGGGGAAAAAGTTCATTAGATTGTTTAAAAATTATCACAAGAAGTATGGACTGATTCTCTGTAATACTATAGTAGTTATTTCACCTAAATTTCAAATGAGGGGCTCACAAATCTTGTGGAGTTAGAGTAAGAGATGCTGGTCATCAGCTGATCTAGGCTGGGGTACCTGGGGTGCCAAGGTAGTATAAGGATTCAGATCCTGACTTTGTCCCTAAGAAGCAATGTGGTCTGAAATGAACTCTGTCACTCATTTAGGCTTCAGCTTCCTCATTTTCAACACAGGTACTAGATAATCTTCTGTGGCTCTTTGTTGTGCCAAAATTTTAACAAGTTCTGATATTCACTTTTTTTAAAGATTCACCATGTCCACAAAGAAACTTTTCTGGACTGGGTCCTTTCTATTGCTTTCCATTCCTTTTGTATACACAGCAAAATATTTTATTGAGGTATCAATTTGTGTTTCATGCTTGATTCTTCAGAATAAATAGGAAATTTTGTGTTTTTGTCTGAACTCTCCATCTTGAAAGGTTTTAGGGTCTTTGTGCTACAAGACATAAAATTGCAATTCCAGGGTAGAAGCCTTGCTTAGGTTTTGTATTTGAGAAATGGACTTATTTCTATCTAGCAGTAGAGGTGAGGGTAGAGCATGAAAAAGGCTGAACTCAACAACTCGAAGTAAAAAAGTTAGGTTTTTCAAGACTAAAGTGGGAGGGAATTCCAGTAGACTGGTGGCAGGGCTGGAAGGGGTTGGGGAGTAGGGTAGGGGTAGAAGAAACTATGCTCCTACTCTCATTCTGTACCCACAGAGGTCCTAGGTCCGTCCCTCATGGCATAGCATCTAGATGGATGCCCAGTCCCTGAGGCACTGAGCACCATGAGGCAGGATTTGTGGAAACGTGCTCTGGCTAGCTTGATGGAAGGGGGGAGTTAGGTGAAGCAGAGTCCAATTACCCCAGTCTACCCGAGCAGCTCAGTCTAGATCAGCTGACAGCCAGACAGCCTCCTGACTTATAAAAGAGCATAAGGAGCATGGCCACGATCCCAGAGCCACTCGGCAGATCCAGACTCATGAGCAGTAAATACTTACATTACATGCCAAATGAAAGAGAGAAGAATGATGATTTGAGAGCTATAATGATTGCACATCCCTGACAGACAGATTGAAGAGCTCTGCTTCCACAGAGCTAACAAGGAACATGTTTATGTACCAGTTACAAGGGTGGGAGAACTGGAGATCCTGCCCCTCTTTGCCAAGCACCATGCAGCCCTCGTCAGATTCTCCAACATCCCTAGGAGAATCCCAGTGGGAACTTCCCAATTCATGATTAAAATGGAATCTCTGACTAACTTTTAAAGGAGAGCGCCAAGCTGAAATAACTTAGAAAAAACAATAATCTGATGCTTTTCAATCTTTATATCAGATCATATTTATTTCCATTTAACATGGAAAAAGATGGGAAAACTTCTCTGTGAAGTCTTGAGTTTTATCTTGGAAAAAAAAATCAAGTGGACTCTATTTATATAAAGGTATAGCAACCTTCCTCTGAAATGGCTGGTCTTGAGAGCACTGCTCTATGTGATTTTTAAAAAGTCAACATTTACTGAGCAATACTATGTGTCAGGAAACATGTCTATATAGTGACTTATTTTATTGCCTTACTTGTTACAATTACCCTATGATATAAATATTATTTTCCTGATGTTTAGATAAGGAAGTTCAGAGAGCATAAGAAATTTGCTCCGAATTTCACAACTAATGACCGGTAGTATTGGGATTCAAAGCCAGATCATTCTAATGCAAAAAAATCTATTTTCTTTCACCATTATAATCATTGGAGGTTCTCAATGGAATCTTGTTATATTCATGAGTACAGTAACAAATAAGTACAAATGAATAAAAAATATGAATACATATAAGTGAATAAAGGACTATAAAATGATTACAAATTAATAAATAATTTATATAATCCTCTTCTGTAGAATTTTGTTGTCTAACTTTTCAGATTCCTAGCAGTTATTCTTATTATTTATTAATTCAAATTTGGTAAACATAGGTTATACAAGGCTAAGTATTCTCATTTGGTAAAAGAGAAAATGACTCTTAAAGCTTTTATAACTATGATTCAGGATTCGAACCAAGATTTTATTTCCTTATAGATCATAGTCTTTCTGCTACATTATTCTGTCTTCCTACAGAAGTCATGTCTAAATTAATTTTGGTGATAATGAATATTACATAAAGTATTATCATTTTTCTTAATATTATAATATCTACCAGGCATTGAAGCTTTGGTAGCAAATATGCATAGTTGATGCATATCTTTTAATCATCACAACAGCTGGACAAATGGAGGCTATTGCCCATTTTATAGGTAAGAAAACAGATTTAGAGATTTGCCTAAATCATACAGATGATAAGTGCTGCAGCTACAATGGGAACACAGTACTTCTTTCTTCTAAATGCAGTTAGCATTAATATGATGGCTAGGTGGAGGGCTAGGTGAAGGAGGGAGCAATTGGGGGGATCATTTTATGAACTACATAGATGTCTAACCAATATACTGTATACTTGAAACTAACTTAAATAAATAAATTTAAAAAATAATAATTAAAAAAAACTGGACAGTACTATCTAATCTTCACTACAAAAAGCAATATTTCTGTTTACTTGGTTTTTGTGTCTTTTCCCCCGAGGGATATAAAAAACTATAATAAAGGATCTTCTTCTTGTTCTTTCTTAAATCCTCAGACCTTAGGATAGTCCCTGCTACATCATAACTTATTTTTTTAAATTAATAAATAAGCAGATCCCTCCTGGTTAAAGGAGGCCATAAATATTCTCCTTTGGGATTCTAATCTCAAATGTCTAATTAAGACATGGATCTGAGAAATGGATAGAGATTGTGAAAAATTCACCCACTGAACTATTGCTTTAGAAAAAGAGAATATTGTTTCTTCATGAAACAATCAATGATTTGTCTATAATTCTGAGTTCTGTTCTTCATCCTTGAACTATTTTGAGCACAACTCTGTAAAAAGTCACTGAAGGTATTAGTCGAAATAAAATTTTACTATTGAGTCAGGTTTATGCCATTGAACTTTCAAAAAGATCTAATTCATCAGAATATGTAATGCATTCAAAGTTAAATAATATCAGTAAACATGTAAATATTAAGTAACCTTACATCCTTATTTCTCCCAAATTATGGTTATATGACTACAAAATATAATCCATTTTAATTTAAATTGTGAATTGTCATTAATTAAGTTTAGCTATGTCCCTAACACTATGGCTTCTAATTCTAACATTTCTCTTCTATTTTAAAATATATGAAGTTTAATTATGTTCCTAACACTATGGCTTCTAATTCTAATATTTTGCTTCTTTATGAAATATAATAATTTATCCATGTTAAAACATACCCATGGGCTGTATCCAGTACATTGGTATTCACAAACTTCTATATAACATCAAATATCACTATTGTATTATTAAATGTAATTAGTGCCAACTTTATCATTTTGAGAATATTAGTAGTGTTCTGCCCCTTCTTTAGAATATTTGTTATTTTAAAATTTTATACATTAATTTTTTATATATATAAATATATAGATATGACTGAGGTCACATCTACATATAGAGTCTGATCTTGATGATAAACAAATCAAAAATTTCAGTACCAGTTTATGAATTTAATTGGCATCAGATATTCAGATTTGAATTAATCTTATTCATACAGAAGAAAATGGCTAGATCAAATAGGAAACTACATTTTACTGTCACTGTGTAGCTGCTGCTAGAGAAAAATGGAAAAGAAGAAGGTAAATGAAGGCTCTGCTCATGTAACACATTTGAGACTTAAGGAGAATCTTGTGTCTTTGTATAGAAAAAGGATTCCTGTCTTAACACAGGAATCTCCTTTTCTTCCAATTGTTGTGAATTACGTTTTTGAATTGAGAAAAGTTATTTTTCCCCTTCCCACTAAATCCCACTCTGCCACAAATAGTAAAAACAAACAAACAAACAAGCAAAAAATAAAGGTTCAGAGACACCTCTCAATGGCCATAAAAAGTCAGGTTTCACAATAGAATTCTCATTTGCTCCAAAAGTAATTTGGGGACAAAGTATAGTGTGAAATTAAAAAAAAAATTAAATTTAACTGAAGAAATCTATTACACTGTCCTAAAAGTCATGCAGACCTTTCAACAATACTTTTCTCAGAAAATAAATGCTTGAATCAATCTATTTGTAAAAATATGACTGAAAGTCTTTTATATATAGGGAAAATCTAAATTATTTTGGTTAAATATATTAGGTTAGTTTTTATTCTTGAAAATATAGAATAATTTTTATTTTCATTTCCCTTGGGAAGAATTTTAAGGTTGGGTCAATTTACGACTTAATCAGGTAATGAATTGTCCTGAAGTATACAACAGATCACTGACATACGGTTTTAGAATTATTTCGTCAACTAGCTTCAAAGGTAAACCACTGAAAAGAAAGCTGTTGAGACTCTACATCTGAATTATACTGCAAATCAGTTAGAGCTCCAGAAGGAAATGTAACAATAAAATAAAATAGCCCAGTAATGCCCTGAGGAAGGTTTCAAAATTTTGAAAATAATAGCAGCCTGTATTCAGTATTCATGCTTCATAAATACAGTAACAACAATAGCAGCAAAAAAAAAAATGCTTCAAATAATATTTTCCTTAGAAAGGAGTTGGGAACTAAAATGTGCAATAATAGGAAGTCAACCCAATATTAACTTTTTCTAGCTTGAGATTGAATAGCTAGAATTTTCTCTGCTTCTCTTTAGTAATAAACTATCTTATTCAAAGAATTACTTCTCACCTCAGATCTTTGCCAGTTCACTGGTGGTTTCACATGTTTTCAATATTACAAATAATCCAATTTTCTAACACAAAAATTGGAGGACGCCATAATAGCACAGGTAGAACAGCATCTTAGGAAACAGTTTAGGAAATCTTAGGAGGGTGAAAGGCTCAAGTTCTATCTTCTAAAATATTAAATGGCTGATTATATCCTTCTACCCCAAGCATGGTGTAAGCACAAATGCTTAATCTTTTATATCTGGGATTTTAAAATTGAGTATTTTTAAAATGACATCATTAGGGTGTTCTAACTATGAATGTAAGTGTCTTTCCTGTTTTTATCGAAGATATTATCCAAATAACACATAGTGTACATTACTTTATGTTAAGTAGTATTCTTAGTACATTAACATATATTACCTTATTCTAATAATTACTCTCTCAAGTAAATACTATTACTATCCCATTTTCAAGGGACACAGAGAAATTAACTAACTTGTCTAAGACTACATAGCTGATAAGTGGTGGAGCTGGGATTTATACCTATTCAATCTGGTTCTAAAGTCTGTAAGCTTAATGCACATTAGTGCCAAACTATACATTTTTGATTCTTAATTTATAGTGTCACTGATAATAAGTATTTATACAACATAATAATTCAAAGGACAGTTTTGAGCTGGATTTATTATAATATTTTATAAGGGAAATGTCAGCTGAAAAAAAATTCCCCTGTGAATGAATAACTAGAGTTTTCTCTTGAAAATGTGACCTAGATGCTGATGATAAAGCAGTAAGAAATTCTCATGAGGACAATAAAAGGTATTATTACCATAGAATCTTTTTCTTTCATGGGATTAATGAGAAGGCTTAATGACAGAGAAAACATCATATTCCTTGCCACCCCTCAAAGAGTGTGTGTGTGTGTGTGTGTGTGTGTTTAGAGAAGAAAGTGCAGAATGGTTTAAAGATCTGGCTTAGGCATCAGTTTCCCATTATAGAATCCGGGCATCTCAACCTATGATGTGTCTTCAGGACTTAACTTTCCCCAATTTTCTCATCTGTAAACTGGGAGAATAATGAAGTTATTAACTACAAATAGAGTTTCAATAAAGATTAAATAATGTGATAGACATATAGCACTGCAGGTGCCAGGAATGTAAGACATGCTTTATCCACATGGACTCAATCATTATCAGTGTTATTCACCATGAAGATTCTTTACTCTAAACTCACATACACTTTTCAGAATCTGCTGTCTTTTAAGCTGCTTGCTCAACTGGAAAGCAACAATTGTGAGAGGAGAAACTGTCACTATTATCTTCTATACTGAATTCATAAAGCACCATGAAGGCATTGGTATTATATGAATGTTAAATAATAACATGTTCTGCTCCGCTTACCAAATTCAAGCAAGTTTTAAATGAAGCATATGCAGAGAAAATATGGATGCCTATAAGAAGCAATTCTGGTGTTTAAATTTGTGTCTTCTATTACATAAAATTTTGTAGAATAATGAACCAATGGAATAACGAAAAGAAAACTTAAAATATGGATGAAAATATTTTCAAAATATTTTCTTCCTTATATATGAAAACATAGATTAGTGGTTGCAGTATTTACTTACTAGCTGTGTGGATTTAATCATGTAAATTAAATTCTCTGTGACACTCTCTCTATCTGTGAAATAGATCTAATAATACTTACCCTATAGGTTTGTGATGATATGAATTAATAAATGAATAAACTATAGCTGCTATAATTATTATTTCTTCTATCCACTGTTAGCTTTCCAGAGATATTTTATAACACAAATGTAAATTGGTTATTTTACAGCATCATACCCCCCCATTCCAGCTTTGTCAACAACAATAAAAAGAGATACAGCCAAAAGGAAGTGGATATGGAACAATTATGATGATATTTCACTTACTTTCATGAGTCTCTCTTGCTAAAATTTGCAAGTAAAGGAAAACAAGCCTCTAAGTTACCAAAGTAGCCATGTATAAAATACTTGTCTTTACTTAGACCATGTTACTCATAGTTTATAGACATTTATAAAACAATTCTCTGTTTTGAGGTTTTCAACCTCTAGCTAATAAAAGGAAATTGTTTTTAAAACCACGTTCTAGGAGCTGAGCCAGGCACCTTACAGAGGCTATTTAATTTAATCTTTGCAAAGCACTGTGAAAAACTGTATTTGTTTTCTATTGCTGTAACTAATTACCACAAGTTTAGTGGCTTGAAACAATACAAATTTATTTTCTTAGCGCTATGGACATCAGAAGATCAAATTCAGTTCCACTGGTCTAAAATCAAGTTATCAGCAGACCTGGATTCATTCTGGAGGTTTAGGGGTGAATTTGTTTCCTTGCCTTTTCCAGTTTCTAGAAGTAGAATAAATTTTCAGCTCGTGGCCCTGTCCTCCAACTTCAAGATTCATCATTTTAACTCTGCTTCTATCTTTAAATCTTCTCTTTGATGCTACTATCTCCCACATATAAGGTCCTGGATTACACTGGGCCTACCTGGGTAATCCAGGATAATCTCCCCATTTTAAAATCCTTAATTTAATCAAACCTGTACAGTTCCTTTTAACAGGTCACATAATATATCCATAGATACTTGAGACAGTACATAACATCTTTAAGGATGGGGGTCGTTGTTCATTCTACCACAGGAAGATACTATCTACACATTTTGCAGATGAGAAACAAATGTAATAATTATTAACTTTATTCATAAATTGAGAGAACAAATTTATAGAGGTTGAAAAATTTACTCAAACTCATAAAACCAAAAAATGGGCATCAACATTACTAATATAGGTTTTTCTGCCCCTAATGCTATTTCTACTACACAATTCTGCCCCCAAAGTAGGATAAAGATCAAGATTCATTCTTTAAGAATAGATTTTTAAATTTTCTTTGAATTAAAATATTTATAAAATATTTTTATTGAATGGCTACTATATGTAAGAAATATGAATAAGACCCACTCAGTCCATAGGTAATCCCCTATGTTCCCATGTATTTTGATGTCTATAACTCCTAAATCCATATCTATAGTCCTGACCAAATTCAGTGATCTCATTGACAGCTCCAGTTTCATGGTCTATAAGCTTTTTCAATTTGCCATGTCTGGAATTGAACTTTCAATTTTTTTCCTGCAAATGAGTTCAATCCCTCAACCTTCTCTACCTCAGGACACAGTGCCGCCATACTCCTGTCCTTCGTCACCCACAGCTAATCAATAATCGAATCCCTTAAAGTTGTCTCAAAAACATGTCTTAATTCCATTTATGTCTCCTCATTTTAATTAGCCCTAGACTTCTAACTGGTATCTTCATTTGGGTTTTTACATTGCCTCAATCTATTTTCCACACATAAACTGGTATGGACATAAATTAGATTGTGTCACTTTTATGGTAAAATACTTCAATAACTATCTACTTCATTTATAATAAAATCCAAACTTTTCAAGCTACACAGGGTTTCTACATATCTTGCTCTTTTTAGGACATTTGTGTGCCTGTTGCCCCGGACTAACTAGAAATAGAGCCTCCTTTCATGTCTAAAATTGTTTCATTTAGATGATAAATTACATAGTCACCATATTTATAGGGCTCCACGTAATCCTTCCTCTGTTTCACTTTTCTTCCAATGGCCAAAGTCTTATCCCTTAAGATTCACTGAGGTCTGCCCTGAAATCTCCCTCATAATTATTTTTCTTCAAAATCTAAACCACAGTGTTTGAATGTCTGTTTATTCTGTTAGGGTATACACAGAGAAACAGGTCCATGCTCGTGTTGTTTACCCCTAGACACTCCAGTCAGCATAGTATCTGACACATGCTGGTAGAAGTCTACAAATGTGTTTCGAAGGATTAATGACTAAATAAACTTGCTGTATAGTCAGAGAGTTATATAAACACATAGAATAACATTTAAATAATAAAAATATGTTCAAGATATCAATAACCAAAACTAACACAGAAAAGGAAAAATTACTTCTGTTTAAAGAGAAAGAGGTTGACTAGGGAGGGCTCCATAAAGGGAGGAAGCCCAATCAGTGTTCATGTTATGTGAATCAAGAAGCTCTGGGAAAAGATTTCTAAGCAGAAGAGATGACATTTGCAAAGGCAAAAAAGTTTAAAACTATGATTATTCAGGGAACACAAAGTATTTTCTATTATTAGAGTGTACAGTCTTGCATAAATGATATATTAATGCCATGTATCTCTAAGGACAAAACCTAAATTATGGAGAATATTGCAGAAAATATAGAGAAGAGCTAAGAAATTTGAAACAGTTTTGTTTTCATTTATGCTAGGATGATTTAAGAATTCCTATTGCATATTTAGCTCACCTTATAAATTATAGAAGTTCTTAAATAAATAAATCACTTTTTGAAGGGTTATATTTGAAACTTCATTACCATAAATAATCCTCTCAGTTGTGAGTTTATCATATACTATTCACAAAATTGCAATACATGGTTCATTAGAAACTATATTGAGATTTATGGTATATAAAACTAAAACTGGCATTTCCTTTGAATTTTGGGGGAGGGGGTTACATTTTAAAAATTATCTTGAATTTCTGCTTTGGGTAATGTATATTTATTTATTCTTAGATTGTAAAAATAAACAGTCTAAAACTACTAAATTAACATTTTGGCATTTATATCAAATGCAAAGATGAATAAACCTGCAGAATTTACAGAATATTGGGTCATATTTTAATGTACCCAAGAGTTGAAATAGTAAAATAAAACTCATCTCAGCTCTATTTATCTAGACTAAAAAAAAATTCAAGGAATATCCTTGGTATGGATAATCATAAATGGTTTCTTAAACATCAAAAACAAACACTAGAAATTGCACCCCAGTGGACTGCAGGACACGATTGCTCAGTTTGGCTCCCAGAGCAGTTCAAAGTTTGAGCCAAGATTTAAATCTGGAGAAGTCACTTAAAAAAAATCCAGTTCTGGCCCTGCTTGAAAAATTGTAAGATTAGGTAACTGGTAGGAAAACCATAGTTCCCTACAGGGGAGCAGTTGTTCTCAAGTTCACCACAGAGCCGCCTCCCCCCATTGCCACAGGTACTGAGATCCAGGACATGTGCCAAACCAAGGGGGAAAAAAAAACAGTCATTAAATACCAATTGAGAATTGTCAAAAAGTTTAGGAAAATATTTAGAATTTGACCATTTGTAATAGTGAAAATTGAATGCATATGCTATTTTAATAAAATAATTGAAGAAGAAAACAATTAAGACATTCAATCTTTTCTTCCCTAGATTTTGTTTGTTCACTAAACTACACCAAAACAAACCAAAAATCCAAACAAATCCAATACATATCTTCAACATAGGCACATCAGACGGTCTTAAAGATGGTTTATGTAAAGACCTGGGAACTGTAAAACTCTCTCAACTCCCTTCTGCTGCCACACTTATGGCTCTGTTTTCTACGTTAGATTTTCAAGTAAGATTTCACTGGACAAAACAGTTTCATGCCTTAAATTTTTATTTTAAATTACTGAACTACATAATCTTCTAAGGCTTTTTGCTGTGCCAAATTTTAACATTTTGATATTTGTTTATTTAAACACTCACCACCTTAACAAAGCAACTTTTCTGGACAGGGTCCTTTCCATGTAATTTTTCTATTGCTTTCCTTTTCCTTTTGCTTATCAAACATGAGTATATGTATTTTTCCTCCTGAACAGTCAGCTATTCATTTTGTCATCTGGCCAATATAACATGAATGGCACAGCACAATAACCCAAAAATATATCAGTATATAATGTGTTTGATCTGTGGTTTGCATATAAACATGTCCCTATAATATAGCTTTTAATAGCAAATTAAATATGTTTTATTTAAAAAGCCTGAAAAACTTGACATTTCAGTAGCCAGACTGTTCTAGATCATGAAATATAAAGCCAGAAAAGTCATTTCCATAGGAGGTAACGGGCACTTACCTTAGCTATCTGGACACACCAGTTAAGCAACAGCTGTGATCCAATGTTATCCTTGTGTTCATGGACGTAATCCAACAGGCAGCCATGGGGCATAAGCTGTGTGACCAGCTGGATGGTTGGGCTCAGACACACACCCAATAACCGCACTAAGTGTGGATGGTCCATACTTGCCATAATCAGAGCTTCCTGGAAGAAATGATATAACCCCATAATTTCAGTTTAAAGTCCTTTACAAACATAGTAACTTGTACTGCACTAATGGTGCTGATAATGATTTCAAAATGTACTCTCACTTGGTAGAATCAATTAAAAATGAAAAGACATTACGTAGCTATTATATTTTTAAGTGATTTAATTCAAGTAAAATTAAATGAAACACAAACACTATACATATATCAAAATAAAAAATGCATATAAGATTAATAGCAGTATTTTCTCTTTTGTAATATGGACTATGTTAGATTTTATTCACTGCCAAATAAGTTGAAATTAAATCTTCACTTATATTGTGGATCATTGGTTTTAGAGTAACTTGTACAAATGTAGTTATTTTTAGGTAGAGTAGGTGATTCAAATGCAAATTACCCATTATTGGTCTGGATTCAAAGAGCATATACAGGTATAATTTATAAATTATAAATATCAAAATTTAAAGAATTACAAGTAATGTGCACATTCGGGATTTATGTGAAAGAATAAATATTTTTGCTCCATAACTTTGCTGTTACTCAAATTTACTTTATTTTTAGAATTATAAGTGACATCATATTCATAGAATCATACAATTTGAGAGTTAGGTGAGATTATATAAATTTGTCTATTCCAAATTCATAATTTTATGAAATAAGAAAACATTTCTAATTTTTAAAAATAATCATCATAAAGACACTTTTGGTTAATGGAGATAAAAACAATTTTTAGTGCATCTTCAAGTTACCTTCTAATGAAAAATTATTTTCAGTGTCTTTATCAGAATTTAAAACAGATATGACCTTACACACATGCACACACATACACACACATATCACACACAAATAAACAGAGGAGGGTGATACATATGTGTAAATTTATTATCAGTCAATTTACCTATATAAAGGTATGTTCATTGTCCTAGTCTTGAAATTTTTCAAAACAAAACCTATACTGAGCTTCTGTTTAAGATGGCATGGCAGAGTGAATACACGTTTGTTTACTTCCATTTGCTCTCAGTTCTACCATGCTAACAATAAAAGAATTAACAACAGACACCAGACATCACAGAGAGAAGGCAATAAAGATAGAATATTAGAAGTAGGAAGTGGCTTACTAGCTGTAACTGACTTAGCAAACAAAAAAATATAAAGCCTAACTTAGCAGAGGGGGAAACTGAGAAAAAAATCTAAATTATAATTAGATGTACTTACTAAATAAAAGGCAAGGGATAAAAGAGTATATTAAATTGAGGAGACAAGGAAATAGCAATAAAGAGATATTTCAGAATAAAAGCTGCACAACAGACTGAGGTAGTAGCCAGTCCACACGCGAATAGGATGTGTTGCTCTGAAAAAGGTGATCCAAGAAGATGGAATTAATAGAATACCTAATGAGTTTAAAATACATTAGTAGACTACCTGAAACTCAATGAGGTTAAGTAATTGTGATAGATATATAAAATACTAAGAAAATGCAAAAAAAAATTTAATCTGAGGTGAAACACAAGAAATGCACAAGGTAAAAAAATTGTATTTAATACAGAGCTCAGCTGGGAATAGTTATATAATCCTAACAACATAAATACAAAAGGGCAAACACCATATAGTTATATTGGAAAACAGGGGGAAGGAAGATACACTTCTGCAAGGTGGTAGGTAATGAAAAGGAAGTGGAAGGTATATTCCTGCTATTCAAAGTTTACATGATGGATAACATAGAAAAAAACAAGAATTGACAGTATAAGCATACTATTTAGATATATAGAGATAAGTTACTGGGGAAATTGCCAAAAAGATAAAAGTGGTTGCTTTGGGCAATGGAAATGGGGTCAAGGAAAGGAGAGGTGGGTAGTTAGTGACGATTGCCTTTCATCATTAGTCTTATAGCGGTACTTGACTTTTATTATTATTGTCTTAAAGCTATTTCTGAGGACATTATTCACTTTTAACCTCCACTACTATTTTAGTGGTGTTGAGTTCAGTTGAATCTAAAGATTATTCACAATTATGGGGTATGTCCAATGGAGTATATGGATTTACTGGATCCTGCTGGGGTCTCACGTGAGGTACATAGTGGGGGCAGTATGGACACATGCCTGGAGGAAGGAATGACAGAGCGCCTAACTGAAGAAATAGGCTGGTAAGATGGCATTGGCCTAACTCAAAGGATTTTTTTTTTTTAGTCTTTAGGGGCAGAAGCTAAAATCATCATTTTCCAGATGGTTTCCATGTAGATTAGGTCCAATTCTCTCTTCCCCAGACACGACAGGGAACCAGAGGAGTCACAGAACAGGGGAGAGGACCAGTTGCTATGCTTCCTTGCTGAGACCACCACCACCACTGCAACGCCTTGAGGGCTGGCAGCCTGGGGAGCACTGAGACACATCACTGTTAGGGAGCTGGTCAGACATAAGTGAAAGGGGAAGGGGCCCAGCCTAGAGACTGACCAGAGAGCATCCCTATGCTAGTCGAATTCTGGGTACACACATGCGCACTAGGCAAAGAGTTATATAGCAATCAGGTGTTAGTCAAAATGACCTCACGTGCCAATCACCTGGGAATGCCTTTGGAACCACCCATTGTGGCTCAAATATATATATATAATGCAGACACTCCCACTTCTGTGGATCTTTTGTGGTTGTTGTTGTGTTGGTTGTTGTTGGTGGTGGTTACAGTGCTATGTTCCAGCTCTTAACTAAAACCACATGCCTCCTTGGCGGGGGATGCTTTGTCTTTCTAAAATATATTTTTAATAAATCTTTTCTAAATTTCACTGACCTATGATTCTTCACTGCATCAGTGAGGAAGAAGGGAGGGAAAATGCCAACCACACTTCTGTGACATTATCCCCCACGCCCCTGCATTGGGGCGACACAGTTCAAATCATCCCAAGGTGGTAACATCACCTCCAGCAAGGACACTGGTATCCTCAAGTGGTACCTGTTAAACAGTGCCAGGGGCAGGGCCTCTTGGTGGCTCAGAGAGGAGAGAGGCTGCATATGGGGACAAGAACCGGTAAGAACGGATGCTGTAGTTACAAGGTGACTGCAACTGGCGGTATGAGTTTATGAGTGCATATGAGAAACCGAGCAACTTTCCAAACTATTTGAGAAAGGTTCTTTGGGTCTGGAGTTTTTCTGCATAATCAAGAAAGCCAGAACATTCAGTTATTACTATTAATACTGCCCCCATCTGGATCCATGAGATGGATATATTTTGGTTTTACTTTCTGTATATTTCAGTAAACATCTGAAATAAAGCAAACCACTGTAGTTATAAGGAGAGTACAGAGAGGAACGATAGCCGAGTTAAATTACTTATCATTTAATCTAGTATTAATGTGAATTAATTGATTCATTCAATATTAATTAAAATTAATATTAAAAGTGTAAACCAGACAGTTCCTGCTCTGAATTATAATATGCACACATATAAATAGACACATACACACCAACAAATAAGCAAAACATCTAGTCAAATTAAATATCTAATTTAATTAAATAGCAAATTAGATATTTAATTAGACATTAAGTATTAAATATCTAATTAAATTAAATCTATATTAATTGCATTCTTTCTATGTCTTTTCTGGTGCTTTTAAGTCTTTTATGTGCTTAAGAGTCACCTAAATTTACCATTCCAAGTGCAGATTTTCTGGTCCCACTCCCAGACAATCAGGTCTAGAAGTAGATCAGAAATCTGCAATTGTAACAAGCTTCCTAGATGAAGCCACTGTAGGAAATATGAAACTCTGAGAACAGTATCTCCATTAAATGTGTTTCTCTATAATCCATTTTAAAATCAGTAACATGCAACAATGTTTTAATACTTGTTATAACCCTACAAATTAGTCAAAAGAGTTAGTAATTCTCAGCTGTAAAATGAGAAAACCAAGTGGAGTAGAATTACTGCCCTAGGTCATATGACAAGTAAGTAGCAGAATCAGTTTTAAGACTCAGGATTTCTGATTCTCAGTGATATTTATTAGATAGTAAAAATATCTTTTTCTTTTTCTTTCTTTTTTTTTTTTTTTTTTTTTACTTCATTTCCATCAGCACTTCGCACTGTAGGTGCTTGACTTGTTAACAAGAAGACAGCCCCAAAGACCTGAATTAGCCATACCTCAATGAACTGAATCGAATTACACTTTAGTGTCTGAGAAGCAACTAGAATCAAACAACAAATCTGCAATTACAGGTAAAACTCCATCACTTACGCTTTCAGAAGAAGTCGGAGAAATATATCTCTGACTTCCTAGGAGTGTTATTTGTTACAGTCCATTTCTTAAGATTAAAAAAATAATAAAATTTCAGGTAAAAGAGAGATTTCAGGTTGTTTCAGGCTTCTTTTTCAGGATAAAATATGTAAACAATGTTTTTGTTTTCTTTTACAACTCAACTAGTGATAATTCTGTTCTAAATACACATTTGAGAAGTTTATATCAGAAGAGTGTAAAAAAGTCACACGAAAGTTCTCTCTTAAAAAAAATCTATTAGTAAGTCCTGGCAAAAAAAGCTGGAATTGTATTAAGGAAAATTGCTCATCACACTACAAAGAGTATTTGAAACCAAATTGCAGAGTATTTGCATAATAGTTCTCTTTTTTCAAGAAAGAAAAAATGAACGAGACACTAATTGTAGGTTTTATTTTTTCATAAAGGAAATAGCAGATGGCTTTTTGGGGGGATAGAGAAATAGATTTAAAAAAAAATAGAGAATGTGGACTCATTTAGAGTGATGAGTGGGATGGAAAGGGAAAAACTTCCAATATTTTAATAATAGAGTGTTGGGTTTCAATTAATTACTCTGTGTTAAAATTAATAATGTCCTCTGTTATGTATCTTGTGTGGTCCTATGGATGGAAATTTTGGAATCTTCGCTGCTGTCACTAGAAAATGTCACTATGGCCATTGGAGTAAATACAAATCGACAGAGGCATTATCTATTTTTCCAAAAATAAAATTATTCTCCCCTTTTTTTGTGAGTGTTTCATATAATTTTTTTCTTGGAGGCGAGTTAAAGGATTTTCTCATTGGATGGGGGAAAGATGTAACAGGTGCTACACTGAAAACTAAAGCAAGGACATTTTTCTTTATAATGAGGTCTGCTTTGTATAAGGACATTTTTTATGAAACCACCAAGGGATGACCAGGGCATAGAGAAAAAGCTCTGAAGCATGTGTACCATTATTCTCTAGTATATGCTATTTGTTTCTCTATTTCTGTCTGAAAGGAAGACATGTCCGTACATTAATAAAAGTGAGCAATACCATTTCCCGCATTAAGGTATAATTTTGCCTAGGCTTCAGATGTTTATACCTCGCCACTTAAACTTGTTTTCTCACTCATGTTGGTTAGTGGTTTAACAAAAAGAAAAAAGATAAAACAGAAACACATATGGCCAGTGAAAACTTATGGGCAATTCTGTTTTTAAAAAAATGTTAACTTCAGCCAAACTTTCACTGTTTCATTATGTCTATGGACCATTAATTCAATTACTCCAGCTGAAAATGGGGAAAATCTCATTGTATCAAGGATAAGGAAGATAAAAAGGGGGATAGAGAAAAAGAAAAGATAGACAATTAATGTAGACATGTAAAACTATGCTTAATGCAGATTTGTGAATGCTTGAAATGAATGGCTCTCTTAAAGATAGTGAGGGTGATGGCAATGAAGAAAACAAAGACAATGGTGATGGCAGTGATGAAAAATGAAATAAAATTATTGGTCTATAATAATGTTTTACAAACCTGTTTTGCTGCAGATGGTACCCAGATAACAAAATAAATGAAATCTCCATCTGTTCCCTCATGTCTAGAATAAATAATAATTTATTTGTGCGAGCAGTGAGCAGCAATTAGACAGGCTGAATTAATATGCCATCAGTTTAAGTTTGTTCACATTGCTCAGAGGCCTTGGCACTCTTTTCCAATTTCTGGTATTATTTCTGTGGACTTGAACCATCAAGACAAGGATTCTTCCAACTTTTAGAGTCATCCATTTTCTATCTCCATTCCACATCATTCACCCATTGGGTGACCAAATCTTAAATTTAATAGTGCTACATAATGAAGAATTTTGTGAATAATTTTATACAAGGTAGAATTCTACTTTCTGACTGTACTTTCTACCTGCTCCTTGTTATATGGAACTTCTCTCCATCCATACTGTGTTTTTCTATCTCTTTGTTACTCTGTAAAATGTACTCTTACATCATCTATATTGTCTCTTTAATCATTTTACCAATGTTTAATATTCATACAACTCACCCTCACTTTATATGCTCCCTTTATTGGATCTACAAATATGTTTAGGTGCTCCATATTGTAAAAATGAAAGTTCCTTCAATTTTGCCATTTCTCTACTCTGGGAATATTTGTTATTCTCACCTTGCTTCTTTGTTCATTTTATAGTCTTTTGCTCCTTAGGGTTCTAGTTTTTCTGCAACTTCTGCACTCTAAAACTATTCAAATTAGTCTTGAAAAAGTCAAAAGTCACCAATGACCTCCTATTCACCAGTCAATAGGTTTATTCTCTCATTCATACATTTTCTTGACCTTCTACACTATTTTGCTTCAGTGAACATCCTTCATTTTGAAAATCTCTCTCTGTCTGAAGTTAGCATTTTATTCTATCCTAAATCTTCAGTCTCTCTGAGTAGTCTTATTACAATTATTGGCACCTGCTTTTCCCTCCCATACCTTAAATGTGAGAATGCTACCATGGCTTTGTCCCTAATATTGTCTGCTTTTCTCTATAATCTCCTACAACTATATATTTTGTAACTTCAAGAAATATGACATAGTTACCAAAAACATGGGATGAACTTCAAAATGTTGTGGTTTTTCATGATTTGATTTAGTTTGAAGGTGTTTAAATAACATTGTTATTTACAAGGTAGGAAATCCATTAGCATTATATTCAAAATATCTATCTGAAATATCCCCAACATGAGAATTATGCTGTGCTTATATTCCAAGCTTTATTTTCCACTCCTGTAACTTCAAATGTTATCTTTAAGCAAGAATTAATAGAACTTTATATATGTATACCTTCCATATCATAGCACCTAACCCAGTCTTATTAAAGGTATTTGCTAAATGTCTTCCATCTTTAATGAATGACTTCTCTGAAAGTAGTAATACTGGTTGATTATATGCATTAGTCCATTACCAAATTCTTGTTCAGTGTATGGCTCATAGTAAAGCAGCAATACAATTTTACTAATACTTGAACATAATCTTTACTATATTCCCCCCTTTCCATTCTACCTCATCCCAAGTATCAACTGACATTTCAAATGTCTCTGGTCACCTTGACATAGATATTCTACTGGGCCTCGAATGTAAGATAGAAAGTAAATTTCTCCATAACAGCTTGTTTGCTAACTTTATTAATTTTTTGTAAAGTTCAGAAACATTTTATAATTTGGCTTTAAAATCTTAGATTCATATTTGGCATTCTCTTTTTAACTGTTTTCCATTCTATGCTATATCTAATATTTTGCCAAGTCCTAATTATTGCTTATTACAATGTAGCTCAAATGAATATCCTTTCATGTATTTTCATTCTGAGCCCTACTTAAGTGCAGACTTATATTAGTACTGTAAAAAGAATGCTGATTTTCTCATTAATTGTAGTGTGTTTTTGCTGTAAACTATAAGAAAATCTGGCATTTGTTGTGTTATATAGAGGGACTTGCATGCACCCAACAAACATTTGTTAAATTTGATATGTTGAAAACTGCAATACAATTTGTAATAAAGAAGCTTAAACTATGCTCCCAGCTACAACACTAATGATCTGTGTGATTGGTCTCCATATTTCCCTTTTTTCTGCCAGACTCAGTCGCTGTCTTTCTCCACTTTGCCATGTGCCCAGTAAAACTAACCCAAATGGATAACAACAGGCTACCTTGCCCCCATTTGGGTTTAGCTAATGAAAAGCCACAGCAGAAAACTGAGAAGAGAGTGAGGTTGATTTTTATACCCTACCCTCTACTTTTCTGCATCTCTCTAACCAAAGGCCAAGTTGCTGTCAGTTCCAGATAACCTTTCCCTTGCTCCTGCAGGCTTAAAGATTCTGTTACTAGCCTTGAGACACTTCAACGGTCTTTGCTGGTGTTTCTCAATCCTGCCTTTGTTAAAATCTCTTTCATTGCTTCAACTTACTATAACATGTATTTCCTGCTAAGATTCTTCTGATGCAATAATCTTGGACAAGTCACATAGCCTAACACTTATTTGCAAAATGACAGACTAAGTCACTGATGGTAAGATATGGCATGCATGGTATGCCCATACCCCCTCAACTTACCCATGACAGACATTGCTAAGTGATCACTGTGGTAGGCCAATAAATGAGTCCACATCCTAATCCCAGGGACCTGAGAATATGACCTTATTTGGAAAAAGGGTCTATTCTACACAGATATGATTGAGTTAGGGATTTTGAAACAAGAACATCATCTTGGTTATCCAGGTGCATCTTAAATGACATCACAAGTACCCTTATAATAAAGAGGCAGAGGGATATTAGATCCAGATACACAGAGGAGAGGACAATGTGAAGAAGGGAACAGAGATGAGCGTGATGCAGCCACAAGCCAAAGAACAACCAGAAGCCGTAGGAGGCAAGCAACAGATTTTTCTTTAGAGCTCCTGGAGGGCATGCAACCACACTAACACCTTTATTTCATGTCTGGACTACAGAAATGTGATATATTTCTGTTGGTTTAAGTCACAAAGTTTGTGGTAATTTCTTACAGTAACCTCAGGAAACTAATAAAATCACTATATTCTTTCCTGTCTGGATTGGATGAGGACTCAAAATCCTTCTCAACTCAATGTTTTAGGCAACACAAACAATTTACTGGAAGGTAAAGGTGAGATTAAACAGTGCTGCTTTGATTTTATACACAGTTTTAAAATTAATGTTGCTACCAAACTTTATTTGGTTTGGGTGTACTTTACTAGTCTAATCAAAATGATACAGAAACTTTTAATTCATTTAGAAATTAACATATCAATAGCAAAATTATATAGTTATAGCAAAGAACTTATAACAGTGCCTACCAGTCTCTTAAAATGTTGGTTATTAGTCCTCTCTTCGGCAGCACATGTACTAAAATTCAAATGATACAGAGAAGATTCGCATGGCCCCTTCTCAAGGATGACATGAAAATTCGTGAAGTGGTCCATATTTTTTAAGAAGTTTTGCACAGTGAAGGAAACCATAAATAAAATGAAAAGACAATCTACTGAATGGGAGAAGATATTCGCTTATGACACATTTGATAAGGGGTTAATATACAGTATATATTAAAAACACATACAACTCAATAAAAAACAAAACAAAAACAAAAAACAATCCAATTAAAAAATGGGCAGAAGACCTGAATTGATATTTCTCCAAAGAGGAATTACAGATGGCCAATAGACATAAAGGTACTCAAGGTCACTAATCAACAGAAATATGCAAATTAAAATCACAATGAGATATCAGTGTGAATGGCTATCATCAATATATCAAAAAACAAATGTTGGTGAGGATGTGGAGGAAAGGAAACCTCACACACTGTTGATGGGATTGCAAACTGGTACAGCCACTATGGAATACAGTATGGATTTTCCTCAAAAAATTAAAAATGGATCTACCTTTTGACCCAGCAATTGCACTTCTGGGTATTTATCCAAAGAAAACCAAAACAATAATTCATAAAGATCTATGCATCCCTAAGTTCATGGCAGCACTATTCACAACAGCCAAGATACAGAAGCAACCTAAATGCCCATCAACAGATGATTGGATAAAGAAGTTATGGTTCATATATACAGTGAAATATTACTCAGCCATAAAAAAATGAAATTCTACCATTTGCAATGACATGGATGGGCTAGAAGTTATTATGCTGAGTGAAATAAGTCAGACAGAGAAAGATAAAGACCATATGATTTCACTTATATGTGGAATCTAAGGAACAGAAAGAACAAACTAATCAAAAAAGACTCAAAAATATAGAGGATAATCTGGTGAAGGCCAGAAGGTGGAAAGCAGTGAAGGGTTAAAGAAGTACAAATTAGTAGTTGATAGATGGTCACGGGGATGAGGAGCGTGGCATAGGGAATGCGGTTAGCATTAATGTAATGGCTAGGTGGAGAGTCAGAGGAGAGAAAGAGCAATTAGGGGGATCGTTTAATAAACTATATAAATGTCTAATCAATGTACTCTATACTTGAAACTAATAATAAAATAAAATGCTAAAAATTAGTTATTATTATATTTGTATTAAACCCAATTATATCTAAAGGGAATTGAAATTGTTGAATAGTAAAGGTCAAGAGTCTGGAAAGCTACAGGGTAACTGATCACTTTGACCTTTTAAAATCCAGTGGGGACATTTGGATTGCAGGTAAGAAACCTGATCAGAGAAAACCAAACAGTTATCCTGTCAGCAATTTAGAAGTTATGCTTTTCTTATTTAAGCCAGTGGTGAGTTGGAAATATAATCTCTTCCCAGCTTCAACATAAAGGAATCGTGAAGAATTAGGAGAAGGCCAAAAGTAGCTTATAAAGTTGCAAGAGAACTTCATGGACTACATAAGTTTGTTCTATAACAAATAGTAACCCCAATAACAGTAATAAAAATACATAACAATCTTGGTTAAAGTAGATGATGGAGACCAAAGGTGCTGGGAAATGCTTGTACAGTAGTCCCCCCTTATCTATGGTATTGCTTTCTGCAGTTTTACTTACCTCTGGCCAATTATGGTCCAAAAATATCGAATAGAAAATTTGAGAAAAATTCAAAAGTTTTAAATTGTGTGATGTCTTAGTGTGATGAAATCTCATGCCATCCCTCTACATCCCTCCCAGACACTACCCTCCAGTTAGTCACTCAGTAGCTATCTTGGTTATTAGATCGACTGTTGCAGTACCTCAGTGCTTGTGTTCAAGTAATCTTTATGTTATTTGATAATGGCCCCAAAGTGCAAGTGTAGTAATGCTGGCAATTTGAATATGCCAAAGAGAAGCTATGAAGTGTATGTGAGCAGAAAAAAAAAATCATAACATATATAACATTTGATACTATCTGTAGTTTCGGGTATCCACTAGGGGTGGGGAGGCTTGGAAAGTATCCCCTGTGGATATAGAAGGACTTCTGTAGTTAGTGCAGAGCCACTTTATAGTCTAATGAGTAATCTTAGCAAAGTTATAGAGAGAGAAGTACAGAGATATCTACAACTAGCATTTCAGGACTGATACAGAAAAACAAGCTTAGCAAGGTCCAACATGAATCTTTTGCAGAGGACATTATGATATGGCATAAAGAATGACAACATAAACATAATAGAACTAGAATAAATCATCTGAGACTACAGATTCTACTACTAAGAAGAAAGAAATAATAATTAACTTCCAAATAATGTCTATAGCTTTCATTTTGTTCTCTTGATAAAGATCAATTTCTATAAGGATTAAGCCAAGCCCTTGGGTACATATAGTATTTAGTTCATCGACTGAAGAGCTTACTAGTTCTTAGTAAGCATGTTTATGGACCCTCTAAAGTCACCTATCAGATCATTCCTTCTGATCATAACAACAACTGCTACTTTTTGTTGAATTGTGCCTGGCACAATACTATTGATGTTACATATGAATTCACTTAGTTTTCAGAACAATCTCATCTTGTCCAACAGATATTATTATATCAATTAATTGATAATGAGACAAGTTTGAAAAGAATAAGCAATTTGCCAAGATCCTGAAGTAAGTAAGTAGCCAAGCTGGGATTTGAATCTGGTTCTTATTTGTATCTATAGCCAAGTCTCCTTCTACTATGTTGTCTCCTTAGGAATTATTATCAGTTGGTAACGAGATAGACTCAGGTGATTTTGTGATCATTATCCTAGTGACATAACAAGAACTATCACTGATGATATTAACCTGCTAAAGGAATTTGTTTGCTGTGACATTCTAATAGGTATTAACTATCTTTTTTGGATAAATCACAATTTATCCAAATTGTGGACACAATTTGTCCTCAACTACTTAAAATTAACCCTCCAATAATAATATGCTAAATAGCCTTGCAGAAAGAGATGAAGACTAACTCATGTTTTTATTCTCATTTCTGCACAGAACTTGATTCAGGAGAACTTGAATCTAGGAGTGCTTAGTCAATAGTTTTAAAAGTTCAATTTGACTTAACATAGATAAGAACCTAGTAATTTTGGTAATGGCTCTTATTTAATCACTTAGAATTTTATGATTTGCTATTTTGTATAATTTGAGAAAATAATACTCAATTCTGTCTTCCTAGATACAGCATCTTCTTTAAAGGAAAACCGCTACTGTGTTTCTAATTTGTAAGAATAATCTCTTAATTAATAATAATTATATTAAAGGCATGTAAAAATAAACAACTAAATAAAATTAGGTAAATCCTTTCTTCAAACCTAATAAAATATCATATTCATTACTGGTGAAGAGCAGGCTGAATTGTGTTCTTTATGATTCATTAAAGATAAAGTAGTTGAGTGGCTTTAATTAAATCTTCCATTTATCACTTACCATTCTCATGGTCATATAGGATAATCCATATATAGAAATCATTTGTCCTACCATTTCTTGTTTCCTCCACTTTTTATAATAAATTTAATTACTATCATCAGATATATTAAATTCGAAAACATAATTTACATGCATATTCTTATAATAAATATTTAGGTCAATGTTATTTTAATATTCTATACTTATCCTGATGTCAAGGGCATTTAGTTAGATGCAATTACTAGTAAAAACCTGCATCAATGTTATTTATGCTTTTATATTTTTAATATAATAGTAGTAAATAATATTACCACACACTCAGGCAAAAGAAGTTATAATAAACCCAGAAAGAAACATATAGTGTCACAAATGACCTCTGTTGCTAATATCTTTGCCTTAGGAAGCTACGAGTCAAAGGATTATTTGGCTTTGTGGCTAGACACACACTATGTGGGGGTTAGTAAATAGCAGTGAAAAATGGAGCACCTCATGAAAAAATCTCTGCAAGAAAGCATCAAATACTGAATCTAGCCATTGGAAATTAACCAATATTTTAGAAATGGAATGATATCATAGATTTCTTTAATTAACCTAGGAAAGGTTAATTCATTATAATTATATTCATCAGCAGCAAACTCAAACAGTAGTGCAAAGCACTATAGTGGTTATTATGTTATATATTATTTTATTAATAACTATATAGAGTTAAGGAGTATTCATAAGGAATAGGTAGACATTCTTTCATCTATTCATAAATCATTCTCAGTATTAACTGAGGATTACTCTACACTGCATGAGGGTACAGAATTAAAAAGACATGTTCTACTCTTAAGGCTAATCCTAGAAATCTTTCAATTTACTAAAAATAGATCATGAACATCAATAAGAATTATGACAAATATCTATGATGCAAGTTTTCTATAATAATTCATTGAAGACAGAGATTACCTTTTAACTAAAAAAAAGTGAATATAGGAAAACAAATAAAAGTTTTGTTGAGAAAAAAAATCTGAGAATATATACTAGTATGTGAAAGGAATATGTTATAAAAGAACAAATAACATGAGTGGGTGATGTGACAAGGAGAAAGAGATAGGGACACTGATTCATACAAATTCTTTTCTAGAGTTTGCTCTGTCTTTTACTAGTTATGAGATAAGAAATGAGTCATTCACATTGTCAAGTCCTAGGTTTCTTGGCTGTATACAGCAGAGAATCCATAATGCCCATCCTGTGTAACAATTTCATATAATATATATGAAACAATTTAGAACAGAGACTGGTACATAACAGTTATTCAATATAATTAGTTTCTTTTTCTTCTAAAATTAAGAAATGTCACGGGTATGGGATTATAGGGAGTATTCAGTTCAGGACAGCACCATAAGGAATAAAATGTAAAATGGGCTGGGACCCGAGTTTGGAGGAATTTAAATAATAGGCTGACATTTGGATTTTATCTAAGCAAAATGAGGATCGACTGAATATTCTTGATGAAAAACTCAGGTAATCTGGCAGCACTGTCTGTTCCAGGGTAAATCATAGATTAAGTGTCTGAAAGCCAATAGATGGTTTGGGAAGCTGCTGTCCATTAGTGAGGTAATGGGATCCCAGCAGAGACAGCACATCTTGAGGAATCTGAAACAAATGCCTAGATTGACAAAGGTAAATACATTTAAAAGGGCCTTAAACTATGTTTTCTAGTATCTGAGATAGGGTTTCCTACTCTCTCTTTTTCAAAACCTTTCAATACATAACAGAGAATTTTGAGGAATTTGTATGTGGATGATGAAATCCACATCCACAAGTCAAGATAAAATTTTTCCTGTTCTTTCTAAGCTATTCTCTTTTAATCCCCTTTCCTTACAAAGAGAAATTTTGATTTAAATCCAATATGAATAGAATTTTGCTTCTCAGAATGTCCCTTCCTGTCATTCCCACAACTGGTTGCATTTTCTTCAGAAGCTCTATGAATGCCTGGTTTGTTTGTTTTTTTTCCCACCAAATTTCATGTTAGTGTTGGTTAGTCAGGCTCGTGGCCTTGTTCACACATATCTTCCACTAATGTAGGTATAAAAACTAGTCTTTGACCATTCTGCTAAACAATTCTGGAAAGGGGAATGAAGTTACAGTATTCAATAGACAATGTAATACCTAACAATGTCTTGGTTCTTTATAGATATATATATAGGGACAGCTTTCCAAGTGTAGTGATTTTGTCTGCAGTCTCTATTACTTGTTACTGTTATTGTTTTATCCCTACATATGGGATATAACAGACTCTGAGGCTATTCTACTAATCTTTTCTGCTGTTGATCTTGTACAGTATTATAATTTCCAGAACTTCTGAAGTCCCTGTGCAAATATTATCTAATTTTAAGATTCTGATGGCCATTACCTAAGTATTCTCTTTAAGAACCAGACTGGACTGAGAAGGAAATGATTCTAGGAGCTTAAATACAAGATTATTTTGAGACTTAAAACTAAAAATTTAAAGTCAGTATTCATGATTATGAAAATCTTAGAGTATTATATAATGTTTCTGTGGTACTTCAACACTCAAGATATTTTGTTTCAGTCTGTTTCATCAGAGGAACCAGAAAAGTATTATTTATGATAACACATGGGTTACTTAAAAGTAAAAGAATTCATGTATTCAGAGAAATTATTCATCAAATCTTCAAATGGTATGCAAATATTATTCATAAGAAATAAATTTTTCACTTTTTAGGTATTTTAATTGAAATTTATATATATTAATATTCACAGAAGTGTTAAAACATATTCTAGAACATCATAACCTGAAATTTATTTCAACTTTTAAAATCATAGTAGAGAGAAAGCAAGTATTTGAATGTTTTCTAAATCAATTTTAGTGATTTTTAAGTGCAAACTATGCAATTAGATGTTAAGTGTGATTAAAGAAGCAATGCACTTGAGAATATTTGCAATATCAGTGAAGAGTTATGATGTTTTTTAACATTAAGGCATTTTTGCACATCTAATATATTTTCTCTGAAAATGTGTTGGAAACATTTAAATACTTCATTTAGTAGTTATTGGATGACTTTAGATAGCTTTGAAAATAAATACCTATAAATATTCTGTTTCTGATGGAATAGTGTACTTTTTGGAGAAAACATCGAATAATAGAATTAAGTTGATCAATAAACACAAAAAATTAGTTAGCATTTAATATGTATCCAGTCATAGTCTAAAAATAAGAATAAATTATATATCACATGACATTTATAAAGTTTCATTTTATAATTTTCAAGTTTTCATTCTCATCACAGATTTAAAAAAAAAACATTGTTATTAAGTACGTAAGGTGTAACAAGTATTTTCAAATAGCACTGTTGATGGTCGCATAGCTGACAGAAATAAACTTTGATGATTATTTACAAATTTTTAGAACTATCTATGGTAAATAAAAACTAGAGCCAAACATATCAAAAATAATTAATGCTGATTGAAATATCACTTAAGAATTAATTAAAAATTATTTATATTCTCAAGATTTTGGAAGTTGAGTACAATAAATTACCTTCCCTGGATAAACTGCGTTTCTATATTTTAAGAAATATACTTTCTAAAATAAATGCAAAATAAACTACATTAAACAATGTACTCACTATAAAAAGGATAAAGTGACTATTTGTAACAAATGAATAGCTGTAGAATTGTATTTTATCTCCTTTAAGTTTAAAAAATGCAAGAAGAATGAAATCTAGAAATATATTTCTGTAGATATGATGTTAATATAAACAACGCAATTGGTGAAGAAAGATTATAGAGGAATCACAGAGGACTTTTTGTCAATTATACTAATTAAGAATATTTTCTGTTTGTTTCTAGGTTCTAAAAATGTTCACTATAAATTAAAAAGAAATTATTCTTTTGACTTCGCCCCTAGTTTCCTTTAATAGAGTATTTCAAACAACTTAAAAGGCAATTTAAACACTATGTTTTGTTTGGCTATGTGTTTCCTCCAGAAGAATTAAAAAAAAATGTATTATGAAAAGAGAGATACTATATTAGATAGTCTCCTTTTCCCATTAATTTTAAAGTAATTGCAAGAGCAAAAGCCATGTCTATCGTACGTGTCTGAATGGACTAAAGGGAGATCCAATTACAAATGTATGTTTTCATCACGCATAGCCTGCATATTTAATTCAGGTGGACTTTCAAAAAGAAACATCTCTTTGGTTTTGTTAAATCCACAGTACATTTCAGATGAGCAAATAATTTTCAAATATTTTAGGGTTATTTCTTGGCTTTTGTTTTTTGTTTGTTTACAACTCATAGGTGCATATATAGAACATTTGATGTTACAGACATGAAATTTATTGGATATATGATCATTTGTACATTTTCAGATACATAGGTTAATTAAGAATATGAGAACAAAGCATCAATATGTTTATAAAACACCATATATAATAAATTCTCGAACTCATTGATTTAACATTTGTCAATCCAAATGTATAAGTTTCTGCAGAGTATACTGGAACAAGTTTATTTGGTTTAGCATTTCTTTCTCAATCCCTGTAAAGGGTATGATGGACTTTGATTGAGAACATAGATCAAAATACATTTTGAGCACTAGCTTGGTTTTCCACATTACTGAATTTTAAACTTTTGTTCAGGATTTTGGCATATAAAGATTAAAATTGAAGATGTGAATAAGAACACAAAAACATACATCATGTTTAAGTACTCACATAGAAAAATGTGGATACATGTATGCTGACATTTATATATGATATATGAATGCGTATTTATGTATATATATATAATATTAAATCCACTTACTTCATTTTCTTCCTCATATATACACAAATCTATTCATATTTTCTTTTTAAATATTTTAGGCATGCTTTATTGATAGTGCTAATAGCTTTTTCACTATTTTAAAATGAAATATTTTTCACCATTATATTGTACATTAATAAAATGTAGTCCTAAAAACTAAAATGACTAGGTAATAAGCCAAGACTATAAATTTACTTATAAAACTAGGATGAAAAGGACTCTGCCAGGTGTAGAAATATTATCTTAGTTACATAAAAATGTGTTAAGGTCACATGTACTAAATGTTCATAATTAAATACAATTAATTAACAAATTCAAAATGAATTAACCACAAAAACAAAATTGCTTCTTAGGATTCACAATTTTTAAAAATAAGAATATTTAAATATTAAATTAGAAATATTTAAAATATTAAATCATTTTAACTTCAATATGATTTTAAAAATTTCAGTGCACTTGCAATTATTCACAAATAGCCTCAATATATATATTGGCTATAATAAATATGTTGAGACATAATACATTTGAATAAGAAAGTTTTTAGAAGATATTTTTCAAAAATGAGTAGTACATTAGTATCGAGTAAAGTACAAGTGTCTAACTGTCCTTATTAAGGCCCAGACTTTCTATTCTCAAATTTCTAATAAACATTATTAATATTACTATGGAAAAATCACTTCAAAATAAAGAGGAAATAATGAAAGCCTACTCTTAGCTTCTGTGTCAGTGAAAAATTATCTTTGGTGAAAATAATCAAAGTTGTGGATTTTCAGTTTAGTGGGGTTGGGATTATCATTTTAAGTATCAAAATACTTAAAGTTCCTAAGCTTATTTTTGTTATAATTAGCCAAAGTTCAAGAAAGTTATATCAAAACACTTCCTGCCTTGTTTCTATTATCTCTTCACCCTATCAAATATAATAAAGTAGAATTGCATGAGTGATATTTTCAAAAGCAATAAACCAATGCAAAATTAAACTAATAGGGAATTGCTCTCTAATCAAGATATGACATTCAGAAGACAAAAATTAAGATATTAATAAATTTGATTTAAACATATTTATGTACATTACGTTAAACCATAAAAGTACCAAAAATCAAATGACAAAGAGGACTCATAGCTGCAATACTTATTATAAGAGCTAATCTCTCTAACATATTAAGAGCTTATAGAATTTAAGACGCAAAAGACAGCCAACCCAATTAAGAAAAAACATAGATCCTGAAAAGATAATTTACAGAAAAAAATTATTTCCACAGTCTCATTCACAAAAAAGGAAATGGATGTTAAAAGTACAATGGAAGTTTTTAAAACAAAAATTAGATACTTATTTGGTCTGCAATTTTTTTTTGTCATATCTTGTCAAAATATTTCCTTTTATTTCTGCCCAGATCTAATCCTAGAGAATGCAAGTAGGAACTCTGTTCCTCCTATAACTCTTCCCCCAGACAATGTATGGTGACTAGAAAAGTGGGAATTTCTGGAGGATTGTGTGGCTGTTCTAGTTTCTTTTAGTTGCTGAGTACAGGATCTCTATGAATTTGAAATCATAATAAACTTACAGATATAGAGAAATACATTTCCTTTGGCCTTGGCTTTAGCTGTTCATCTCCCACATAGAATATACACTATAATCAGTTCCATCTATATTGAGGAAAAACATCAGTTTATAACTCATCTTGTTTATTCATTCAGCTAATACATATTGGGAGCTGTTAGAGTTGAACTGTGTTCCCCTAAAAAAGATATATTGAAGTCTTAACCCCCAAGACCCAAGAATGTGACCTTATTTGAAAATATAGTTGTCGCAGATATAATTAGTTAAGATGAGGACATCCTGGAGTAGAGTGGCCCTCTAATGCAATATGATTGGTGTCTTTATAAGAAGATGGCCAAGTGAAGACACAGAGACATAGGAAGAATACCATGTGAAGGTGAAGGACTAGAGTGATGCATCTACCAACCAAGGAATACTTGGGGTTCTCAGAAGCTGGAAAAGGCAAGGAGAGATCCTCCCCTAGAGTCTTCTGAGAGAGTATGACCCTTCTAACACCTTGACTTTGGATTTCTAGCTTCCAGAATTGTGGGAGAAAAAAAATGTTGTTTTTAGAAAAAAACAAATTAAAAGGCGCATTCAAATACCATTTATCATTTTTCAAACTGGGAAAAAATCCAAAGATTTGATAATATCCTGTCCTCTATTACATAGGCCACAGGGAAACAAGTGGAAATGCCAAATGGAACAATTTTCATGGTTGGTAATTAGGATTTATCTATAAAAATTACAGATGTAACTTTTTCTTTACCTGGGAATTGTACTCCTTGAAATTTATCCTACAGTGTACCTTCATATATTTGAAATAACAAAGGTTATTTATTGTGACATTGTTTGTAATATCAAAAGTCTGGAAACAACCCTCAGCAATAAGAACAAGTTAAATAAACAGTTATATAATAACAGCCTCTATACTAGAAGATATAGGAAAAAAACCTATGTGTAGAGTTTGCTATCCTGAGTATAAGGCAAATACAAGAAGGAAATAAATAAAACAATGTTCAAAAACCAGACTTATAATTGCATTCTCAGCTTTGAAATTACTGTGATAAATTATTACCCTAAGTAAGATCTTAAGCTAACAAAAGGGCTAGGTCAAAAGGCTTTTTTTTCTGGTGTATAAACTCTCAGCATAATAATATTTATAATTTATTATTTTTTTTAGATTTTAAGGTGTAGCTGAGGCAGAAGGTATACACTCCTATTCTCTGAAGTAATTCATGATCTCTTCTTGACTTCTTTCCTTAGGTTTACTTTTAATTAAAATGCAATCTCCACATCTGGAAAATGTGTCAGTATGAAAATAATTTTCGAGAATTGATGTGAATAAAAATATAATGACAGTAAGTCTAAAAACATAAGTTTAGTTAACATTGCAAAGACTTAGAAGTAAATGTCCACATATAATTTTCTTAAATCAACCAAGATCCAGTTTAGAACAAGTCTATAGCCCTTGTGAGTATCCCTTATCTCTTAGCTATCAGCATATTCTTCCCTCTTCATACTGTCCACTTTCACACAAAAATATTTTCAGTCAGTTTCAACTTTTAAGCTCCAGGAGCACTGATCTGATTAAGTATTTATAGAATGGTTTGTCAATTAGATTATATGACAAAATGACTAGGTGGATTTTAATTTTGTCAGTAGAAAAAATTGGAAAAATCTATGTGGAATATTGTCTAAACTAAATTTCAATTTGATCACTAAATAAAAAATACCTATTATAAAGTTAATTACTATTAGTTATGTTCAAAATGTCTATTTTAAATTGAACTCTATTAAAAGTCATCTAAGTTCAATCATCAGAACTGAGTATCTGACCAATTTGTATCCACATGGTTAGTATTTACATCTAAATTATCATTAGGAAAACTTAATTGGGTTAACAAATATAATTCCTAATTATTTAGCTGTGATTATGAGATGTTAACAATGTTATTCATTTTTGAATAAACACATATATTCTATTTGTAGAAAAGAAATATTTGGTAAAAAAAAATGAGATGAACATAGAATAGAAAAAGTGAATTCTTTAAAAAAGAAGAGTTCTCAGGCTAAGAATAAAAACATTTTTCAGATAATTTACAATAAAAATGTCCACCGGGAGAGGTTACTCATTTAAACTGAAAACTTTCTATTTCATCATGGAGGAGGAGGAGAAGCAACCTAAGCACTTTTGAAACTTTCTCTCCAATAATGATAATAATCTTAAACAATATAATTCTTTTCACCAAACGTGATCCTAAAATACTTAAGCATGGGTAATTGATGACATCTTCCCTGCAAGAATAACTCCTGGGATCTATTATTATGGCACTAGCACCAAAATGCTAAAACTACAAAAATTTCTAGAGGTTATTATACAGCAGATGAAGAAAGATATTGATTATTCTTGGATATAACTGCAGTTCTCAGGTAACTGAAGCACCATTATTTAATTATTCAGACAAGCTTCTTGATTTTGATCAGAATTATATAAAAAGTCACTAGTTTCAGTTTTCAAATGATATATTACAAACATCCATTTACCTGTCAAAGAAGTGTAGGGTAGAGGAAAGAAGACAAATTTATTCAACATATGAGGTTCTTCTTCATTTTTTCCTAACTTATCTTTCTAGTTTTATCCCTTGTCACTTTGCCCAATTAACTGCATTTCCAGCTAGGTTTTGTTTCTTGGTTTGTTTTTTGGATGCTACACTCAAGCATGCCAGGCCTTTCCATTTTACCATGTGTTGCATATAATATTATCTCACTCTTACTCAGTTGATCACTGACAAGACTTTCTTACTCATCCACTGGGATATAATTTTAACATCACCTCTTCTATGAAATTATCTCCAACTCCTATGGGCAGAGTAGACACTCCGTTTTCTAGGCTCCTATGGCATGTCGTGTGTGCCACTATAATAGCATTTATTGTACTAGTGGTTTCTCAAACTCTACTGTGAGGTCTTCAAAGCAGAGAGTCTAATATCTCTGTATTTTAACACTTAACACACTGCTTGCCACTCATTTTTTGATGAGTTGAAAAGTCCTAGAAGTATGAATCAAGTAGACCCTAATGTGGAATCCTGCTTGAAATACATAAGCTGTGTCACTTCAGCTGCATCAATTATTTAACTAAGTCTCAGTTGCCTTATTTTTAGGATGAGCATTACAATACCAACCTTTTTGAGGTTCTGTAAGATATAAGTGAGTTCTTTATGTCATGAAGCATAATGCCTGGCATGTTGTAAACATCCAGTAAATAACCGCTGCAAAGAATGCACAAATATTGAAAGAGAGAGACAAGGATGACTGCATATTTCTGAAACATATCAAGGGTTGAAAGGGGTCAAAGTAGATGATGGGAAAGGGAATCTCACTGTGAGAAGCATAACAAGAGGTTTGAGCAGTTAAAGAGCCAGTAGAAATATAGGGATTCTAACAGTGGAAAAGAATTGTTTGGCACAATAATGGGGGGCTTTCTCTAGGAGTGTGGAGACTTCCCCTTTGTGTTGAGCATGGATGGAAACTAGCAAAGTTACTTTAAGAGAAAGTCAACAATAGTGATGCTAAAAAAAAAAAAATAAAGCAGTAATAAACTGCATGGTGGTAGTTAAGAAAGTAAGTGAAGACAAAGTTATGGATGATGAGGCATGAAAATAAGGCAGCTGTGGCAGCTAAAAGAATTAAGAAAGAGAGAAGGCTTAGGGGCTTTGAGTTAGACCAAGAAAATATTTAATAAAGTGTAGGAGTAAGATAAATGTTAGAAAAGGTCATTGTGGTCAAGAACTAGAAATCCAAAGTTTGATTTCTCAGAGGTGGAACAGTTTTTATTAAATATAAGGCAAATCTTTTTTTTCAGGTGTATAGCATAATGGTTAGACATTTATATACCATAGAAAGTGATCCCCTCGATTAGTCTCAATCAGTCTAGCACCCACCTGGCACTACACATTGTTATTACAACATCATTGACTATATCCCCTATGCTGTACTTCACGTCCTCGGGACTGTTTTGCAACTACTAATTTGTACTTCTTAATCCTTTCACCTTCTTCGTCCAGCTCTCCACCACCACCAGCCACCCTCCCCCTGCCCCCGATCTAGCAATTGCCAGTTCATTCTCTGTATATTTGAGTCTGTTTTGTTTGTTTTTATTTATTCTTTCATTTGTTTGATTTATTCTTTCATTTATTTTGTTCTTTAGAGTCCACATATATGTGACTCACATATATGTTTTTCCCTGACTTATTTCACTTAGCATAATACCCTCTAGGTCTACCCATGTTGTTGCAAATGGTAAGATTTACATCATCTTCTTTATCCAATCGTATATTGGTGGGCACTTAGGTTGCTTCCATATATTGGCTATTGTAAATAGTTCTGCAGTAAACACAGGGGTTACATATATCTTTTCCAACTAAGGTTTTGTGTTTTTTGGATAGATACTCAGAAGTGCAATTGCTGGATCATAAAGTGGTTCAATTTTTAATTTTTTTAACTTCCAAACTTTTCCATAGTGGCTGCACCAAGGTCATTGTGGTCATAGACTAGGTATCTAGAGTATGATTTCTTAGAGATAGAACAGTTTTTATTAAATATGAGAAATCTTTCTTACCTAAGGACATGCAAAGTACAATGAGTTTACTGTCCCCTAAGCCTAGCAAAATCAAATCCAAATGTCCTCAAATATTAACTTTTTTTTTGCATTTCCCTAAAGTTCCAATATTTATTAAGCTTCTGAAGTACAAAATACAGCATTTTATATTGTTCATTTTTGTAATCTTCTAAGAATATTCACTTCCCCCATCATATCGAGAGTTAGACATGTTAAGTCAGATTTGTGTCTTATGTCATAAGAGATAATCTAGCACTTGACACCCTAGTTGCATAGTTACTGTAGTGCAGACCTAGGTTTATTTGTGATAGTGCAAAAGGACCACTATCCAGACCCTGCTTTATGAAAGGACTGGTTGCCCCAGCATCTAAGAGTGCTGTGGGCATACTGCTTTCTGCAATCCTACTCTTCAGAGATTTCCTCAGCTGCTTAACCCAAGTCTACACCCCTTTCCAGGGTGATTCACATCTAATGACTGTTGGAAGCCAACTCAGGACAGCTTTGATGGGTCATTTTAGCTCTAGAGTTACCCACAGAATCAGACGAGGCTGTTTCAAGCTTGAATCATAGCCCAATTTCCTTCTGTCCAATCCCTCCTCCTTCCCTAGCTTCTCAGCTATTGATTCCAAGGATACTTCCAAAGAACATTTACATGCTCAATTCTGTCTCAGAGAATCTGTCTTGGGTAATCCAACCTGTAACATAAGCCACTTGAAAATAAACTAAGAAATCATTTTCTTTTAGAAAAATTTTGTAGACTTTTCAGAAATAGCTGTGGCATTAAATCATTAAACATGGAATACCTACCAATGTAGCTGAGGATTTTTGTTTATTTGTATTTACTGTCTTCTTTAGGCTAGGAACTAGAGTTGTGACCAAGACAGACATGAAACCTTACATCAGAAATTTATTGTATTTATAGAAGTGGCTAAAGCCACATAAAAATAAAAATAATAATAATTTAGGTATAGGATTTTGTTTTGTGGGTAAATTACTTAAAGAATATATATATATATATATACACACACACACACACACACACACACACACACACACACACACATATATATTTACTTTTGCATAATCTCAAGCTTTATGAATTAACTGAAAGCAAAAACAATACAATCCAAGACCGAAATACTATAGTACTATGAAGGATGTGGAAATCATATAATCTGCTTAAACATATCCAGTTTATGAAGAATTTATTGCTGAGTTCCAGTTTCTCTTACTGTCTTTTTGAGGAGAATTTCTCTTTTCTTTATATGTACCTAGGAAGTAGTTTAAGTTATAGCCTGAGGAAATTTAGCTCATCATAAATTTGTCAAAGACTATGAATAATTCAAGTAAAATAGGCATTTAAAATATATAGTATCTTTTCTGGTACAACTTTTCATAAACTAAGGTAACGATCTGTCTAGAAGTTGTAGGCAATGTCTAAAAAGACAATTAATCAAACCACTAGGAAAATCTGCATTGTGAGAGGCATTGTTATGAGTACTAAGGATTATTTAGTATAACCATGAAAGTATAAAAGGTGAGATCACTGAGAAGTCTAGGACTGTAAAATAAGTAAAAAAGAAAAGACTTGGAAAAACAAAGACATACTTGGGGGGAAAAAGTCACTACATTAATAATAATAAAAGAAATTAATAAAAGAAAATATATTAAATGGAAATAGAAAAACATATTTGAGATATCACAGTAATTGGGTATCTTGGAAACCTTGATCTAGAGAAAGAACAGAAAATACAAATCTAAAACATTAAGAATAAAAAGAGAGGTAAAACTATAAGAGGCATTGAAACAAGCTGAAAACATAGTTATTAGGATTTACAATAATGTTAGGAAAACACTACTATTGTTCAACATTTTTCTAAAGGCTCCAGACAATGCTAGAAGACAAGAAAAAGATATAAGAAATTTAAATATTAAGTAAGAAATAAAATAACATTAGTCATGCATGGTATTTTTTTTAACCAAGAGAAAAATATTAGAAATAAAAGACTAGATATAATATAAATATGCACAATCAGGAATGTTTACTTTTGTCAACAATATCCAATTAAAAATATAAATAAGAGAAATAATACTCCAATTACAATAGGAACAAAAACTACAAAATACCTAGAAGTAACTGCAGTAAGAAAAAAACAATCATATTCTAAGAAAATTATAAAGCTAAAGTATAGCTGAAAGAGAAATTTCAATGTTGTAAAGACTCAGCTTTGCCCTAGACTAAATTACATCTTTAATTCAGTATTAAATAAGATACCACTTGGAAAAGAAATAAATATTAACGCAAAAATTAAAAATTTCACCAGTGGAGGAAAAAAAGGTGTTTAATGTTTTGACTAGTAATGAGAGCAATGACAATACACTTGCTATATCAAATATCTAAATGTACAATAAAAAGAAACTAAATGAAACAGTGTTTCATTTCATTTCTTGATGTAGGAATAGATAGGTCAACAGAGCAGAACAGAAGTTTCTAAATAAGATAAATATATTCTGGTAATTTAGTTACAAAGCAGTTATAAATCTATACTGGTGACTTGATTTAATTTTTTTTTAAAGAAAGAAACAACATAAATAGAAATATTTATATTAACTCACTTTTCTCAAAGTTTCAAGTGGTGCCAATATACAATCTGTAGAAACTCCTAAGAAATCTCTATATTCTCTTCTTTTTAGCACCCTGAAACTCCTGGAAATCTCTTTCTTACCTCTAAAGAACCTGCTTTAAGTTCTAGCTCTGCAATCTTGGTCTTCTAATGCTTGTTAGTTTGTTTGTCTGTCTCTGAGCTGTCACCTCTTAAAATGTCCTTTCTCCTGCATATGCAGTAACTAGAGAATGCAGCTCTTTATTAACTTGAATGAGCTGAAAGATATTCCAGCTTTTTAGGATTAAACTCCCATATATTATGCATTATCATCTATGGCATACAATTAGGGTATGGTGCTTGTTTAATCAGTCAAGACAACAAAAACAAAGTCTTAAAAATTACTATCAAATCTTTGATAGTAATCTCTGAATTTAATTAGGATATTTATCAACTTTTAATTATTTTTTTTTGCATTTTTTGAATACTTATTTATAATCAGAATATAATAAAATAAATGATTCATTTGTACACTATCTGTTAACATTCTTTACAATCTCCATATATACAACTATTTGGTAGAATAATGCTTTCCATCCTTTAAACACAGTTGTCTGGTAATGTATTGAGTAAATTTTGAGAGTTAAAGAATTTTTGTAATATAACAAAATCATAATTCAAAAAAAGTTATTATTGAGTATGGTTACATTCTCATTTTCAAGGCAAACTGACTGTATTATATAATATTACAGAAAAAAATACACAATTCAAATTTCTTTTACATATTCATCTTCATTAGAACTATACTCAGTTAAAATCTAAATTATCAAAATGTTAAGAAGACTAAGGCATTATTTCACAAATAATCACTTAAATTTTTTGACCTTGAATGTGCTTAGTAAAACTGTCACTTAAAATTGATCAACTGCTAAATTAATTTCTTCAGTGGATATTATAATTCAAAGAATCCAACTTTTTAGGATTAAATAGAATCTACCCAAATAGAAAGTTTATCTCTTCTTATAATGTTATCATTTGATGAGATGATCTTATATTTCATTAACGTTAGATCATAATAAGAATGTTGTAAAACCAGGGAAAAAGTAATTCAACTATAGTAGCAGTTTTGTATGCCTGTGGGAAATTGGAGGAATCTTTAGGTAGAGCCATCTGATGGCTCCTGGAAGCCTCTAGTTTGTAGGTATAAGGCATTAGTGCTGCCGGCATACTCACTACAAGCCTTTATGTTATGAGTACTGACTACCAAGAAAGACTAGAGTGCTAGACTATGCATCTCTCAGTGTTCCCCTACTGTTCTCCAATCCCTTACAAAAGGATTGATGCTTCTATAATCTCTTATATCAAAATTCTAGACAAGTACACTGCAGCCAAATCATTAGCTTTATGTTCCAAGGACCTTTCTGGCAGGATGGCAAGGCTTGGACTAGAAAAGATTAAATCTGGAAATGGGAAGATCAGGGAGAGTTCAAACAGAACATTTCTTTACAACTTGGTGTTGGAATGAGAAATACAGGCGAGTTGGAGATGCTTGGTTCATGGAGGGTGGTGTCACCACTCATTAATATAGAACACAGATTAAAAAAGTCAAATTTAGGAATAAAGAATAGGTCATTTTGGGGCATGTTGAAATGAGGGCCTAGGAATCCCCCATGTTGTTTTAATTAGTAAGCAGTTAGATATTCTGATCTAAAATTCAGAAGCAAAGTCTGGGACAAACATCTGGGAAATCTATTTTATTTTTCATCTTAGACTGAAATATTTTTACCATAAGTAACATGTTTATTTTTCTTGTATAGCCTCAAGTTAATTTTACCTATGTTTTATTTATTTTTAAAGTTCTCCTAGTAAAGTAAAAATCTGCACTTATACAAAAATACATCACATCCTAATAAAAGAGAAACTGAACATTCTTTCCCACTTGGTTAGTGTTAACTACTATTTTTTAGATTACCCATATTCTCCAAGGCTGAAGTGAATTCCTGCTATCCAAATATTTTATTGCAATACATAAAATAGATTCTAAGGCCAAAATTTTACTATTTCTCACAAAAGGTATTCAACAATTTGGACATTATAACCTGGCAGAAGGAAATATTTCTTGAGTCAAGTCATAAATTTGAATCCAGTCTCATAACATACCAGCTGTGAAAATTTGTACCATTTATCTTCCTTCTCAGAATTTCAGCTTCTTCATTGTAGAAAACTTATTTTCTAGATTGTTATGAGATTATACAAGGTAAGATACACAAAGACCTTGGCACTGGTCCTAACACGCTGTCATCGTTCAAACAGCAATGACTTAGAATAGTCTCTTGGGCAGTCTAAGCAAAGGTATTGACCTCTAAATTTCCTTTAAGATTATATTAACAAAGCAACCCTGGAATTTAAGAATAGACATTAAACCAGTGACTATTAACTATGCATCTACACTTAAAAGGGATTACAAATCTTCTGACAGTAAATAAAAATCACGATTAGATATGCATATATGTGCACTTTTTCCGAACAAAAAGTCCATAGCTTTCATCACTTTTTCTCCAAAGGAATCTCTGAACTAAAAAAAATAAATAAATAAAATAAGAACATGACCGCTGCTTTAAGCACTTTTTAATTCTGCCTACAAAGAAAATATCATAAAAATATAAAAATATGACTAACCATGCTAATTTAAATCATGTTCAGTCCTTTGTTAAGGAAATAGTCTTCAAGCTACCAGACTCACAAAAAATAATTACTTGTTCTTTTTTTTTTCCAACTCTCAAACCCCAAAATTTGATGTGTTAACATTTATATTTCTTTTTCCAAGAGTCATACAGTTGTGAAATGTCTTCTTTCACCTTAGTGATCTTTATAACTCCATAATCTGTTAAAACAATGGGCGTCATAAATATTTCTGGTGATAGTAAAACTAGGGTTAGCAGGACCACTGCCAACTTCCATTCTTAGACATGAGATTGGGCATATTATTTCCTATAAAGTTTTTCTTATACTTAAAGAGGATAACTCTTAGCTAAATTGGTTTCAATATTTAAACAATTTAATCTCTGAGGATATCCAAAGAAGAACTTCATTTTTAATGGTAATCTAGCAGCTATTTTCTTAGTTCTTTCTCCAGTGACCACCTTAGGCAGAATGGTAAACTGCCATTTCTTAATATAGATGCTTCTGGTCTTGTTTCCATGTATGGATGACAAGACTATATGCTTAAAGAGTCTTCTCATTCTCAATAAGCAATAATTAATTTTTAAACATCTAATGCTGTAGCTTATGAGGGAAGATTTCTCCAAAATGGTTTGAAGTTATTATATGGATGAAATTAGAGGGTACATATTCTTTCATTATACTTTAACAAAACCTATTTAAAAAAACAAAGTTCAAAGAAAGGCTTATGCAATTTTTAGATCTATATTTCTTACAGGACTTCTAGTTTAGTATGACAGGTCAAGTACAGGCATTTTCTCTGCTCCTTCCTAAGATTCCACTAAAACAAGAATGAAGACAGTGAACAGATTCAAGTCCAAAAGACAAAGAGAATGACAGAGAAGATAATAACAAGTAAAAAAAAAAGTAAAAAAAAAAAAATCAAGGAAATGGTGGTAGGAAAACTAAGAGAGAAAAATGAGAAGTGCCTACAAGGGGGCTGCAAAGAACATAAAAGCCAATTAATTCTACAGAAACTAAAAAGGTTATAAAAACTAGAGACATTTAATACCACACACGGTGAAGGTAAAAGATGGTACTGAAAACAGGAATAATAGTTAAAATCTACATGAAGAAGAATTAGACTCTGATATTCTCCTTATTCAGAGTAGCAGGTGACTGTTCCTCCTAGCAAGAAACTAGATATTTTTAGGAGAAACTGAACCAAAAAAGTGT
Source organism: Eidolon dupreanum (assembly GCA_028627145.1). Classification (NCBI taxonomy): domain Eukaryota; kingdom Metazoa; phylum Chordata; class Mammalia; order Chiroptera; family Pteropodidae; genus Eidolon; species Eidolon dupreanum. The sequence continues at coordinate 151,441,501 of CM053503.1, forward strand.
TACATTTTGAGGCAACAGGTACAGTAGATATTGGGTAAAAGAAGGGTTTTTTTTTAGTTCTACATAGTGAGCAAAACAACTTGCAATTATCTACCAAATGTTTGTGTCCCCCAATATTACTATGTTGAAATATTAATCCCTAAGGCAATATAAGGTGTTAGGTGTGGGGCCTTTGGTAGATGATTATGTCATGAGGGCAGAGCTCTCACGAATAAGATTAGTGCCCTTGTAAGAAACTTTGGAGAGATCCCCATATGAGGACACAAGAAAACAGCTGTCTCTGAACAGGGACCAAGCTCCTATCAGACAAAAAATTGGCTGGTGCCTTGATCTTGAACTTTTCAGTCTCTGAAATTGTGGGAAATACATTTCTGATATTTATAAGCCACTCAGTCTATGGTATTCTGTTATAAAAGCTCAAATGAGTTAAGACACCAGATATTTGTGGAAAACCTTTAGTTCCATAACCAGAACCCATTCAAACACACAGCAAGAAAAGAAGAACCCAGAAAGAAGAAACAATTTAGGAAATAGAAGAAAACATTAAAAAAGATTAGTACCCTAACACAGATGAGAGAATATATTACATTCTTCCACCAAGAACAGTGTTTATGTAAAAAAATAATGGTGAGACACAAACGAAAAAAATTAATATTATAACTATGATATGTGCCATTTAAAAAAAGAACTGGGAAGAACAAGTCAAGAAAATCTTAAGAACTTTCAAAAAATTCTTTTGTAAATTTTCAAAAAAAAGAAAAATTTCCCTTACCATGCACTCTTTTTCTGGAAAACTATTAAAGGATATTGTGTCAATTACCAATTTACTACCTCTCATCTACAAATGTACCTTTCAATGTATCCTCTATGATAAATGACTGAATTTATTTCCCCTTTTAAAGTGAGTATAATATTAAACTTTTAAGTTGGGGCAGCTGGAGAGACACCACAAGAGGAAAAGGTTTCCTGCAATTTCTAGCACACATTAGGAGGGATGGGGTGTGCAGGTGGTGGAGTGTGTGGGGAGAAGTCAGAATCATGGATGTGAGGACATTCAATAGAGCCAACCCAGCCATAGACCCATGACTCAGGTGGTCCTCCATGACTTTGAAGGCTTGGGGATGGTAATAACTTTTCCATAGTCTCCTTGACATGAAAACCAGAGTCCTGCACTGACTACCTGCTCTGACTACCTGCTCAGACTCTTCTAGCAAGCACCCATATAGCCTGCACTCATTGCTCTGCTTGGACTCCATCAGCAAGCCCCCATTCAGCTTGCATGCAGCCATTTGTCTGTATTCCCTTAGCACACAGCTGTCTGCATCACACACTGAGTAGTCGTTCCTTCTGCAAGTCTTTCCTCAAACTCTGCCTATACGCAGACTCCCATCTCAAGTCCACTCCTGCCACAAGTTGCTGACCACCTCCTCTCCAGCCTGCCCTCTAGAGGATGTCAAACTCTAGAGCAGCAACAGCCTCACTAAACAGGGGAACTTCTCTACTACCCACTGGCCAAACCATGTCTTCTACAACAAAGTCTGAATCCCTCCAAGTTTATCCTTCCTTGAGTACTTTCCTTTACTCCTAGGGTACTGTACAGAGTTTCCTTATATCTTATAGTTACTCTTTTTATCATATTTACTAATTCTTTATATGAAATTCTAAAATAAAATACTAAACCAAAAAGGAGGAAGATATGGTATCTAGTAGCTAAAGGATCTAACTGAGCTAGGAAGCAAAGGAATAGTCTAGATGATGCAGAGAGGACACAGGATTATAGCTGGGTTGTGAAATCTACCAGTCCATATTGGAACATGAAAGTAGAATTCTTTAAAAAAAGGAGAGAAAAAAAAGAAACATAGTTTTGCTGAAGTATTTGACTTTGAGAAAAATAAAATTATTTTCATAAGGAAAGAATTAGGTATAGGGATACAAAATGCTTAGAAAAAAGTATCTTAGTTAAATAATTATTAACAATCAGAAAACCTTCATTGTAATAATTCTGAAGAAGTGAATTATCAATATAATTTGTAATGATGATGCAAATATTTAGAAAATATGAGTGAAAAAAGGATATAAGAATGCTGAATCTTCATTTTCCATGTTAGAAAGTCAATAGATTATATCTAAAACTGATACACCAAGAAATGGAAATATAAGCATATTTAAAAAAAATATGGTGGTAACTAACGGGAGAAATAGCTAACAAAGTTATCTCGTGAAAGCAAAACCTAGGTGGGCAGTTAGTAGGGCAAGACGCTATTTTTTTTTTATTATAAGCTTGTAGTGCTATCTACTTTATATATATATTGGGTGAATATATATATTTATATTTATATATTTATATAGATATTATATATCTATGTAAATTTCTACCTATGCACATTACTTTGATTAAAAATTTGAGGAAAAAAAATCTCATTAAAACTTTCCTTTACAGAAAGAAAAGTAAATAATAACAATAAAAGAGAAAACAAGAAGAAAAAAATGGAAGAAAAAAGAGAAAAATGAGGCTATGCAGTAACTAAAAATTTCTTCACGTCTTTTTTGTTGAACCAAAAGTATAAACTGTTTTTAGCAGTCACTTATTAGGTTGCCTCTCTATTCTCCATGCCCCTTATGAATCTTTGTGTTTATTCAATGTACATAGTAAAATCTTTGGACCATCAGCAGGACTTTTGAAGAAAAGGGCTCTACCCTCTCATTGGATCCAGGGATAGGCATACTCCCAAAATAGGCCCATTTTTTCTTAAACCTTGCTCTCTGCACTAGGTGCTCCTGGGGGATACTTCGCACAATTTGGGTAGAAGCTGAGATGAGGGAAGTCTCTCTGTGGAACCTTAAAGCCTTTAACTTCCTCATCCTAGGTCATTCCTGACTCACAGCTGTATTCCTTCTATTCGGCTCCCACCAGATTGCCATGATTGTATGAGGGGGTGTATTTAATTTACTTTTTCGATTGAAGTATTACCAAGTCTCATGTTTATAAAGAAAATCTTCTTCCTCAAACCATCTGTTAGTTTATAACATTTTATGTTTCTCCTTGACAAACTGTAAATTGAGTCTCATAGTCTAATACATAGGTCAATTAATGTTGCAGTGGCAAATTAAAAAAATGCCAGTTATCAGGAATAAAACGGCAATACAGTATTACTCTTGGTAAAGCTTTACATTGTAATCCACATGCTGAGAGAAAGAAACATGATTTGAGGGTCAGTTTATGTGCTCATAGTGGTTCATGGGCTTTCTCTAAACCTTAATCTTGCTTTTACCAGTTTTTGGTTGTTTGTTTCATATAACTCTCTAACTGGTGAAACTCATTTTGTTCTTACTTACAAGTATATTTTATCTTGAAATTAGGCCATTTCCTATCAAATACCAACATGTTCTTAAATGTAAGCACTTTTGAGAAGGAGAAATACAAATGATAAATATCACTTAGTAATCTGCCAAGGTCCCTTGTCCCCAAATACTTTATGCTCTAATGCTGATTTGTAAGTCAAATAGTTTAGGTTTATGCCAGTGTTCCCATTCAGCCTTATCAACTTCACAGCACAAAAAGACCTTGTAGTGCAATATCTCATCACCAAAAGGACAGTTAGATAACATAAGATCATGCTTCAAAAATGGCTTAGCTGGCAAATGCATATTTTTAAGCAGACTGCTTGGTTGACTTAAATATCAGAACTGTCTTTCATCAAGTCTTGATTGGCTGACTATTAACCTTGAACTAACAGTGGCCTGTTAGGAATGCATTTCATTTAAGGCATTGAAAATAATATCTTGTATTATTAACAGAGATTCCTTAAAACCTTCATTTACCATCCACATAATAAGAATCTGGCATATACATTACCCTTTAGAAATTGAAACATCACTGTATCTATTTGAATTGCTAATGGTAATAGGAGACATGCAGAGAAAAATCTTCAATAATAGGACGTTCTTAAGCATAGGCTTTCATTTTCTTATTGTGAAAAGTTGGCATTAATTATGCAAGTCTCCATGCTAAAGTATACTTTAAAGCTGGATGGTCTTTGTTGTTTTATTACCATAATAAATGGGAGACAACTTATTATTCAACATACTTGGATCATAGTTAACTAATTTTCACATAAATTGTTTCTATTTTGCTTTTCTGTTATTGTTTTAAGAAGTTCAAGCTAATCGAACTCTAAATCTAAACAGAGAAAATAATTTATTGATTAAAAATGGGCAATGACACATGAGCCTTATAATGAGATAAATATTCAATTTCCTGGAAAAATGTTCTGTACTTCATTCATATTAGGAAGCAGTGTATTGTTCTACCGACGAAAAGAAAACTATGGAAAAGAAGATTATGGAAAAGGAGGTTAGAGAAAAACACCTGGAGATGGGGATCTTTTCAGACTTTATAGTAATTTCAGGTGAACAACATTAGGAAAATATAAGAATTCTCACCCACTACCATCTCACTGCAACATACGCCCTACTGTAGTTCTAACCTCCTGAAGTTAACCAAAGTCTTGGTACATGTCCTAGAACTGATTTCGTCTTAAGAGATCTATGGTCATTGGAATTGATGTCATTATTCCCAGTTCATTCCTAGTTCAAAAATGTGCCATCCTGAAAGAAACATTACTCAAAAGATTCAAAATTAATTGAGGCTATTTTCCTATTATATCCTGAGTTCACAAGATTTAACAGATAATGTATATTTCCATACTAATAATTATTAATTGATTATTATATTTATTCCTGCCAGAATCATAAAAACATTATTTTATATCTATATAATAATTTACAGATGATAAAATATAATTTTTAGTACCCTCAAAAACACTTGATTAGTCATCTTTTATTATTTCACTTTGTAAAAACAGATTAGTGGGTTCGCCCACTGGGCTTCCACATAGTAGATAGTAGAACTAGAATTTAGACCAAGATCTAAATTAAGATTCTAAATTCAGTATTTCCTCTACATTAAGGTTTCCTAAGTAGTATTTACAAAATTCTCATTAAAATATCAAAATAAAAAAATAGAATTGTTCTTTTAAAAGAGTCTTAATGGAGTCACCTATAAGTTAAATTCATAATTTTAGATGCAGATAGTGGTGGTAGGTTCCTCTGGACAGGAGATAAAGCATTAAATTGATAACAATTCTGTTCATTTCAGGAGCAGTGAAAAGACTTTATGCCTTATTAGGGAAGTCCTTTAATCTATTTTCAGTTAGAAATGTCTGCCAGTATGATTATATCTAAACTGTTAATAAATATCTTAATACCCATTTGTTAATAGGAATGCTATTTCTTTAATAGTTATAAATGTCCCTGAAGTACTTAAGAACAGATTCACTGTATTAAAAAAAATATTACTAAAGAGATATGTAGATATTAACAGATAATGATGTTAGGTCAGCGGGGGAAGGGCCAGCCCGATGCCTACCTGGAGGATTCCCAGCTTGTTATTGGAATCCAAACCTTCCAGCAGGACTTAGAAGTCCAGAATGCCCAACTGATAAGGGCCCACCCTAAAGCCCTGGGCACCACCACCCTAATCCAGATGCTCAATTAACATTTAATTAACATACCCCACCCTATACCCTACCCCCACATGACCCCATAAAAACTACACCCTCCTGGCCCAGGGTGTGACTTCTCTGGCTTCTCTCCTCTTTGGACCAGAGAATCTCGCCTGGGAATGCTCTCCCAATAAAAGCTTGCTTTTAAAACTTCTCTCAGAGTGTCACATGTTTACCTTACAAATACAACTCAAATGAGGAGGAAAAAAAATGTAGTTTTAAAATGGCACTATTTTTTTTTCTATAGGCAGTTATTTTCAATGACAATTAGATTACCAAGCAGAAGAGTTGATTTATCTTCAATGGATCTGTTGATATTATTCATAGCTCTCACAAATATAAAGCTAAACTAAAAATATTGTCACAGACAGTATTTGAGTGTTTTGCATTTACAGTGAGAAAAAGAAGAGAGCTTTTAGAAATGTTTATATCTATAACCCAGTAATAAAGAAGAAAATTAATGACACTCTTTTGGGTGAGCATTTAAAGCCAGAAATTCTTAATAAATTAACCACATAAGGAATAATTACATTAAAATAGAAACAAGTTCTTGCTTTTAAATAAGGTAGACCGACTATTCATAAATATTTTTAAATGAATATATTTGAAACAAGAGGTTTCAACATTTAAAATAAGTGCTGATGTTCCAACATTTGAGAACTGTATTAAACTTTAATATCATACTTTGAGGGAGTTAATGTTAAATAAGTTACAGAAAAATTGCTGGATATTCATCTATCCTCTCCTTACTTAAAGCAGATTCCAAAAAATAAACAAACACCACACACACATAAAATGGTTAAAAAAATGTACATATGTGTGTATGTGTATATATACATACATATACATATATACACATAGATATATGGCAAAATAAATATGAATAGACAAACTGAAACAGGCTAACTTATTATATATAATGCACTTATTTTAGATAAATGCATACAAATATAAATTGAGGACCAAACAATTTTGGTATTACTGAACTTATGAAGAATTTAAAAGACCCTTAAAGCCAACGTTAATGATACTATTTTCTTCTACTAATCTCCTATCATACTTTCTCTTTTCCAACCTGATGAAATGTTGTTATTGATTTAGTATGATCCTAGACAGATCTCACCAAGGTGAACGCTATGCCATGCTCATTATGTGATAAGTCTTAGAGTAAATAGATAGTATGAGTCTTTGCACATAGTAAGAACTCTATAAGTCTAATGAAAAATAAATGAAGTAAATTTATTTTACATATCTTTCTAAACTGAAAACGAATATTTACTGAAAACTTACTACTCAGTATATTTGTGCTATTGTGTGTGTGACAACATGTGAAGTAGCTATTAACCAAAAGACATTGACAACCTTGTTGGGGATGCAAAAATAACAGACATAACACACAGGTATTAGGGGTTATTCCTTACTACATGGATCATAAATTTAGTAGAAAATTAGACAAGAGAGTAACATAGGTTGAAACTCACTTTTTAAATTAACATTATATGAAAAATTAGAGAATACTGTATTTTAAATCATCTCTCTGCAAAAGAATAAAATACTTTTTCTTCAGTGAGAATATAGTAACATTTTCATTAAGTGAATGAGTGTTCCACATTTTGAAATTAATTTATTTTTCATTTTAAAGGAACTTGGCTCATTGCTTTAATCACAAGAAAAAAAAAAATCTCTTTCTGGTTTTATAATCAAACCCCTTGTGTTTGCAATCGTCCCAAAAAGCTTACACATGCTTCCTATGGTTAATTTGCCACATGCTTGCTAGAGCTGACAATTTTTAATTTACTGGTTATATTCATCTATTATTTGTATGCATTATACCAAACATATTCCTGATTCACTAAAATTTCTTTGTGGGAGATACACGCAAATTGCAATGAATATGGCTAAAATCAAGTGGGCCTTAGATCTTAATTAAAAGTTGTCAAAAAAAAAAAAAAAAGTAAAAAAATAGCTGGTTCCCTTGGCCATTTTCTTACCAGGAAACAAATGAAAAAGGGAAATTTATTTCTGACCATAAATCCCAAATGTTTTATTTTTATTTTCCCCCAGTTAGCTTTCTCACCTAGCTAAGCAGCATTTCCTGCTATTATTAGCTGTTGGTCCAATATCAGCTGACCAGTATCAGTCAAACTCCTTGCTTCAATGAGGTTAGAGACCCAAGGAACTCCATGTAGGCAGACTTATGCTTACAGTTTCTAATTATTTTCTAACAGATAATGGAACATTTAGGTTCAGAGAGGTTAGATTAAATTTTTAAGTGGATCAAAACCCTAGATAAAATTGCAGTGGTGAGGATCATTGTAGAAAACTCTCAGCTTTTTAGTTTTGAGACAAAGAGCACTCACTGATTGCTTATTTTCTGTGACAAATTTGTCTCATAATTTTACAACCTCAAAGTGTCTCACTCTTATTTTCTAATTACATTATGCTATTCTACACGTAAACTTTAAGCTATGTGCACCTAAAACATGGCTTCTTAGGACCTGCTGCAGCATTTAGAAATGTTCAAAAGAATATCTTGATATTTTTTTCCTTACTGGGGAAAACAACAACAACGACAAACAATTGAGCTGTTTAGATAGTATGTATATTGCAACTTATTGTCTTAACACATTAAAAGAAGTATAGATATGGTAATCTTTTTATGCAAAGTGGTAATTATCAATTTAATATTTTTATTTATACAATACAATGAATCATAATTCTTTTTGTTTGTATAATTCAAATGATTAGTCTAGATTTTTGTCTGGTAGAAAGTCATACATACTTGGTTTAATTTTCTAATCTGATGGGAAGAATAAGTGACATAACATGTTATATGAAGCAATAAGAAGAAAATGATGAGATCATCAATAGGGTTTTGAAGGGTAAGAATATCTCTTGAGCAAAGCTTGAATTCAGTGAATGCAACAGGTCACCTCAGACACTCAGAAGAAAAAACTCAAAAGAAATAAAATTCTGTAAAAGAAATGATACTTGTTTATGACTTGTAGCAACTGTCTCTCACTGAGTGCTGTGTTCTTTTGGAGGAGGCAGAGTAATAGTATGAGAAGCCAGTAGACTTTGGCACTAGAGAGCTTTCTGCTCACATTCAGGCTTTGTCTTCCCTTACCGGCTTTGCAATGAGAAAAATAATTTAAATACTATCTATAAGCTTCAGTCTCCTCACAAAATAGGCATATGAGTACCCATCTTTAGGCTTTCCTTTGCTTCAGTCCAGATGCAAAGAATCACTTCTCTCTTTAATTTATAATTTGTAAATTTTATCTTAATTTACATATTAGGTTCTAGAAAATATGTTTTAAATATATATGTCTGCTATTAATAGCCAATTCATGGTGGAACATAATTAAGAACGACATGCTAGACTGAGTCCTTTCCACTCTGGTTTTGTTTTGCCATTGAGTTAGTTTTTGTCCAAACCCACCACAGTCTACTGTACAGATTAGCTCTTGCAGTTAAATAAAAGGAAGGGAGAGTTTAGTGCAAACAAAACAGTACCCAAATTCATCCCTGTTTACATAGTATCTGTAATCTAGATGGAAATCACCCCACGTGTGATCCAGGATTACTGAATCCTATTACTAAATGTGAGCTTAAACTAAACAATCTGGGGTGAATGAATCTCCAACTGTCCATGTCAGAGAATCCTTTTACTAAGGCTGTTAACTTAAGGATGATAACAGTATGGAGGCAATACTGGCAGAGTTTCTATTCACAAATTCGTTTCATGCAACCAGATGTATTGTCAATTTGTTTAGTTTTAGACAGGCTATGCTTTGCAAATTGTAGACTCAAACCTGTTAGTAATACAACAGTGGTACAAGGTACAATAAGGAATTATTTTGATCATTTTGAGAAAACTATGATAAGAAAAAATTTGATTTATCTTTGTGAAATAGTCACTTTTGAATACCATTTCTAGCAATATATATACATATGCATGTGGATACTATTTTAAGTATCACAGCACATTAAGCCTTCATTTCCTGAACCAAATTACTGCTATATGAATAACTAAAATCACTTTATGCTGCATAATGCAAACCAGGACTTTATTCAGATGGTTCCCTCTTCTTACAGAAACAATATTTTGTATTCTTAAATCTGTAAAGAGAACATTAACAAAAATCTTCTAAATTAAGGCTTGGTAAGCTTAAAATTGTTTGCTGATTGTCTGGAAATTCTATGTTCTAGTCTTTGCCTTCTCTGTGGGCAAAAGTTTTCTCCCTGAATTTTATGAACAGTCTTCATATTATAAACAACTCTTCCTAATGATACAGTCAAATGGTCAAATGGAGTAGTTTTTTTTTTTTCCCCCTAAGCCATCATAATTGGCAAAGACCATTTAGAATGGAGTCAGAAACTATACATGCTCAGTGCAATTCTTGTCCAGCTCTACGGTGAGCTCCAAAGGACTTTCAGAGGGTATGGTGATTCTTATTTACAGAGTCAGCATAGAAAGCCTATTCCCCAGTGACATGTTGGTGCTCTGGATTCAAGAAAGCTACTGAGTTTGTAGAAATAAATCAGGGATGAGCAATATAAATGCCTAAGGAAAATGACTCAAGTGCAATATGCCAAACAAAGATAGGACAGAAAAATATTACAGAATTAATAAGGCTGGAATAGAAAAGTCTTAAAGGAAGAACAATAAAAGTCTTTTAAAAACAGAAAAATAAATCCATTCAGTCAATTAACCAAGTATTTATTATTTCTTAACTATGTGCTTGTATCGTGCTTGCCATTAGATATGCCGTGGTGGAGTTAACAGACAGTCCCTTCATCGGGAATCTTATAACCCAGTGGTATAGGCGGGAATCAGCAATAAAAACTAGGACAAATAAATATAACCTGTCATAATAGATGTACAAAGGAAATTTCTGAGCAATGTTTGTAGATTAAAATTTAGATTAAGGAATCAGGAAAGGGATCTTTGAGGAAGTATACTTAAAATGAGAAAATAAGGATAACTAAGAGTTATTGGGTGGAATTGGGGGAGGATACTCCAGGCTAAGGCATTGACTGACTTACTTGGCTTGGAAGAGGAGTGGAAAGAAAGCAGGTGAAGAGAAAAACTGGGAAAGTAATTAGGAGATCTGGAAGCCAAGGATCTAGTATTTTACTTAAGTGAAGACACTGAAAGGTTTTATGCAGAGAAAAAACAAAATTCAAGCTTTGTATTATAAAACAGAGAATCTATTTACTTCAGTGAAGGAACTGAAAGATTTTATTCAGAGAAGCAACACATTTCAAGCTTTGCATTAAAAATTCTCAAAATTCATACTAAATAAATTGATGGCTTTGATTAGAATGGTGGCAACGGAATATGAAAAGAAGAGGCTGCTCTCCAATGTGTTTCTGGCAGAGAAGCAAAGCATACACTCCTAAAAGTAGAAATTGAAAGTTTGAAAGGGTGTGACATTCAAGGATAAATTCCAAATGTCTGATAGAGACGAATAGGGTGGATGGATATATAAATTATTTAAATGGATAAGACTGAATGTAAAAGAGATTTAGAAGAGAAGATGAACAGGTACATTCTGAGTGTGTTAAACTTGAGATGACCCTGAGATTTCAACATGGCGATCGATATCAAGGATGGAGGTGAGCTCAGATTCATAAAAGAGACTAGAGATGGAATTTCATAATCTAGTGAGACAATCTAAGGAAAATGTGTAGATTGAAAAGAGATCTAGAACATGGTACTGAGAAATTTTAATATTTCTGGGATTGCATACTGCCAGCTAACTATTGAAAAGCTAGGGAGTTGGAGATTTTTGTAAGAATGCGATTAAACTGAAGGGCCATGAATATAAGTTGGCTGCAGAGAGATGTGAGGATAGGTGGAAGCTGAGGGATAGAAAGAAACAGGAAAGAATCAATGACTGGGAGATACTTAAGAGGGTAAAACTTTTCTCGAGTGCGTACCATAGAAAAAAACTGAAGGGGCTAGATGATGAGATTGGAGAAGTGAGTGTTTGATATAGTGATTTCAGATGTGATGGCATTTCTGACTGAGTTCTATACAACAAGCAGGGTGTGTACAAGGGCCCATGAAATAAACTGTAACAGAAATGATTTACTTCAGTTACTGGGAAATTTTTTTTTATTTTTAGTAGAGATTTGAAAATCAATAAATTCTGTTTCTAATGGAGTTTATAGATTCTCTTTCTGAAGATATTATTTCATTTTTAAAAGCAAAGTAATTATTTAAAACTTTTCTTAATGAGTGTACCTATATATATATTTTAAGAAAAAAAAAAAGCATTGGTTAACTGACTTTTCATGATTATATCATCAGTGTAGAGTCCTGTGACATCTAAGCCTGGACCTTAAAAAAAGAAATTTATATATATATATGTATTTACCTCATTTAAATAAAGTATATTCATGTATGTAAATCAGTAAAATCTTTAAGGACTAAAAATATAATTGGATTAAATTATATGGATTTTTAAAAAATTCACTATTAGTATGACACAGCATCTAGCTAAGAAGTACCATTAACTATGTGAAGCTGCATGCATGAAAAGTTGTAATGTAAAAATAATGTTGTAGAACAAAATTTATTTTCAAACCATTTTGTAAGTCTGCTATAATCTGGGAAAAAATACAGTCTCTAACCAACAACGTTTATTTAGCTCACATCGCTAATACGACATCAATTCCAGCTTGAGCAACTCCTTTTAAGACACTGACTATCATAGTTACAACATAGAAAAAAGAAACACATAAACACAATTCAGATGGAAATTTCTTCAGAAAATAGCAAAATGACAGTAGTATAAGATAAATAAAATCTCCTATTATATAGGGTAAAGAAAACAAGTTATTCTTCTTTGAATGAGAAAGTCAGCATTTACACGGTAAGGCTGGGTGGTGTGCAATGCATTTCCTTGCAGCACCTTACTGTGAACTCTGTGGTCGGTTTGGTGTGGGAAAGTAAAGCTAACAAGGAGATTTAGGTAAACACTAAGCCAAACTATTATTTATCTGTCACTGGAACTTAGGATAATTACAGAACTTCTTTTATCCCAAGATTAATTTTTTAAGAAAACAATAATTTAAAAAATTTTAAAGACATACACCCTTCCTAGGCAAATGTAGTAATATCGAGTGACAGTGAACTTAAATATCAGGAAAACAATCAGTGGTGGAAACTCAGAACAATTTAAGAGCCTGCCTGGTTTGAACAGACTGTGGTCCCTAATTCAAAAAATACTGTTCATCAGAGTCATTTTTTAGGTATGTGCTCTGTAACATTTGATGGATTAAAAAAAAAAAAGACAAAACAAAACAAAGCTCTTGCATTTTCCCAATGAAACGGTATTATTTTAAATAAAAAATGGGAGTGTGTACAGATATAGGCATTCTTCTTATAAAAGTGGACCGACCTTTAGAGTCATTTTCTTAATGTTGTTCAATGTGATCTTCCTTTATGGGGATAAAGAACATACTAGCTATTCACTAGCAGTATGTTATTATTGTCATTATGAATCCATTAGACATATTCAGGTGAGCTGAGTAACAGCCTTGTGACCGAACTCTCTCTCCTTCTCTTGCTTTTAGGATAGCATTTACTAGAACACAAATTGCTTCCTATTTATTTTTGCCTATGGTAAAAATTCTAAGAAAATATAGATGTCCTCTCCTTTGCCCTTGGATATCAATAGAAATGTCAGATGTAGTGAGTGTTGAGTATTAAGTTGTATCACTTATTAGAATAACCAGTAAAGCACAGTTACATCTGATAAATCTAATAATAACAGTAATTGAATCTAGAATATTTTACACTGAGTGTAAAGTTTTGGGAGGGGAGAGGGTGATGTTCAATGCTGAGTAAGAATATGCAGTTTGAATTGTCTTTGGAAGTTTTATTTCCCTTCTATAAAATGGTACAGAACACATGAACACACATGCATAGAAATACAAATATACACATACACTAGTTTGCAAAAGAGACAGGTAGCACAGTTGCAAGTAGACACTGAGATTGAAAGTTGTCCTTAGAATGCTCTACCATAGTGTTATCCGATTGACTTCCACCTGCCATTCTTTGCCAAATGGCTCATGCTAATTAAGCCTGGTTTTGCCACCCTTGGCAGGTAGGACATGCAAGAGAATAAACGTCCTTCTCTCCCAATAGCCCTCAACAAATGACTGGCAGCTGGAGTCCTTACATCAGCTCTCTTAACCCTTGAGAAGGGTAACTCTGAGGTGTATATCATATACTGGCTGCCAAAGCATCTCTAATGGAAAAAAGGTCCATTCGCTCGTGATGGCAGCTGCCTTTAGTGGCTCCCCTCTCTATCTCCTTTCCATACTCTCCTATTGATGAATCCTTCACCTCCAAAATAAATAACTTTTACCCAAATCCTTGTTTCAGGATCAGCATCTGCTTCTGGAAGAACTCAGACTAAGACATATGCCAAACATTTGACTTTTAACAATAATCCTAAGAAAATTTGTAATTTCAACTTAATCTTTAGGTCCAAATTACAAATAGTTTTGCTTACACAAACCTTTTTTTTTTTTTAATTGTAATTTGATATGTTTTTCAAGTATTTATAATAATCTACACATATAACAGATGATCTAAAAATCTAAGTATGAAAAGTAGGTATATACTTTTGCATTAAAATGACACCAGGCTATTTAAAATACTAAATTCACCATTAGTTTTGCCAGTTTCAGTTATTGTGCTATCCTTCTAATGTTCTGAAATAACTCATGAAAATAGTAGGATGTGTTTTTGCTTGATATTTATTGAAGTGCTGCCAATAGCAATCCATCAATGTGGCAATCTTTTAGCATCCATCCACAAGGCACAGTCAAAATATTTTCCTTATTTCTTTTTAACGTAAAAAACAAAAAACAAAAAACAAAAAACAGACTTCTTGGAATCTATTGGTCACAATCCATCAACCCTCTAGGAAAATGACTCCATTCATGGCTCAATCACAGTTTATTTAAAATTCAGCAAAAACCTAAGATTTCAAGCTGTTATCCTCACTCATGTTTCCATGGGAATAGACCTCAGATCAGTAAAAAAAAAAAAAAAAAAAAAAAAGGATGGGGTTAGGAGCTTCAAATAATCATTCAAAATCATGATGAGGTTTTTAGAGCTTCTTTCTTAGGTGATTATTTTGTATCCTCTTAACCCCTTTTGCCATTCTGTTTCCATGGAAATATGATAAAAATGGCTGTCCAAACCTCCAGCAGAGATCATTAGCATTCTCGTGAATTTCAGCTTTGGCTGCAGTCTATGCTGGGCAAGATCTTTTTTTCTTTCAGTTTTACATATTAAACTACACTGTTAATACACATTGTCATTTTCTTTATGGTTTCCACTTTGAAAATTCTCTTCACAAATTTATACCAAGATCAAATTGATTGTGATATCACTGAAAAATATTTCAGTTTTACATTTTAGTATATGAGCCAAAGCATGTAGCTATAGAGTGTCAGAACTTTTAGAGACCTATAGAAAGGAACATTATTTAGTTACTGGACTCAATGTCTCTTGAGTATCTGTTGGTAGAAATGCAGGAAGAGTGGTATTTAGCATATTTAGTAACTGGTAAGGCATGGTGCCAACCAGTCAGAGCAGTTGGGTTATATTAGCTCATTATCAGCCCTATTATATAATAACTAATAAAAAAAGTTAAACTAAAAGTAGCACTATATAAGATGGTTAGCATTACACCCAAAGAAAATTTCCAAGGTCACAAATTGAGCTACTATAAACTTACAAAAGAGCTTATAAGAGAAACTGGGTAGAAATATAGAAAAATCTATCTTTTAAAAAATCAAAAACATATGCTTGTATCATCTTTCATATAAAGGTCATTTGAAAATCAAAATCATTCTTGTTACTGGAGACATTATGCTAAAAGATAGAGGAAAAATATTTATGGGTCTTTGATACAACCCCTGGCAGGTATCTTGCGTTGAATGTGAAAAAAATAAAAGAACACTATGTGCATAGTTTCATCTGTCCTACCTTCTCAAATTTGCTGAACAGCCCAATCCACAACTTTTGCTAGGGGAAATCTTAAGGTTCTGATTGACCTTATAAAGCACATTTATTCAGAACTCTCATTATTTTACAGTTGGAGTTTTTATCCATAAAAACATGTTTTCTTCAGAATTTGAATTGAAAAAAAAAGTACATTTCAATGGGTAATTATCTAACTTAGGTTCCTAATTTAAGTTTAACAGAGAATAACTTATTATAAAAAACTAATCTTGATTGATGTTTTCAACTAAATAGATCATAGCAATAATAAAATCAAGCAGTCCAGATAATTTTTCAAATTATCATCTCTACTCCCAAATGTAGTTTGGCACAGTGGTTAAACACATGGCCCTTGAGGGTAGGGTTTGGCTTGTAGGCCAAATATTTCTTTCAGACTGTTTGTATAAATAGTCTTACTGAAATACAGTCTCATTCATTCGTATGTTTTGTTTCGTTTTGTATTAATTGTCAAATACTTAGAGTTCAGTAGTTGCCACAGAGATTACATTGTGCGAAAAGCTTATTTTTTCTGTTCTTTTAAGCAAAAGTCTGCCAACCTTGTTCAAGCCTTCATTTTTAATAACCTTATACCATTTCCAGAGAAGAAACTTGTAATAGAAGAGTCTTTAAAAAAAATAAAATTCTAAAAGCAGTCTATTAATAATAGATCAAAATGTAATTGCCTGGTGTCTATACTTACATCCATGAACTCCACATTGGCTTTGGGACCAGTTGTTTCATTAAGAATCTTAATAGCCACAGGAATCTTCACTGTTTCTCCTTCAGGTACCCAAATACCCTTTTGGGGGAAAAAATCACATTAAATCTGTACTAAGACATATATAACATTTATGCCAGAAACAAAATTTGATTTAACCACTCAACCTATTAATTTAAAAAAAAATAATTTAGAAGTCCTATTTTCTTTCATTTAATCAACAAACTATCAAGTGCTTAATAGATGTTACAAGTTACTCAGCAACTTTGTTGTCTTCTTTCATTATCTGAAGATGAATTAGTTATGCATGTATTCTTTTTTCAAGGTAAGTTTACACTATTATAAAATTCAACTTCTGTACATGAGAAAGTTTTCAGTGAAAAAACATTAAAATAAGATAATATTTGATTTGAATATTTTCAACTTCTCAAGACTTTCAGAAGACTATTCCATTTTTGAATTTTAGTTGTCTCATTTGCAATTTAGAAAACTGGAATATGTAATGTTGGAGGTTCTTTGCAGCTTTAATTATTATCTAATTTATTCTGAAACTTAAAAAACAATAAAAAAGCAAATTCTTATGTTCTTGAATTTCAGATTGATTTAAGAATTAATTTCTAAAGGTTATTATTTAAGAATTAGTTTTCAAAGGCAAGTATTAGGGAATATAGAGTATATATTAATTTATCTATATTACTAAATTATATATGCCAAGGATTTTTATCTCTGAAATAACATAAAATATTTATTTTGACCACTGTCAGTTCTCTTTTCCTATAGAAATATAATTATAATATCTGGGCAGGATCTTTGCATTAGGAAAGTATATAGTAGGTCCAGTTTAAGTAAATGACAATGTTAACCTAAAAAACAGCATTTCTGTATAAACAATTCAAACATTTGAATGAGAACAATGACTTTGATAAGACATACAAGGATGCATGGATTATACAAGAATATATATATTTTTAAGTGTACTGTCTCAAATGAACACAGAAGCAAACATGAGGTTACATGAAAAAAAAAATCTCAAATTTTAATTAATTAGCCTGAAATAAAGAAATCTTCTTAGGCCAGTTTTACTACTAAAACTAAAGATGTCCTGAACAGAACATCTCTACTTCCTGTCTTTCTTATTATCAGCTAATCATAGTCATAAAAAATTTTAAAAGTTTTTCACTATGTACTTCTATGATAAAACGTATGTATTTGTGATACCCGAAATTGTAATAATATAAGTGGAGACCTAAACACAGGAATTTTTAAAAAGTCAAAATAATAAAGAAAAAAAGGATGTTAACCTTTAGAAGGTGAATTTAAGGGTTACATTCTTAGAGTGAATATGGAAATGTATGACTCAAATGAAAAATAATGAGACAAGTTCCTTCTTGTCTCACAATTTTTAAAAATTATTAATGCTTAAATGGGAAAAACAAACCAAAAAAAAAAAAAAAAGCCCAAGACCCATAGGTTATATTTTCTCACTCATGGTACCTACAGTGAACAGGCTTATCATTATTCAATGAGTAACTGTAGAGGGGATTAACTTATAAAGATATAGCATCAGTATTAAAATATTCCTAAAGCATACTTTTGAAATAAGAATATAAATTCATTTTTAATTATTTTCTACTGCTTTTTAAATAAGTATAGTCATTATTTTCTAGGCCAGACCAGACAAAAATTTAACTGTGCTGATATTCATAATATTTATTCAAATCTTTTATGTGTAAGCATAGTATATCTCTAACGAAGAGGAAAAACTCACCAAATAATTGGTTTAGCCAAATTGCAAATTTGTAGTCAAGAATAATTCTTTATAGTTTAAGATAGTATGGTCTTGTAAGAACTAACACGTTACTTAAACATAGGGTCAACTATAGACACTACAGGTATGTAATTCAAACATACTTATGGGACATTACATAAACTTTTGATACAAGTAATTTCAATAAAGGTATGCCATCATGAAAAATAGGCAAATCATTGTTTTTAATCAAAATATTAATAAAGCTTTATTTTTAAATGTCTAAATGGGTAATATTTACCCCTGTTGAGGTCATGACGTCACATTTAGTCGAGTTAAATGTTATCCATGATTTAAAATAAAATTCATTTTCTAAATCACATCATCTTTAAAATATAAGGATGATAATAATATACTAGGAACAATCTAAGATTGAATTGTCTTTTAAATGGAAGTCTATTTTTTTCTAGCGTAATAAAAATGGAGAAACATATAAAATAAGTTGTGTTTCTTCTAACATTCAAAGAATTGAAAACTAGAAGCCATCAAGTCAGCCTAGAACAATTTCTATTCAAATCAGTTACTCAGTTAATAATTTTGAATTTAATTGAATAGAACATGTATACTAAAATATGAAGAAACTTCAGCATTTATACCTTATAATAAAACAGTTTTATTTGAAAGAGATTTGATTATTTTTGAAATACTCAGGAGAGAAAATTAAAGTTTATATTCCAATTGTTAATATTTTCTGTTAAATAAATATTTGTTTTAAATAAGAAAAATTGAACACTTTAAAATGCAAAATTCCTGAGTCAATCTATTTTAACAGATATGTTTATAAAAAAAGTAGGCTTGCATATATAGCTTTAAAATATATATAGAAGTGGCAAAGTAAATTTGGGAACTGTAGGAATGGACATTACTAGGATTTAGCACTAAATAGAGTTTCTTATTCTTGTTGTTTACCATTAAAAATAAATTTCACCACTATTAACCTTGGCCTAGCCTCTGAATTGGTTCTGTAATTAAACTAAATAAGTAAACATACAAATCTCACCATTTGAGCTTTCCCTTTCCAGAAATATTTCTTTTATTGAAAACCCATAATGTCACCCTCTCTGTCTTATCTGTGTTTCACAAAGTCACTTTTTTAGTTTGCGTACATTGGTGAGGACATCAAAACTGGAAATTTTCTGTTATATCAGACACATTACCTGGTAGACAAAACGTGGTTTAGGAACGAGTCCTGCCCTACTAAGGTGTCAACACATTTGTGTGGATTCTGAAGAGGTTGACGAAATGGGAAGAGGTTTGGATAGAAGAGCCAAGGGAAAGAGGAGCAAGGGATCATGGCACATTACTCAGGCCTGTGTGGGGTTTCATGGGGTGCTGTGTAGGGGGAAAGGAAAATGGGTCGGAGCTGGATGTCTTGGATAAAAGCACAATTTGCCAAAGGGGAGATGCTATCAAAAGGGGCTCAGAAGGTATTGAGAGAAAGAACTGTACTTTGGCTTCATACCCGTTTTTCCTGCTATCTCACATCTGTATCTGTTCTCAACTTGCTTAATACAAATTAAGGAATTCATTCGTACATCAACATCTCAATACTATAAAGTTTCTCTTCTCTGAATATTAAAGGAAATTAGGTTGGCTAAAGCAATAACTTTGGTTATTATTTAGAACAAATCTGGAACAAAATTTAAAATAACCGATGGTATGTATTATTTTTTACTTACTTTATAGACGGTTCCAAAAGCACCAGAGCCAAGTACTTTTACTCTTTTGAGCTCAGTTTCTTTTAAAATACGAAGTTGAGCTTGATTGGGTGCTGTGCCACTGGGAGTTAATGGTTCTACCAACTACAAAACAAAAAGAATACAAGTTGCAACTTTCAATTCAACAATCAGTACTTCTCTCTCTTTCTCTAACCCTGGCTGGTTCTCTTTCTCACACACACAAAAACACACAAGTACATTTTTTCTTGAAAAACATTTTTATAATACGGATCACTCACCATAAAGGACTCTATCCTTTCTCCTCTCATGCTCTTTGCCTGAGTGAGCACAACTGACAAATGTGCATCTACTGGGTGGCATACTAGGCTAGGAGATTTTTCCCCCCATTTTTATAAAAACTTGGAGACTAATTAGGGGCTCTTAATTCTACTTTTTCAAGCCCCTTTCTTTTTGGCACCTTCAGCTAAGACTCAGAGATTTTAGTTATGTCAGAACTCTATCAAAGTTTTCTTTCTCATTTAAAATGATTTGATACACTAAAAAAAAAAAAAAAAAGAAACACTACCTTCTTAGCATTTAAGATCTAGCTGAGAAGCCAGAACAAACATGACAGAAGAGAAAAAAATAAGTTATCACAACACTGATACACATGGACAGTACTTCTAAAACTTTCATGTACATGTAAAATACTCAGGTTCTTGTTAAAATGCAGATTCTGGTTGGTTCTGTGGGTCCAGGGTTGGGGCTGAAATTTGCATTTTACTGAACTCTCCGTGATGTCTATGTGTGATGATGGCCCTTGAACATATTTTAAGTGACAAAGGCCTAGATACCTTTTAGATCAAAAATTATAAAATTCTATAAATTGATGTTAGATCACAAGTGAAGGCTAGGAGATGCAAAGAAACACAATAAGTGCCAAGGAGTAAAGGTTCATTAGTTTTGGCTTCCTAAAGGAGGAACACTTTAAAATCAGTCCTGAGATGATAAAAATGAATTGGCACAAGGGAGGGCACTGTCACTGTGAAGAATAGTTTGGAAAGAGCATCAGGGAGAAGGAGGAAGACGTAAAAGGGACTACAACAGGGCGTGGAACAGATGTGAAGGATGGCATTAGGGTGGGAAACACCAGATCATGAAGTGTGGCTGAAGGGGGTAAAATTAGACTGATAATGCTAGCTGTCATAGTTCAGATGCCATTCAGTCAGAGAGGATGAATAAGCAAGGGGAGCAAGAGGAAAGTATGTGAATATGTGTAAATCTCTTGCCTATGTGAGAAGAAAAAATGTAGACAATGGAGAGACTGCGTACCAAAAAGTTTATATCTTATGTTAAAATTTTAGGTTTTTATCTATGCTTGAGGAAAAAAGTAAGTGAGAGAAATAGGAGTTTTGTTTTTTTTTTAAGTTAAATAAAGGAGTTGAACTTTAAACACAAATAGCTTGTTCTTTCTTAGCATAAGGAAATAATTAATGGCTACTCTTACTCAAATTGTCCTGAAAACCACCACAATATTTCAAAATGTCTGTTTACAAAGCTAAGTGCACTGTGGTGCTCTAGCTTTGTTATTATTATCATGCTTCTGTGAAGATCATGGTGTACTTAATTAGCCAAACGGAGTCTTGAGTATAGGTAAGTTTAGCAATGGCAAGAATTTTGGGAAGAAGATGATAAAAACTATCAAGAAACCTAAGTTATTTTCCAGTAGTTTGATGACTTATATACTTCTATTTCATTTTCAAATTTATATTGTAAAAATGAATATAACTACATCCAAGTCACATAAAATGAATTGTAGAATCACAAAACTCTTTGTTAAATCTGAAAAAGAATTTCCCATAAAAATCTCTTTCATTTGAATTAAATTCTGTTCTGTAGGATTTATTTATCAGATTTTGATACACATACTATGTGCATAATAAGAAACTTCCATAATTTAAAAATTTTTTTTTGTTATTCTTTTTAAGCCTACAGCATTTGGTATTCCCAGGTGGTCTCCCATCCAAGTACTAACCAAGCCCAATCCTGCTTAGCATCCGAGATCAGATGGGATCAGGTGCGTTCAGGGTGGCATGGTCATGGACATAAATTTTATTTAAAAAAAAAGGTACAAAAGTTATTTAAAATCATAAGCAAGATTGGATTTCAGCTCTTTGGGCTAAATATACTTACTATATATTGTACACATGCCTTTGGCATATAGAATGTAACAATTTCATATTTGAAAGCTTCACAATTCTACCTGCCATGTTTTGTCTCCTGCTATTTTCTTAGGTATCATTTAAAATTTTCTTAAAACACATTTTTCTAGGAATTTGAGTATCATATCTTTAAAAAAGGCATAGTTTCATTTTGTGAGCTAGTATAGCAGAAAGAGAATTGAATTTAAACTTGTAGGTTTGTATACAAGTGCTGCCATTCACAGGCTTAGTAAACAATTTAGCCCTCCTGGACCCTCATTTCTCATCTGTGAATTTGGCATAGCAATAATTATCTTAGAAGATTGTTAAAGAATAACATGATATATAATATAGGTTGAAAACTTTGGAGCATTGCCTGCCATAATGTAGGCACTGAATCTGTCACTCGTCAAAGAATAGAATCGTCTTATTCTTATGTCTTTTAGTTACAGCATCTAGCAAAGTATTAAGCTTATAGTACATCTCAATAAGTTGTATGCTGAAAAAAATATATTTTCTACTTTTATGTTTGTAACAGAAGAAAGGCAATCTGGAGCAAAACAATTTTAGAAAAGTATATCAACTTTAAATACATTCCAACAGTATATCACGCTATAATGAATTTTTCACTTCTGAGACTGTTTTTCAGCTTCAATACTTAAAGATTTAAGTTGATCCTCTTAAGAATTCCTCTTTTATTTAGATGGTAAAAAAAAATCATAGTTATTTACTTTTACTGAGACAAATATGGAAATTTGACAATTATATAATTTAGTCCTAAGTGATAACTTTCTATAAAAATAGAATCCACTTATAAAACCAATCATTATGTGTTTATTTATTAATGAAATGCCAGTTTGAAGGACATTCTTAGAAATCACCATATTAACAAAACAAAATAACTCTTTTCATAGCAATGAGCCTTTTCTGTACATGGTTAAGAGAAAGAATTTCTCTTCCATTTATTCAATCACTTAAATGTCCTCTGCTGTTCCAACTCTTCAGTTCCTCAACGACTCTCATTTACATCACTTTCCAGAATTCTCTCACTGATGGCCCCAAGCTAACCATGAGTGAAAATTCTGCCTCCAGCCTCCTAGCTAAGCTGAAAATATGCATAGCACATGAACTGTGCTCAAATTTTTATTCACATGTGTAAAGTTGAAAATGACCAAGTTGATCTTCTGTGTACATCCAAATCAAATAGAAATCACTACTGTTTTCCCAGGTATATAACTAACTATATTTTTAAGCTTGAACATGTTTATTGATGAGACAGTCCATTCTAATTTCAGATAACTCCAATCCTGAGAAAGTATTTTCCTATATGTAACTGTAAAGTAGCTTCTGAAATTTTCACATTATTCTTCTACTTAGTTTCAACTTCTGGAGGAAAAGAGCTAAAATTAATTCATCATCAGTGTGCAAAATTTATAAAGAAACAAATATTACCATTTCTGTCAATGTTAACAGGTAAAGGCAAGACTATCACACTGACAGTGAGAAAGCAAACAAACCCAGAGAAGGCTAAGTTTCAGAACCGATTTGCTCTAAATTGTTCAAATTGGCAGAAACGTGTATATCAGGAAAAAATGGTAGTATATGAGTTAAGAAGAATCTGGCAATGCATGGTCTTCTGTAATTGTTTTTCTCCTATAACCGGTGTAGTGAAAACTATCAGCTTGCATGCTAGAGAACTCAGTATGGCAATATAAAAGAAATTATAATAAATTATGGTAATTTATATATTCACAATAACTAACATGCATAATATTAAATGCATCTCATAAATTGTGTGGTAAGGTCTGTGTGATTACAACACAGCTTTATCCTGTAAGCTCAGCCTTTCACTGCTAGAATAATGAGATCAGTGTCTACCAATTTAATGACCCTAATTAAAGCATAAAATTTCTTGCCTATCTGGCTTTATTTTGAACTAGAAAAATTCTATCTCTTACATTTTTCTTCTTCTGCCACTGAGACACCCTCTGCCCAGTTAATTTCTAGTTTTGCTATTGTGATACCCTAGAGCTTGCTAATGGGATCCTTCCCTCAAACAAAACAGATCTGTCTTTTCCTCAATAATATACTTTCTTTGACCCCTGTTGTTTACCCTCTTGAAGCCATGAAACTGCCTTGACTACTTTTACTATATACTTTGATTTTTCATCAATTTTGTATAATGTATTATAAAATATAAACCCTCAGCAGGAAGCTGGACAAAATTGTCATTTTTATTAAAAATTATCATCTAAATCTTTCAAGCCTAATGAAAATCCCTTAACACATGAAGAGAAGAAATAAACACCTCACCTCTGTTTCCAGGAATCTTCTCAAGGCTCTTTTCTTTTTGATGCTCTTCCTTCTCACATAAACTGCAAATGTTAGACCCACTATGACCAGGATGAAAAGCCCTCCAATGACTCCGGCTGCAATTAGAGGAGTTCTGCCAACCAGAATGGAAAAGAAAAAAACAGGTATGAAGAGAGAAAAGACAGAGGAAGAGGGAAGAGCAGTTGTACATATCACAAATCACGTCAGTTAGAAGTAATGCAAATAAAAATGCATTGCAGGTATAACAAAGCTTTTCTCATGGTAAAAATTGTATGTGCTTTTTTAAAAAAATAATAAATCATGCGCATACAAATAATTTTTTTGGAGATGAGCAGCCACAACATGCCATTTCATGAAAAAATGTAAAACTTGGTAACAATGAAAAACATATGCCAAATGTTGATATAGAAGCATTTTAAATTGTTTTAGTCTTATTTTTATCTATAAATGAATGGAAGGTAGATTTTAATTATATTGTGGTATATAATATTATATTCAACATTTTCTCTAAAGCAAGCTTTCTCAACAGTGGCACTATTGGCGTTTTGGACGTGATACTTGCTTGTTGTGGGGAACTGTCCTATGTCATTTAGGATGTGTAGCAGCATCCTTGGCCTCCAACCACTAGATGTCAGTAGCACCTCTGTCCTTTAATCATGACATTGTTTTTAGACATTGTCAAATATCTACAAAAATCACTCCCAGTTGAGAACCGCTGCTCTAAAGCAAAAATGAGTGATCTGGAGACATACAGACTCCACCCCTCAGGAGTATGAGGATACTTACAACAGAATTATATTAATCAAGTGCTATTCCAAACTCTGAAATGAGCAATTCTGTTGTCAGGAAAAAGATAAAGAACTAGGTCAAAGTTATGATGACAGGAGTACATATTATTACCAAAAGTGTGTCCAGGTGTCTTATACCCATAAGGAAGTTTACATGTTAAATATTACATAAAAAGGAGTAAACAGTACCAAAAAGGGATTAGAAATAAATTGGGGATTTTTATTCTTAAAATCGTTAGCTAATTTTTATTTTATTGTTTTCTAAGAAAAAATATTTCTTTGCTTAAAAAGTAATATTATTGGTTTTAACTTCTTGTTCTAGAGTAGAGTACTATCTATGATATTTCTGTGGCCAGAGCCCTGAAATATATTAATTTCTTATGCCATAGCAAATAGCCCAGAGTAAAAATACATAGGCATTACCATGAAGCCATTATAGATATCAAAACTAAAAAAGAATTTCCTGAATGCCTGTGCTTTCCAAAGTATTTTATATATTATATTTCTATTTGCAAAAGAATCTATTCTCTCCAGTTGCACTCTTTTAGAAAAAAAAATTACTGGGTCCTGTAAAATAAATTTTTGCTTAAAGACAAGACAGAAGTAATGATAGCAGATGATTTTAAATAAAACTTTAAAATTTGATCTCTAAAAAAAATCTGCATAACTTCTGAAAATGAAGTCGTCTTTCAAATATTTTATGACTGTTATATTGTCATATTAAACTACAGAAAAACCATAAAAAGTGGATCATATTAAAGGTTGCGTTCTGACAGTTGAAAGTATTATAGCATACTGAAATGTTGCTATAATTCAACTAGATTTTCCAACATGAAATTTTATAAAGATATAAAAATCTATTCTGAGAAAATTAAACTATGGTATGGACACAAACTCATCATTGTGATGTGTTTTGGTGTGTGTAAGATCATATTTGTGAGCATGCCAGTTAAATATGTATTTCTGAATAATTTTAAGTTTTCAATCCAAAGCATAATTTTCAACTCAAGTGCCTAACATATCTCTGAAAAGCTACTGTTATAAAAGGGGTTGCATTTTGTTTTCTCAGCTCAATTTTTTTATTACAAAGGATGTATGAATGATTGAGACTAGTGCCTAACACTTAGTTAATTGTAGATTTGAACTAAACTCTAAACTTCCTCTGTTCATCTATTTTGTAATGAATAAATGGTATGTACTTATGAAAATATGTGTCAATGTCACTATAAATTAAAAGAAAATGTTTTTTCCTTTTTTCTTTTTTTTTTAATGGAATCACTTAAAATAGAACAAAACAAGATCCCTGTCTCTCTCTATTCTTTCTAATTTGGGTGGATAGCAATTGTCATGTCATTACTACTTAGTTTTGAAATGGCAATAAAAATAAACATTGAAATACTCAGTAATTTCTAAGTTTTTCTCATTAGAATTTACTTTTGATATTTTCCCACAGCAGTTGTATGGTTGATCTGCATTTCTTTACCTTTTTCCTTCTCTTACCACTCTGCAGTAATGGTAGAGGTACAAACAACCTGAAGAAGTTAGAAACTAGAGTTTCCACACTTACAGGTCACACATAAATGTTTTGTTGGACATTCTGAAAGGCCAAGTTCTTCATATTTCAGCAGAATTTACTCTTGAAAACAAGCCATTGACCACAAAGAAGCAACAGTGAAACCAAGAAGGTGGACATTCTATAAGACAACCTGAATATTCTATTTAATAAGTGAATTATGAAAAAAGGTACTAATCTTGATTAAAAAGACTTAACAGTCATAAAAAAATGTGAAATGCATTTCAAGATTGGATTCTAGTTTGAACAAACTAGCTATACAGATTATACAGATATCTTTTGAGATAACTTGAGAAGTTTGAATATGAATTAGGTAGTAGACTGGAAATTGGAAAGATTAGGCTACAAAACCATAGAATCTTAATTAGGAAAAAATTCGTGTGTGTGTGTGTGTGTGTGTGTGTGTGTGTGTGTAAAAAGATCTGGAATAATGTACAATAAGACACTAAACAGTAGTTGTCTCTGAATAGCATGACTATGGTACTCTTATTTTTGTATTTTTACTCACAGGCATTTTCTAATTTCCTACAATGTATTTATTTCTTTTTTGAAACAAAAGCTTATTAAATTTACATAATACACAAAAAATAAATCATTGTCTAAAAGTTTAGTTTTATAATAATGGTCTTGTTTTCTTTTTCCATGAATGTTTACTTTTTTTTTTTTAAATTAAGATTTCATTTTGCTATTCCCTGTCTACTTTTACAATCTAAGTACTTTTACATATATTTTCTATTCATTATAGTTTAATATGTCTGAGACATTTAATTACCACTATGTTTCTTATCATTAACATCACGTTTCATAAAACCAAGCTAATATGAAAAATTAATACTACTTAGACATATCCTACTCCCTGCAATTTTTATGATTCCTAGATATTTGTAGGTGTAGGATAGAGGTCCATTTTATCCTTAGAGTCAATGCTTTGCTCTTTATGAGCACTCTTTGGATGAAGAAAATATAACTATTTAAGTTACTTCTTTAAAATGCTATATATCCTTCCTAAGTCTAATGCCGGCTATTGCCAACTAAGCCATGTTTCTGAAAGAGTCCTCTTATGTGAGTCAGAGGAATCTCTAAGAGGCTGAGATGTGACAGTGTTAATGAGATCGTAAGAGTCAAACACCAAAGGACCTAGAATACTCTGTAATCCCTTATCTATAACAAAAGTATTGTTTGTTGTTATTGGCCTACCCATTTAGAATGGTTGGGTCTCCCTACAGTATAAATAATAGGACACTTCAGGTGCTAAGTGCAAGCTTCTACTAAAAGGATGCAATCGATTGTTTACCATATTTTGTGATTTGAAAATTAAGCATAATGAAATTGCTATCCTCCCACTACTCATAAAAAGTAATAAGCATTCTGAATCACAAATGAAGTTGACTAATTTATTTAAAAGCATATAATTTGGTTTGTATAATTTCATTTAGAAGTTGAGACCACATAATATATGATATTCTATTGCCTTGAATGCAATTATCTGTCTTAAACAGTTAAATACAAAAGAGTAGTGTCTCCAAAAACCATATTTCTCATATAATAAGATACATAAGAAGATATATTCTTATCAGTCATTATTGTATTTAAACCATGCTATTCCTTACTGGAGAATATAAAATGTGAGTGAATACATGGAACCTGACTTTAGAAATATCCAAATATTTTCCTTCATTGATCTGCTTTTTTTCCAGATACCCATTCATAAACAAAATATAGGAAAGTCTATATAATTCATGACTAAAACTTATGTGGTTCTAAAACTATTTTGTTATACCATTTTCCATTTAATGTGAAAGGCAAGCTATCCGACAAAATGTATACAATGGTATTTTCTTTAAAATTGTCATCTTGGTAAAACTGTTATTTTGAATAATATAGTCATTTCAAAGAATGCTAAATTTATGAGATTCTTTTATAGGTATATCACCAAATAAAAGGATTTCAAATTTATAAAAGATATATTTTATCAATTTCTTGAATATATAATTTTCAATTAAAGATAAAGAAAACAATCTGAAGTCCTATAATACACTAATGGTAAAATTTGCAACAGTATTAACTTTAAATCAGAGAGCTGCACTTTTAGAACTTCTAAATCGAACTAAACAATTTGAAGATAGGTCTTCAGGATTTATTGGATTAGACTTAGAGCTGAGATAAGGACTATGCTTCACTATTTATTTATGGACACATAAGGTTAAACTAAATTTTTAAAAAATTTACACAGGAGGTAAAACCAAATAAACAATAACAACAATAAAAACCCACAAAACTAGTCATGTAATTTAACAGGATTTTTGTATAATAAACTTTGCAAGTCTCAGAAAATGGTAAATAGTGCCTCAAACATGTAATTGTGAGTGCAGTTTATAAATCTCCGATTTTTTCTTATAGTGGCATAGAGTACTAAAAGATTCTTTGTAGTCAGACTTATCTGAGTTTTAACTATTTGTCTGTGTCTAACTAGTTGTGAATGTAGTGCCTCTATCAAACAGCTCAACTTAAATACACATAACTACATTCTTCTAAGGTAATAAAAAATATACCTTTAAGGTAATAATAAATAGACTTCTTAAACTCCTGAGATCTTTTGAATTTGCCTCTAGATTCTGCCTATAACTGTCATTAAATTAAATACCTTTAAGCATCAGAATCATATACCTGATCTTGGCCAGAAGAATCTGTTAGTGCTAGTGTAAGTATCAATAGTAATACATTCCCTCTCAAAAGCACCCATATGGGAGCAATATGGGAGCAATAAATCAAATTTTTACCCTACCTTTTGCCCAATTTAGAGATTCTAAGATATCCCAAGCTAACAAGTTTTTATATAGTATATGTGTGTGTGTATGTGTGTGTGTGTTTAAGTGGATAGTTCAGATAAATTATGGTCAGATATGATGATTCTCTGTAATATGATATATTTAAAAATATATATAATTAGGTAATATTGGCTATCACCCTGTATCCTATCTTCTTTCTGAAAACCTTATAGTGGCCATCAGACAAAAGCATGAGTCTATCATGAACCAGAGATTAAAAGTATCCTTAGCAATGTATTTCATCTTTCTGATTTGCTCTTGCTAAAAGAAAAATATAGTTGACTACAAAACATGTTGAAAGAAAATTCTTAGAATCACTTGCCAACTGAGATAAGGACTGACTTTGAAAATAATATTTTCAATATTTTATTAATTATGTGAGCAGTTTAAACATAGCAAAAGTTCCATTCATGTAAAAGGAGCACAAGATTTTACTGCCATTGAAGTACTCATGGGTTTTATACCACATGCAGTGTCACTTACAACTTACTTCATTTTCAATGGGAAATAATCTAATAAAAATGAAAATGTCAAAGACTTTCTATCCTGATACAGAAAACATTCCCTTTCATAGAGATAAACCCGAGATGTACTTGGTTCCATATACTATGTTTAAATTCAAATAATTTAAATAGATTGACTATAGACTTCCATGCTAATAATAATTGTATTTTTTAGTTAAAACTTATTTTTACATTTATTTTATATTTTCACATTAACTATGAAATGTAAATCTTATTATATCTATACTAAATATAAGGAAATAGACTCTCAGAAAGTCAATATACCTGGATAAGGTCAAATATAAATAGTAGTGTTAACATTTTATATCTTGAAATCTTAAATCCACTAATTTTTTAGCTATATTTCTTTCTTTCTAAAGATGATTCATTAGAATTTTTTTTAGAGTAGATAAATATAATTCATTAATGTTTTCTTCAATACCTATGTTCACTGGTAGAGAATAAAAAAAATGTGGGGGTTCTAATACATGACACTATAATTTTATCTTCATTGCTATGTTCATTGTGGTTTATGTTTATTAAATTCTTTATGCCCTTTTTGGAGTTTGTAAATGACATTATTCTTCATTTAGTTTCATTTTATTTTTTCCTAGTGAGAAAACAGTTAAGAGGGCTTTTTCCCTTTCTTTTTCTTTCTTTTTCTTTCTTTCTTTTCTTTCTTTCCTTCCCATCCTCCCTCCCTCCCTTCCTTCCTTCCTTTCTGGCTTTAAAAAACTGATATCCTTTAAGAAGGGCAAAGAAAAGCAGTATCTATTATTCTAGTGACAGTGTCTCTGCACTGCTATTCTGTTCTTCCCCAAAGCAATTCAGATCTGAAACAAGAGACCTTGAAACATGAAGAAACACTGAAATTCCACAGAAGTCATTTTAAGGGTTACTGCCTAGGGCAAGGAGAGCCACATTAATAAGGCTTTTTTTCTCCTGCAAATTGTGCTTATTCTGACTCAGAATTCCACCTGCTATATAAATATGACACATTTTCCTTTTCAGCAAATGAATGTGATCTGGGTCAGAATGTGATGTAGGCTTCAGTTGACAGTTACAGTTTTTACTTGATAAAACTTAGGGTATTAGTATGTCTCTATCCTTTGATTAGAATTTGAGAATCCTCTATTACACTTAAAATGTGACCAGAAGTATAAGTGCTGAAGCAATTGAATTGCAGCATACTCTCCTTCTTCCTAAGTAAGTTGGGATGTTTCTGGGTTTGTCTTCACTTGTTAAGATAAACTTTTTTTCCCAATATATATATTTTGCAATATGTGAATGCCACATACTATTTAACACTGTTACAAAGTATTTCAGTAGAGGTATTACCATCAAACCAATATGTAATATCACCTGGATTCTTTATCTCTAGTATTAGATTCTGAGGAAAATTTCTAATAGTTTCAGGGCAATTCCTTCCTTCTCTTATAGGCAATGCTTACACATATCCATTGGGTTTTTGCTTGTTAGTTACAATTTTAGGGAAAGTATACAAATTTGTACATTTGATTTTTGAGGCAAATTATCTTATGTTTAAGGACACTAGCCTAAAAATATATATTATTCACCTATCAATTTTACATCTATAATTTCTTCCCAGCTGTATTGAGGTATAATTGACAGATATCTATGAATTTCTATAAAAGCACTGAACAGTAATTAGACCAGAAAGAACTTTTAGTTTTTAGAGCTCAGATGAATTTTGGTGCTCAAATTCTTTTTCCATTGTTTATATCTATTACACAATACCATCAATGTCTATATTAGCAATTTTTATCATTTTCTACATTAATGCCACAAATAAGACATTGTAGACATTTAATTAAAAGATACATTATCTACTAAGTACTACTCTATCCTATTATCTATTCATTACATAGACAAGTTAATCTAAAGCAATATGCCAAAAGATTAAAAAGTTGAGAATAAAGTTCTTACAATTTCAGTTGTGTTACATACCAAAATTGTTCAACATGTTAAGGAATTTCTTAGTTTCCTAACAAAGCAGAAAATATTACATAAACACTGCTTAATGAAGAAAAGTAAGAGAGGTTAAATTATTTCGGGCACCTTTCTTTGCTCCCATGTTAAAATTTTTCTTCACTTCAAAATTACCACTCTAAGCAGTGAAATTCTGTATATAAATATCTTTGACTTTTTAAAGTATGCTTATTAGACACCCCAACCCTTGCCTTAGACTAAAAACATTTTTAAATAAACTGTTTACAGCAGAACTATTAAGGAAGTGTCCTTCATAAGAAATATCAATTTTTGTCATTTGAATGACATGTTTTCTATTTATTTTGCCCATTTTGTGTCATTTCCTTCTGAGAGGACTTCCAAGTGTTCATGGAGGAGATGGTGGTCTTGAAGAATTTTTAAGATTTTTATGAAGTGAGGTAGGGGTAGACTTTGAGAAGTAGGTACAAGTTGTGGGGGGAAATGCCAGGATTTTAGACATCCATGCAGGATCACTGAACGTTTCTTGCAGGATTAACAAAACTAAGCTACTTTTCCTAGATGTTTTATATATATATTACAGCAATAATTCTTCCAATATAATTAATTATGTATGATAAATCTGATGTAGGTTTTATAACTTGCCCAAGTTCATGAGCATTCTAAGCCAATAGTCAAGATTTGAATCTTGACATGTTTTGCTCCAAAGCCTTCTGCTTCTATTAAAATATTATAAAACTATATCAGGAATATTATTCTGGTGGTAAATTGTAAGGTACAGAAGCAGGGAGAAGAAAATATGTTTAAGTCTAGCTAGTTGACTATTTTAATCGTCCTCATCACTGGCAAAAATGTACAGACTGGGAAGAAAGTGTACGAGACAGAAAAATATTCATAGCAACCGAAGTGATCAAAAGTGTAAACTCAAAGGTAAAGAGATATAAAGAAGGAGACAAGGACAGCTGGACTCCCATACCTGGGTGAGCGGAAGGCTGATGGTACCATTTATGGTGTTAGAAATAAACAAAGGAAAGCTCATTTAAAATGGAGTTGGGAAGCCCTGAAAGGGCTTAATTTTTCTCATTAAAGTGAATTCTTTTGTTTCGATCTATTTTTGTTCTTATCTTTTTATTGACCTTTTGAGATCCATCATTTGCAACCGTAACATGCCTCTAAAATGTTTAATATATTTTAAAGTCCTGTTCATACTGTTATACATGAAGCTGATCTTCACCATGGGCAACACATGCTGGAGCCAGATGCTGACATAAGCATATACAGGTCTCCATTAATTTTGAGCCCTGATGGCATCCTCTTTTTGGAGAATATAAAGTTTAGCATTAACTATTAAAATTTATTAACGAGTTTTTTTTTTTAACTGAAAAAGACAGCTAGACATAACTATTCTGAAAGAGGCTGCTTCATTTTTCTTTTTAATGATTTGATAGTTTTCATGGGAACGACCTTATGTTCCAGATATAAACTGCTAAGTGCTAAGACAAAGTCAGTTTTATTACCATCCCTGTGACTCAATTTATTACAATTTGCTATCATATTTACAACATGATCTCTCCCGAGCACTCGTGTCTGTTTCATACACTCCCAAACTAAACTTGGTTTAGTAATTTGTAATTATTCTCCCTTGGATTCTTTATTTCCAGGTAAATTATAAGCAACGTAAGGTTAGAAACTATTATTTCTAATTTTTTATTGCTCGATACCTCTTAATAACATTCTCTAAGAAGATTCTCAATAATTATCATTAAATAAATCAAATAGCAGATGGGGTATTTAGGTGATAATGTATTTAAGAAAAATGCAATTACTTTATTCCATCAGACTTTTTAGTATTTGGAACAACTGTGAAAATAGAAAAATATGCTCTTTGCATTTATCTTCTAAATTGTTCTCTGTAATTGCTCACTTTGCTTCTGCTCTCTTGATTCTTGAATCAACTCCCAAAACGTTTTTAATCTCTGCTTCTCTACTACATCAGCTCTTTTCAGTCACCAAAGTTTCCTTATTGTCAATGTAAAGATCACAGACAATCTTAACCAGTCAGTTAGTAACATTTCATAAGAGTAATCACTTCCCTTTCTTAAAACACTGTCTTCCCATAATTCCATCACACTACCTCCTTCAAGTTTCTCCTCTATCTGGTCAGTTCTTTTTAGTCCTGTTTTGCTGTTCCATCCTTATCTCTCTAACTTTTAAAAGTAGGAAGGTCCCAGGACTTAATGATTAGATTTCTCTTCTTCTCTACTTACATTTTCTCCCTGCATATGATATCATCCAACTTTTCACCTATGTAACAATAAACACATTTATATCTTCAGTCCAGACCTTCCTCTAAATTCATATATATTCAATTGACTTCTTGGTATCTAATACCTCATCCTTAGCAATTCCAAAATAAACTTCAATTTCACCATCCTCTCTTCCCAAAAGGTGGTGCATGCTCTTCCCTAAGTCTTTCTTATTTTGGCAAATGGCAATTTTATCTTTCGATTTTCTTCCACGTTCCACATCTATTTAAGCTAGCAAAAAACTAACACGAATTGTTCAGATCCTTGCTCTTTACTACTCCTTTCCTCTTTTATGACCATCACATTGAGAACAAATATTATTTTCTTTCTAATCTATATCATTTTCTTCTAACATATCTCATGGCATCTGCTGACTTTTAGTTTAATTTAGCTTGACTAGAATTTCTAGAATAAAGTTGTCATTTTAAGGGTATTATATAAAAGCAATGTATAAATTTCAAATAAGTTTATAGAAATAATTATATTTATTTATAAAGTGCTTAAAGGCAAAACAATGCTATTTTCATTTTTAAAAGTACAAACATAAGTCCTTTAAGTGTTAAAATTATGTCACAGGCATCTACAAATTTTTTTGAAGTCAAGTTTATTGTCTCATGGAAAGAAGCACTAAATAACTGCTATATGAATAAATAACCAAATAAACAGTTTACTTCTATAAATATTTACATATTGTTTATCTTAAACAAACCCTAAAACCACATAATTCTTCAACAGTTTCAGAACTGCTATATATTTTTTAAACTTAACAAAAGCATAATTCTAAAATATCTCTAATGAAAAGAAAATGGTAAGTTTTATTTATATGATGCTTTTCTGAACATGTTTAATATTTGCTTATTCCTGGTTTCATGGTGATGAGTAAAATAATGTTATCATAAAAGAAGTGAAAATAATATTCAGACCAGTTGTTATTTTTGTTTGCCTGTTGTAGCTTAGTTTATTTCTCACCCCACCAAACTGTGTCAAAGTCCCTGGCTAACTAAACCCTCATTCCTAACCCCTTGCTCCCTGACTCCTTCTAATCTAGTGATTTTTAAAAAACTAAATAATTAACCCAGTCTCCGCATCTTGGTGTGAACATACAATACATTTCTGACCAATGAGAGGAAAGCAAAAGTTGGACAGAGGCATTCTGGGAAAGGGCAGGTACAGCCGATGGAGCTTGTCCCTCCACTTTGTTTTTGGATGCAATGCTTAGAGCTGTAGTGATCATCTTGTTACCAAAACAGGAAGACAAGAAAATGACAAAGATTCTGATCCTGATGTTACTGATCCAGGAACCAAAGGCAATAACTCCCTCACTTCTAGACTTTTGTTATATGAAAGAATAACACATAAACTATATGTTGAAGCCAATTAATATCTGGGTTTATTTTATTTTTAGCGAAGAAAGTTCCTAACTGAAAAAAAGAACTATGTGCATATTTTCCACCTTTACCTTCCTTTTTTTCCCTGCATTTTAACTGACAGATGCACTATCTCAAGAAAGTCAGATTTTTTAAAAGCAAAAGATAAAACCAATGGCCCTTCTTTTCTAGAAACAGTTAATACCCCTGGTGCATCTATTATGCCTGCTTAATTATCAAAATCTCCTGGTCATTCACTAGGTTTCACCTGCATCAGTGTTGACTGAACATTTTATTTTGGAAGGAGAACTGTGCTGCATACTTTTACAAGTACCACTAAACAGAAGCTTGTAAAGTTTCCTCAATGATGCAGTGTGTGAATTGTGGGATTTAAGTGTGTTGTAATGGACATGTTCATTGTCATGTTTTCAAATAGTGATAAAATTCAAAAGTAATATGATATTTTCCTAACTTATAAACCTCAAGCAAATATTATTCTGGCAGATCAATAAAGAGAACATGAAGAAAACAAGAGTTCTTCATTAGCATTTAACTTGGCAAACATGAATATTTAATTTTTTTTTATTTCTGGGTCCCCAGTAGATTGCAAGTAACCCAAGAGAAAAAAAAATGAGAGGGTGAGGCTGTTTCTGTCTCTTTTAAAAATATTCTAAAAAGGACTTGAAGAAAAGACAAACAAACCTTCTTTGCAAAGACTTTTGGTCATTGCACCCCACTTTAAATATTGTTTTTAACATAGAATGGATTGCTTTATATTTTAAGGGGAGGTTTATTGTGACCAAATTCACAAAAAAACCCCACATTTTAAAGCATTTAATAACAATGTTTAGTAATATAACTCCTTTTTAAACTTATATAGATGGCCAATCCCTAATTAGAACACATTTCTAATTATGGAGAAACCCATTTTTTTCTAAAGAGATTGCCTAGAAGATGTCACAATTCTGCAGATGTTTTGAATACAGACTCAGAGCCACCAGATAAACAAAGAAGAAAAATTGAATTTACATCAATTCGAACAACACTGAAATATAATAGCAAGACAACTTTACACTTTGCCTGAAACCATTTTATTTACATGCAAAAGAAATCATTACCATTAAGGAAAGAAGAACACATCTATATGAATCAGATTCTCTTCTTCGTTAGAATATTAGTTTTCAATCTGTTCTTTGTCTATTATTTTTCTATGATTAAAATTATGTATACTATTTACCTTAGGCCATATTTAATGGTATATATTGCTTTGGACATCCAGGAGATGATAGTTTTAAATCTCTTTGTTTTGTAAAGGGTCATTACAGAAATAATCTAAAAGTAGTACTGAATAGACATATTAATTCCTTTTAAATATCCTGACTAGTGTACATCTACAAACTTTCTTTTCCACAGTCTTCTATTTTTCAAATTGCATACATTTATTTTTCTATCTGGGATATTACCTAAGCAAATAGCTACCCTTTAGTTGTAATGTCAGTTGAACTCACACAAAATTTCAGTTTTTCTTAGGGCAAATAGAAAGAAGAACAAGAGAGAGCAGTCGATAGGCCCTAACCTCCTTCACTCCCTTGCACTGTGTTGACTGATGCAGAACACTATTGTCTCTTCTTGGGTATATGATGGAGCCACCAAATATATTAGTACTTTAGCTATTGGCAAAATAGCCAAAAACAAAATAAACAAAACAATCCAAAGAACACAATTATAAATTTTAAGAAGGTATGCAATGAGAACCAACTTGTAAAATTCAGGCTAGTTTTTCTTTATTATCAGGTAATGATGTCTCAATATACAGAAAGAGATATGGAGAGAGAGTGTGAGGGACGAAGGGAGAGAGAAGAAAAGGGAAAAGTTCTTGGAATGTATCTAGTCTTAGTATTTTAAAAAAGGGTTAAAGAAATACAAATTAGTTGATAGATGGTCACAGAGATGGGGAGCACGGCATAGGGAATGCAGTTAGCATTAATATGTTAGCTGGGTGGAGGGCTGAGGGAGGGAGTAATTGAGGGGATCATTTTATGAACTATATAGATGTGTAACCAATGTACTATATACTTGAAACCAATTATATAAAAAAAATTTTTAAAAAGGCTTAGCATTGCTATGACTCACTAAGCGTTTTTTTTATAACATTATTTCAAAACTATATAGGATCAAAATTATCCTATAAATTGTTGAAATATTAAAAATCCATAAATGCATATCTGTCCATCTAGATTTACTTAAAACCAATTAAAAATCAAACTTAAAAAGAAGGTCAATTAAACTTTATCCATCAAGTCTTCTCTATAACATGATTGATGGTGCCATAAAGAGAACAATAAATTCAGCAGAAGAAATTTCTGAGTCATGTAGTTCTTGGGAACTTTTGGTGTAAACTTTTTAGCCATACTTTGATGGGACTCATCTAATTTTAGATAATACAGAAAATGATCTGTTATAAAATTATATATATTTATCATTATAAATATATGTAAATAAGAATGTAACTTGAATGATTTTAACCCAAATATTCTTAATTCTATAATTTTTAATATGTTGCTTATTTGAATTTTTAAATAATTAGCAAATTTAAATAATATAATTGAATATTTTCCATGTATTTTAATTGATATCTAGCTAAATATATTTTTATGACAGATACACTTATATGTTATTTTCTAATTTGTAAAAGACATAAAACTAGGGACAGCCTAGTGCATCTTTCATAGGGGCCTGGTGGTACATTAACACTAGGGGAAAAAAATGCAACCTTAAAAGGAGTTACAGTGATCCAAAAGGCTGTCTATAATATACTATTTGGTGGGGGAAGAGAATTACTAAATGATGTGTGGAGTATGTTTCCATACCTTTTCCATAAACAAAAACCTTTATTATTGTATTTATATATTTTAGTACATGAATAAATTTGAGGAAGGAGAAACATACATATATAAACACATTCATCTATATTTAATACACTAAGTATATATTAATTTTGTGCCTTTAAATTTCATTTTAAAATGTATTAAAGAAAATAATTAACCTTTAAGAAAAGGAAGACGAAGAAAAAGAAATGCCTAATTATGGTTGATGAGCTTTACCCATCAGGGTGATGAATTCTACTTTTACTTCTTTTAGATTTAAAAGGGAGGCATATGGCACAAATTACTAAGACAAGAATCATTGCTCGAGGATAAACTTAGTTACAGCAGTACAATCAGAAGCCAAAGATGTTTCATTTGTAAGGTATTATTCATCATAATTCCTTAAGAGCATTTCCAAAAAAAGAGATAGAAAAAATATTTTAGTATGATTTTCTGATATATGAATGTTCTGTTCCTGCACAATTGCTGATGTTTGTAGTAATGGTGTAATTTGGAGTAATTGTTATATATCAGCCTTTTGCAATTATCACTGCAGGTATTGAAATCTGTTAATTTCTCATAACACATACAGGATGCTGTTAGATTTTGATTAAATATTTAACAGTCTTCTAATTTAATGAGTCCAGAGTTACTGATAGCAAATCACAACCTGTTATTTTCCATGCAAAAATAAAACAGGGTGACCTTCAGTTGGATACATATAAAGTAAAACATTGCAAATTATTGATGATTTCTGAATTAGCATCAGAATATTTTAAATGCAAAAACTAGCACAGTTTATATTTGAATTTAATATTCTAGACCATCACTCCTTTTGCACATACAGACACACCAAAACATACTCTCCTCTTTTTTGGCAAGATGACTTCATCTACAGCTTTAGAGAGAATATAGAGCATTAAACAGAAACTGCCTCAGCCTTCATATATTCATCGATCTGCATCTTTCTGTATCCTCTACTTACTCTCTCCTGATGAAATAGTGATGGAAGGATCTTTTTATCTCCAAGTGTAATCTTTTCATTTTTAATTCTTCTAGCTTTTTCGGGATACTGACATGATGAATGCATCTCCTGTATTTTCAACCTTTCTCTACAAGATCTTCCAAACCAGACTTGAATTTAATACATCTTCAAAATATCTTTCTCTTTATATTATTCCTTCTCTGAGTATTTAATCCTTACCTTTCTCCTTTGCTTCAACTGTAAATTTCTCAGAAGACATCAACACTTGGCTCTCTGTACATTAAATTTCCCATTTAACATCAGTTGGATCTGTCAAAATCACCCCAAATACACCACTTCAAAAAATAAATTCATGATGAATTTAGCACCCTTCTACTGAGCTGTATCTGTTAATGTTACCAACATTTATCCAACTTTGCAACCCATAAATTCAGGGATAATTATTAACATTTTTTTTCTCTTAATTACTTCATATCCAGTTAATCACCAAGCACAGTAATCACTCTTAAATTCTAAATATTTGCTAAATCTTCCCTCTTCTCTCCACTTCCATTCAACTTCTTGGCTTCTTTGCTATTCACTTTAAATAGTTTCATCCATCCACTTCCATTCACTATAACAAATATTTTTATTACTGGTAACTGTACCACCTTCAGAATCTTTAGTTCAAGAACCCTACTTTCAGACTAGCAGCTCTTTTTTTCAGTTTACCTACTCTGGTACCTCTGCTTCAACATTTGATGCTATAGGAAACTACTTCAGGCCATTGACCTTCACATGTTTTCACTGTACTCCAGCCTCCCTTGTATGCCAACTTCCCTCATTATTCATTATGACCCTTTGCTATTATTGTTTCTTTATTATATATCCTTACCCCACTGGTCTCTACCTCCTTTCTTAAGTATTCACCTAGCAAAACTTCCATCTAAGGAAAACCAAATTTCCAAGTTCTCATGCCTTCATCTCAATAATCATTGAATAGCTGAATAAAACACAACAATCCTAACTAGGATCATTTTAATCATTCCGATTTATAACTACAAATCTTAAGTGGGCCCTCAGCACTGCCTAGCAATACTCCTATACTTCTAAGATGACATCCTCTCTTTGGTAAACTATCAAATCTTTTCTTTTTTTTTCAAATTTCCAATATTGGCTCCCCTACTCTAGTCTGAGATGATGTCCTTTTCTATATTTCATTTAAAAAGAAGATAAATTGTCAATTGCCCCATTTTATCACCATCAAATCCTTTTTCTACCTGCATATTTACTTATATACTCTGAATTACTTCCAGTTACAAGGGATGCAAAATCCTTGCTCCTTTCCATGGCCAAATTCCCTACTTACATACTGAATTTCATCCTTTCTGATGATTAGAAACATTTGTGCCTGTAGTTGTTCATTACCTTCTGAAATATAAATTTTCTCTTTTTTTTTTGAATTACTCCTATCAGGTTATGAATGTTATAATGTTTCCCAATCTAAGCAAAACAAACAAAAAATATAATTTCCCTTGATTTCATATTTTTCTCCCTTTGTAGCAAACACCTTGAAATCTTTCTCTGTACAAGCTGTCTCCATTTCTGACTTCTCCCATTCTCTTTTTAACCTGTTTTAAATCTTAACCTATTTTATCCCCACCACTCAATGGAAACTGCACCCGTCTTCTGAAGTTTCACTCATAATCTCCATTTTGTCAAATAAGATGGTCAATACTTCTTCTCTACCAGCATTAGATTTGATCTCCCTGTTCTCTGCCTAGGAACAATTTATTCACTTGATTTCCAGGATTCATATTTTTCCTGGTTTTCTTTTAGTTCAAACCTCTGTGCCTTAATCTCCTTTGCTATATTATACCCTTATGATCTCTTCTACCTTTAAATGATAGAGTATCCCAAGGCTCATGCCTCACTTTTCTTTCCATCTGCACAGTCTGCCTGTGGAATCTCAACCAATGTTATGGATTTAAATATGACTGATGATTCACACTCCTCTCTTGAGTGTTGTAACCATCTGCCCATACAAAATCTTCACTCAGAGATCAAATAAACATCTCCAGCTTATCATGCCCCAAAAGAATTTTTCCCCCATAAAATATGGTGCACTTCCTTCTGAGCCTTCTTCATCTCAGTTTATGACATCACCTTTTGCTCAGTGACTCTTGTCAAAAACCCAGGTGTCATCTATATTTCTCTTTTCCTTCTCACCCTCATACCATCCAATTTATTTATAATTTTCTCATAGTAGTCATGCAAACATCTAATTGTAAAATAATATTTTACACCATTGTTAAATACTTTATTTCTATATACATTATGGGCCCTATAATGTTATAGTTATTGTTCTAAACAGTCAATATCATTTAAAGAAATTAAGAGAAGAAAAATGAAAGAAAATATTTTCTATTTACCCATGTATTTATTAATTCAATGCTCATTATATAAAATAATATTGAATATGATTTTCTTCTATAATTTTCATGATATTAAGAATTATGTTAACTTTCTATTCTCTCCTCAGTGCCTTAGCACAATGCCTGATATGTAGTAAATATAAGAAATATTTACTGGCTGATTATTGGTAGGTAGTATATTTAGAAGAATGGATGTTTTGTTTTATCCTTTCAAAAACAAAATATGATATGTTTGATCATATCAACAGTGGAAAAATTTTTTCTTAGCAGAAATAAATTTTCACCTTATCAAACAGGAAAGAATCAAGTAATATATAATCCAGAATTCATATTCTACCTCCTGAACTCATTACTACTCTCATTCAACTGTGTCCCATCTCACAAATCTTACAGTAAGAACTAGGAAGGAAAATCATTCATAAATTAGTATCAGATCTGATAGAAGTAGCTCTTATATGGAAACACAGTAATTTTACCAAATCTCTCTAGAATAACTATGACTTTAGAAAAGATTTTTTTAAAAGTCTGTTTATTCATACATGTTTTAGATAAGTCATTGATGTATTAAAATATAAAAAATAGAAATATATATTTACATTATGTTACCAATATATAGAAGTATATGCTTAGTTCATGGAAAGCAGTGCTCTATCCCAACCAAGCAATTCTAGATTATCATTAGACTAAAATGTGCTGTGTAAGGACAAGTATTATAAAATCCTATAAATTAGAGGAAGGCTTAATAGGTAAAAGTTAGGAATTTAGAACTAAGAAAAAGACAATGAGTGAAATTGTTTAGGTAGGCTATAAAATATTCAAACATCCTCATCATAGGAATAGCTCTTAACTGTTCTACTTAGGAACCAGCATGGCAGACAGAAAACTAGGTGGTCTTCAGAATCAGACACACTTGAACTCAGATCTTTGCTCTGCCATGTACTAGCTAAGTGATTTTTAGTGATTTTTAGTTAATTTTTTTAACCATTTTAAGTAAATTGCTTACTTATTCTGAACTTGTTTCTGTATTTGTAAAATGGTAGTGGTGACAACTGCTTTTATATGCTTATCATGAAAATCAAATGTGATCATGTTGCACATCTGACAGAAATATAGAAAAAATGGTGAAAACAAGCTAACAGCTAAATCTGAGATTTTTGAAAAAACAACACTATTCTCAGAAAGAAATAATAACTGGTATTTAGGTTTTTCCATTGGCCCTTTATTTCTTCATGCATAAAAGGATTTATCTATCCACCCTGGGATTTGAACTCTAGGATTTGGGATCAAGAGGTTCAAGAAAATATTAGCTTTAAAAGTAGAGTATGCTTTGTGCTTTACAAAAAAGAAAAAAAAAGATTAAAATAAATATATATTTTTTTTCTTAACGAGTAAACTTTTTATGGAAAGAGGTTTTTGTTATTGTTGTTTGGTTTATACTCTACTAAAAGTAACAATAATTATTCTATAAATGATTCAAGCATATGGAATGCTTTACTCTGGGCAGAGGAAGAGAACGCCATAAAAACTGCAATGGCTACAAGCATTCAGAGTTTATTAGAGGTGTATTTCTCTTTCCTTATTCATTCTTTAGTACTGAGTTACTGTGAAATTACAATGAAATTATATCACTTTGGGTTTGAAGGTGGATGGTAGCAGAGAATGAAATCACTGTGAGGGATTTTGTTGATAAATCAAAGTGCTCTCTGTTAATTAGCTCCTGCCTACACACATAGTATGGTAAAATAATTGTATGTTTATGAAAGAATGATTAGTTAGGAAATGTGCTGAGGTAATAAGAAAAAAGCATGAAGAGAGCAATTTGAGTTAATATCTACACATCATTTTATGTAACCACATAACAGAAGGGGGCCCCAGTTAATTACATTCCTTTAGTTAAATAGAAAATATGAGGGGAAAAAAAAGATACTTAGGGTCCAACAAAATGTATGCCTAAATAATAGTGGGGAATATTTTAGACTCACTTCTGAATATATATATATATATATATATATATATCTATATATATATATATATAATCTCAATATATCAGACATAAAAATAGAAACTTTCACCTATACTTAAGAAATCTTTCTGCTTAAGTGCTGTTCATTTGTGACATATAAAAAATTGAAATGATGTTTTAATAAAAACATTGGCTACGAAACACATTTTAAGAGAGTCTGCACAGTACAATTCCAAATCATTGTAATTTTTAATTTAAAGAGTAGAAAATACCAGAAATTCTGAATGCAGACCCAAATTATGATATTTTAGTCTTCTCTGGTGGAAATTTATAAGACCTGCATGCATATATAAATATACAGGT
Source organism: Eidolon dupreanum (assembly GCA_028627145.1). NCBI lineage: Eukaryota > Metazoa > Chordata > Mammalia > Chiroptera > Pteropodidae > Eidolon > Eidolon dupreanum. The sequence continues at coordinate 151,485,744 of CM053503.1, forward strand.
ATATGCAATGAGTTCAGGCAAACAGATGTTTTTCCTTGCATCTGTCTGATCATCCCATCTGTAACCTATTGAGATGATAAACATCCTTCTGTGAATATGCAAAATCATTTATTCCACTATTCTTGTAGTATGTAAAATGGTTACCAAAATGTCATTTATAGGAAATAGGCTTACTACCTCTCTATCCAGATATCTCATTTTAAAGCCCAAATCTGTAATCTCTAAAGTGAGGAGGCAAAAGTAAAAATATTACAATTTCTGTTTACTTCATCCTTTTAATTATCTATCATATATTCTATTTATATAATTGCATAGATGAGTGTGTGATTAAAAGGTTTTCATTGGTAAGAGTATTCAGAGTATCATGATGACCATTCTAAAGCAGTGCTACCCAACAGATACATAATGCAAAAAAGTGTATTATTTAAAATATTCTAGTAGATATATTTTAAAAAGATGAAATTCATTAAAATAAAATTTTATTTAATCCAATATATTCAAAATTATTACCCTTTCAATATGTAATCCATACAGGAAAAGTTTGAGATGCTTTACATTCTCTTTTATATTCTATCCCCAAAATTCAGTGTATCTTTTACAATTACAGCACATCTCAACTTGTTTTAGCCACATTTAAAGTGCTCAATGACCACATGTGGCTAGTGGTTATTATATTGGACAGAGCAGGTATAGAACACTCTTGAAGAAGACTCACTAATGTGATAAATAAATGGAAAAGCCATATATTTGGTGTTTGTTAACATTCAGGCAGTTTGATTCTAATTATATCTATGAGTTACTGCTAAGAAATGGAGTATTGAACACCTGAAACCAGTGTGTATATTACGATCTACCTTATAGCATATAAATGAACAAAGGAATCCTGGCTTTAGTTCTCATACCTTATTGCTTACTTTAGGTTTGTTTTGAGGCAAGAAATAAATTATTTAAAGATAGTAAGACAAACTTCTCTGATATTTGAAGTGTCATTATATGGCAAAGTTGCACGAGAAACAGAAAGTAATTAAGCTCCTTCCTTGCAGGAAAAGAAAACATTAAAACGGTATCATTGGAAATGTTATATGCTTAAATCATCACGGTAGGATGTGGTAGGTAGAATTCAGAGATGGCTCCCAGGATTCTAGCTCCTGGATAACTAAATTGTTCTATGCACCAGAAAGAAAGGAAAAATGGAAAAGGCTAAATACTGGTTCTTATTTTTCTCCCAGAACAGAGTTGCTTTTTTTCAAAATCTTCTCAGATTTAGCTAGGAGCTTGCTTCACCATTTTTAAAAATAAATTCAGGTGTACTGCATTAGCACACTTAATATTCATAATAAGCATATAACAATAGTTATCACTATGACTATTTTAGAAATGAGGACATAGGTTCAAGGTAATTAAGCAATTTATTAAAAAAAAAAAAAAAAACAACAACAAAAAAACCACAGCCAGTATGTGGCAAGGCAAAGATCTGAGCTATAGTATGTCTGATTGATTCTAAGTCTACATTTCTATCGTGTGGATTCCCGAGTGTAAGAACAGTTAAGAGCTCTTTCTGTGTGGCTATGCTTAAATCACCATGGTAGATGTGTTAGGCAGAATTTCAAGATGTTTCTCAAGATTCCAGCCCCTGAGGTATACACACGCCATCTCCTAGTTATTCAATCAAGCACTAACCTAGGTGCTGCTGTGAAAGAATGTTGAAGATGTTATTAAAGTTCCAAATCACTTGACCTTAAGATAGGAGGACAATTGGGTAAGCTTGATCAAATAGCATGGGAATTTAAATCTTCTTCTACACGTCAGAGAATTAAAAACTAAGAGATTCAAAGAATGAAAAGAATTTGATTTACCATTGCTGTCTTTCAAGATAAAAACAGGCTTCATGGCAAGAAATGCACATGGCAAAGAATAAGCAATAAAATGAGAGCCACAGACCTACAACTGCAAGGTCCTGGATTCTACCAACAAACTGAATGAACTTGGAAGAGGATTCCAAGCTCCAAATGACAATACAGCCAAGACAACACCTTGATTTCAAACTGGTGAGATTGTACAGAAAAAACTCAGCCATACAATGCCTGTACTTTTACTTGGAACTGTTTGTTTTTTTTGAGCTGTTAAATTTATGGTAATTTATTACCCAGTAATAGAAAACTTATACAGCAATTGAGCAATTCTTTCACTTTACCTAATCACAAAGTTTGTTATTTTCATTTCTGTTAATCCTTACCATTGTAGTTATCAAACATAATCACATCTATGATATTTTGAATTTCAAAATATGTTTTGGGGGCAAACTATGATAGCTTTGATGCTAATTCACTAATATCTTCCAACTGAAGAAGTTTAATACATTCACCTTTTTTATAATTATTCTGCCTTTTTTCAATAAAACATTGAAATCCTTTCACACACAAAGCGTGCTTTTAAGGATTGAACACCAGGAGTAGATATAATATCAAATATATATGCTATATGTGGTAACTCTCATTGTTTTATAGTATATTAATTCCAAGGGATTCAATCAGTAGTATTTGGGTGCTGACTAGATGAGAAGCAATTACATTAGGACTTTCAATATAGTAAGGTGCTAAGTAAGATGCCATTTTTTTTTTTTACATACATATATAACTTGTTCAATCTATTTAATTCTTTGTCCTTTGGAAAGCTCAAGGTAATTTCTCTTTATTAAGAATTATCTTGTTAATTTTGCCATATCTGCTATTTTTTCACTTCCTTTGCACATTGTCAAAGCATTTCTATATGTACCAGCTACAGAAATGTTTGCAAAGGATTTATATTTTTTAGTCAGTTGAAATTTAGATGGTTCTTACTTGAAAAGATATTTGTTAGCAATGAAATGTTATGAAATATAATTTAATATTTTGAATCTAGTAAAATCCTAATTAAAAATCCTGAGTAAATACTGCTGATATTCTTATACATCTAAAATAAATGTTAGAGGTCAAATCTGGGGATAGCACATGCCAAGTACTTTTAAAACTATAAATATCCATGTAAAGAAAAAAGCCAAGGCTTCAGAGGTATCTCTCCTTTTTGACTTTCATTTTTAATAAAAGACATTGGATTGTTAGTAATGACTTTCAATGAAGCCTAAGATATTTCGAGATAATAGACTGTAAGCAGTCCTGACATTTTTCCAATTCAGGAATTAATAATTGGAAAACACTATAATTTCTATACAACAGAAAGATGCTCATTTGGAGAGAAGGAAAAAGTATTCATAATGGTTCACTCGACCCACAGAATTTTTACATTGACCCTTAACTAGTATAATCAACATCTTCCCAGTTCAATAATGCTATCTTTAGATTTTTCTATTACAGTCCCAAAGTCAATGTTCTTAAAAAATCTTTTTTGACTTTCAACTGTAAGTACGACTTCTGCTGGTCTCAGTTTTATAGCCAGTGAGTCTGAGCATTATATTCATATTTCTAAAGTCTCTAAAAGCTTTGATAACAATGTGTGGGAATTTTAATCTAATTTTAAAGGTCACTCATACAACTTTGTGATATTAAACACTCTTGTTTAAAGTAACTACTTGAACTGTATGAACAGTAATTAACAACTGAGCTGTTTTGCTCTTGTCTTATAATTCTTTGATAATTTTTGTATTTTATGAGTACTGGGAAGTGAGGGTCATTAACAGTTGGAAAAGAAGAAACTCACTCTCCTTCACCTCTTCAAACTGTAATTCAAAAGTCAATTTAATATAGAGAATGTGGTAGACTGAGGATGGACATAATAAAAAGCCTGTGTATTTTATTTATTGGATTTAGAGATCATAACACGACTGCCACTCATCTGAGGTAACCATCCATGGGCGATTTTGACCATTTGATTTGGACATAAGTTATGAGCTAGTTCCTTGGGGGCAAAACAAACAAAGAAAAAAAGATTGTGCCATTTGTGAAAGTGGTGCCAGAAATATCACATCATCTCTCCCATATATCACACGTCGGCCACACTACTAAAGATAAACTGTTATGTGACCTCTTAGGTAATAACCACTATACCATAAAGTAAAAGTGTGACAAAGGCATTAAAATGCAATAGGAATATGAAATGTTTCAAATGCCCGCCTACATGAGATTTAGAGAGTTAAACTGAATTCAATTACCTGTTTCATTTTGTGAAGAATCTAGAATAATTGAATTGGAGCAAATAGCCAGATAAAAATGCTTAAAAATATACCTAGTATGTCCATAATTTCTGTCACAAACTCAAAAACAAATATTAGTTTACATTTTAGATTAAAATAAATTTTTGCCAATAGAAATTTTTTTGTTGTTGTTGAGATTAACAAATTTAGACCCTAATGAAATAAGAGACTAAAATTATAAAAAGCTTTGCATATATATTTGACAAGGAAACTGAAATTGAATATAATTTAATACTTTGTTCTATCATAATATATATGAAAATAGCATATGTGCAAACTAAAATAAATAACATACAAAAAAGAATTAAAAAACTTGCTGAACAAATTTGTTCATAAGAATCTTGATGAAAAAGTAAAAACATAAAAGGTAAATGCTATTTTTAAGACACTGAATTCAGATAAGGAAATAACAGAGAAGTTCCAAAATATCAAGTATTGTTTTCATTATAAGTAGTATATTCCAGAAGACTACAGGTGTAAAAAAAAAAAAAAAAATCTATCCTATCCTATCCAATCTTCCTGGAAGAAATTCCAGCAGCAGCCTGTAAGGTAAATGGAGTGTGGAAAACCAATTCACAAATTTCAGGCTTGGGAAAGAATAACATTGCTTAGAAAATGAAAGTCGATCAAGATTGGAAACATTTCACCTGTTTTCATTTAAATCTTCAATCTTTCCTGCTGGCTTAAGGAACAGAATACAGCATAATGGGGCAGTAGGGAAAGTGAACTCTAAATATTTCAAAATGGTCACATTGACATGCTCAATGTAATTTTCTGATTAAAAAGAAAACCAGGCATTAGGATAACCTACCAGTTAAAACATGAAACTTAAAAAAACTTATTTTCTATCATGCTTTTTGTCCTTCTAATATGTAAGATTCATCTTTAATCAATTAAGACAAAAGCTTAAAAAAAACTATCATAGAATGAAAAAAAAAAGGTAAATGACAAAAAACAAAGTTAAATGACCTGAAATATTACTCGATTAGTCCTTTGCTTTCAATCAAATGTATACCCACCCCATTTCAGAGAGGTAAACATTTACTGCAATATTAATAACTTGAAAAAGGAGAAACTTGTTACTTTGACTTTTCATCATTCAATTTGTGTCAAAATTCTCCATGCTCATCAACAAAGTGTTCAAGCTAAATCTTTCATGTAAATTCTAAACTGCTTTAAAAATACCCTCTGACAAGTCAAGTCAGTACAATCAAAGAACAGAGTCACATTTCTTTAAGTTTGAGTTTGAAACAAGTATTAAAGATATCCACAGATTTCTAAAAGGAACAACTAGATATCCAGTATCAAATCTTTGAAATCATTGTATTTAGAAGTGTTATACAAAATCTAACTGCTTAAAACTTGAGAAATTTTGACATGTCAATTCTGTAGTCACTAAACCTTTGGGTTAACTTCATACTGATATATAACATAATAGAAAACAACCTCATGAGATTTTCCAAAAGATTATTTTACCAATATTTCAACTAGAGACTTAACTACTACCAGTGTACATATACTAGTTAATGGCTCCTGTGCATTATCTAATTTAACTCTCACACCAACCTCAAGAATTCCCATTAAAAAAAAACAAAACAAAACAAAACAAACAAACAAAAAACACCATTATCAGCTGATTTTACAGATAAGAAACATGGTAGAACCAATATTTGAACCTAGGCTTTCGCATTCACAAACTCCTTCTTTTCACCTGTACAAAGGTCTACAGGTAATTTTTTTTATAGGATTGATAGATTGAAATGTACATGGTTATCTATTTAGGACAAAGCTAATCTGAATTAAGTACATTAACCTTGACATTAACCTGAGGCTATAGGGAATAGCCTGGGAACCCAGGCAAGAACAAGATTAAAATTCACAAATCGCTTTCATTTAAATGTTGAGAATACTAAATCTATAATAAGATAGTGTGGAAGGAAAAAGGGATCTGTAATGAATCTGATCAAAAGTAACATCACAGGGTGATCTGATCATAAATTCCTAACTGGGCAGTCATGATGGGTAGTCATGATTTAGGCCTATGAAAGGTTTATCTTTACCTTAAGCAAGTCCTGCTCATTGGTCTTGTGCATTCTGGTTAACTCAGCTTTGAAAGACCAGAATAAATCTTTTTTAGACCCCTCAGAGGCTTAACCACCCTCAAGAGAATACATAATCTTGTAAACTAGCCTATATTTGCTTTCTCCCACTTTCAACTAATCTTCCTTAGGTTCCCTCCTTCCTTCCAAGTATATAAAATAAACTGCAAAACCATCATTTTCCAGAGCATTGGAGGTCTTGTCTTGCTTCCTGACAAGTCATCAGTTTGACTCAGATAAACTCTTATCAAAAGTCTCTACAGGTTTGTATGCTTCATATGTTGACAATACACCATGATTTTAAGTTATATGACCTCAATTATGTCATTGAAAACCACAATCAGTATGGTTTTAACCTTTTTTCTCTCTGTATATGTCTCTATCTGCAATCTGCTGCCATCATATCAGTGGCCCTCATTATGGCATTGAATCTTAAGGTGAAGAAAGAAATGTCCTCCCTTCCTTCAAAGGATCCATCAGAAGGAGTAGAGGTACACATGAAAGCTCCCTGAGTGACTTTAAAGCACTTCTCTCCTCCACCTGGGAGGTGTTTTACCCGTCTCCAATGTTTAATATCCTTGATATACAGAGAAACAATAAATAACATATTGAGTGATTTATCTGAGCCAGGCACAGTTCCATGGACTCATTCAATCTTCACAGCCAATTTATAAACTATAGTAATACTCCTATTTTATACACAAGAAAAAGTGAGGCTCAGACAATTTAAGGAACTCACCCAAGGTTATACATCTAAACAATGGCAGAGCCTGGTTTTGAATGTAGAAAATCTAATTCAAAGACATCACTCTTAACCACCATATTATATTGCCTTTCACTAGTTGGCTGGGATAATTTATTAAAAAAAAATTATTGAAACAAATGTAAAAACACCCTTCAAGGTGATGGTACAGTGACTTGATCAAAATCTCAAGGAGGAAAAGTTATTTCATGAATATAAGAATTTAAAACAAACCTTGGCTTCTAAAACTTCACTTTAGGCCTGAGAATGGAGGGTAGAGTCCCCCCCAATCCCATCCGCTCTCTCTCTCATTCATCCCTTCTCTCTCATTGACTTTTTTTCATAATTTTGGCCTTTTGCTAAACAACTGTATTGTCTAGTCTTGATTGTGCCCAAATGCTAAAGTACCACTATTGTATAAATCATTTAGTTCTACAACATTCTTTCCTTTTAGAATTTAATGTCTCCATTTGCTTCATTAAAAAATAACATTATTAAGATACATCACTTATTTGATTATCTTTAAAAAATGTAAAGGCAAAATACCATATAAATCTAAAAATTATGACTAAATTTAATGACATCGATGAATCTCAGAAATACAAGCCAGATGCAAACAGTACATACAATTATTCAATTTATATAATTTATATAAAGTGCAAAAACAGGGAAACTGACCTTTGGTTCTAGCATTCAGGACAGTGGCTACACTTGAAATAGGGTACCAGGGGGTTCTTTTTCTGGTACTTTTCTATTTCTTCTTGATCTGACTGATAATTATAGAAATTTTTCTCTTGGAGAAATTCACTGAGCTTTACAGTTATGTTTTGTGTACTTTTACACTATATATGCTATATTTTAATACAATGGTTCACATTAAAAGGCAAAACTTCATCCAAAACTCTTATCTCGCTAATAATACTTTAGCACTACTTTCTCTATTCCAAAAGATACAATTAATTTGTTTCATGAAGAAAGCTATCGATATTCTAGGTATCATTGTAAAGTTACTATTTTCCTAAATATAAGCTTTAAAAGTCAAATTTATTGAGGTTTAATTTATATTCAGTAAAATTCACCCTTTTAAATGTACTGAACTACAATTTTTGAAAAGTACCTACATTTGTGCAACCATCACTATTAAGATACAGAACAGTTTCATTATACCCTCAAATATCCTAATGTCCTTCTGTAGTCAACTTCGTCTCTCACTCCCCAGCCCTTGGCGACATTGAATGATTTTCTGTCCCTACAATTTTGCCTTTTCCATAATGCCATATAAATGCAACCCTACAGTATGCATTCTTTTAAGCATAGCTTCTTTCATTTAGCATAGTGAATTTGAGATCCATCCATGTTTTGTTTGTCAACAGTTTCTTCCTTTCTATTTCTGAGGAGCGTTATATGTATGGATATATCACAGGTGAAGAATATTTGAGTAGTTTACAGTTTTATGGTGATTTTGAATAAAGCCACTACAAACATTCATGCATAGGTTTTTGTATGAACATGAGTGAAATATATTGTTTTTCAATTCCACTGTGTACTTTAACCTGCAAAAAATATGTTCTATATTTTCCTTTAGTCTGTGGTGATTCTGATACCTAGAGCATATATACCAACCAGTTCAAAATGATATAAAATCAGAAATTGAATCAAATTAAATAACAAACCTCCTACAAAAATACATCAACATTTGCAAATTCCTCTTAAAAATATTTCTTTTTGCAATCATCTACAGAACTAAAAATGAAAATACTCTATTAAAGTTCTAGATTAATAATTCAAAATTAATTAATTTTGTTTAAATTGTACAAAATAAAAAATACTGTTATTACTAATTTGGATTCTAAAGTCATAATCAATAAAGGAAGAAGAAATAGGAAATATGGCTTGAAAAATGTTATATGCCTCTTCATAATTTCCTTAATTTAACATATTATAAATTTCATCCAACTGGTTAGTACTTTTCATCCATGATAACTGGGAAAGAATTTGAGTGACAAAATGGAAACATGGTAGATGTTACCTAGCATGTTGTGGTAAAGTGGAATGGCCCGTCCAAGGATAGTAAATGCAGTCATGACTAGTGGGACCGCTACACCTGCAGGCAATTACAGAACAGAAAACATCATTCTCCATTCGCAGTGACATGCACACACATGCACCAGTGCTCACACATGGAGCCTCGAGGAAGAACATGGGAAGCAAGCACACCAAGTACCTATCCATCAGGCCGATGCAGTCTTCCATACTTGAGCCTATGCACCTGCAGAATATCCAAATTTAAAAAATACAAAGAAAAAAATTAGTCATTAAAAAAATCAATAAGATGAATACCAATTGTGTCAAATTCTTAATTATAGTTATTAAACAATTTCGGAACGTCATGAATTTAAAGCCACTGAGATTATTGCTGGATGGATACACAGAAATGAATTGTAAATACCACCCAAGTAGAATGCAAAGAAACAAGTCCACAGAAAAGGAACATTTACTCAGTGTCTGTGGATAACTTCCAAACACATATAGTTCATTCCTAATACTTTCAATTTATTTGCATCAATTCGTAATTACATATCTTGATGAATAACTTGATATTTCAATGGCTATGCTTGGTTTTATGTATACAGTTTCTTCTAAAGTCCTTAAGTTTAAGTAAAAAACAAAAATCAATAAAAAAAGGAAACATGAGATATTTGATAGAATATAATAACCTGATGCTTAATACTTGCTAAAGATTGATTTGGGTAGAAAGTGAGTTAACATGCTTTAATGCTATTCTCATGGAAAATTTACATAATCTCATTATTCCATTTCTTGGTTGTGACTCTCTTTAAAACACACTTATCTTTAAACATGACTTGATTTAAAAAGCAAATTAACTGGTTTCACCATGCTGTAGTTTATCTTGACATTCTCTTTTAAAAGAGCAGTGCCATAACAAGGAAATAAAAACCATTTTTTAAACTACCATAATATTTAATTCAAACAATAATAAATAAATAAATCATCTTCAAGGAAATGGTTAAATTGAGACCCAGGTAACAAAAAACTCTACTGAGATTAACATTTAAGTGAAATTGTATAAGCACACAAAAATTCTGATGTATAGTCCCTAGAATTTCATTTTGAAGTATTCTAGAGATATTATTTCTTCTATCCTCCAATGTACTTGAATTATTTTTCTTTCCCTTTTCTCTCATCAAAGACATACAACTCCAGCATATTATCGAGATTCATCATACAGCTATGATTTACAGAACTATCTAATTCTGCTGGTAATAAAAAGAATTTTTTTCCAAACTTTAATTTCTAAAATGGTAAATAAGCTGAAGTTAAAATCACTATACAATAAAGAAAAAAAGTGTCATATATAAAAACTGTCAAACTGTCCATTATGTCTTTAGATAACTCTAAACATTAATGAACTAATAAAACTATGCATAATAACAAAGTCATTATTTCCCTGCTTCAAAAGTATCTGTTATAACATTCAGACTAGGTGGAAAATTGGTTTGTTTTTGTTTTGGGGATTGGTTTTGAGAATTCTAGAAAATTTTAATTATAGATATATGGGAAATATACTATGTATAGAGTCTTAAAAATAAGTAAATAAATAACTAGAGCACATAGTTTTAAATTGATACCATAATCCATAATCAAAACAATATCTAAAAATGGAAAATTGAATACTAAAAGTTTCTAAATTATCTTAAATGACTTTCCTTTTATTCTATTCTGAAATTATTTATTTTAGGTTCCTATTATATCTTCCTCAAAATGTTTTTTTTTTTTATACAGTATTGCCATTTTGTAAAATTAATAGTCTACTTATTTCCAAGTGAGAATCTGGAAGCTATGGTTAGTTTGTAATGTCTTTTTAATAACCTTTAAAAGATAAAAATATTGGAAAGTGAAAATAAGCTTGAGGAGAAGTGTAAATAATGAAAGAGCTTCATTCATTTATTAAAAAGAAAACTGTTGCATGCCTACTAAGTGTTCCTATTTTTTTAGAAGCTGGAAGGAGAAAAAAGTTGAATTAGATATTTGCCTATTCTCAATGAGCTCACAATTTAATGGAGACAGACGAAGCAATAGAGACAGAGAAAATAAGCTTGAGCATGAGATAGGAGCTAGAATCTGAAAATTATTTTTCTTAGGGACAATGGAAAACCATTGGAGGGTTTTAAAGAGGTAGTGAAATTGCTGGCTCTGTGTTTTACACAGATTTCTTTGTTTTACACAGATTTCTTTGCCCTGGTCAGCTAGAGGCCAAGCAGACTTCTTCAGCACAGAGATTGTTTTAATCCATGAAAGAGATAATGAAGGACTAAACTAGGAAAATGGTACTTAGGATAGAGGCAAAGGGACAGACTCAAGTAATACCTTGGAAGTTATAGGAAAAAGAAAAGTTATGGCTAATTTGATGATGGAAATGGAAGGATCAGAAGAGTTAAGAATGACTCATATTGTTAACTTTGAGAATAGTGGAACCATTCATGAGAGAATGAAACAGGAGGAACACCTCTCTTTGTGTGTGTCCTGGGTAATTTCTATTTCGTATATCTAGAGTTTAGGGTGGTTGTTTTACAATCCAGTAAGAAATGCTCCTCAGTAGTTATAAAGATGAGTCTGTGGCTAGAGGGTGGAGGTTGGGGGTGGGAAAGAAGTTACAAGTATAATAACCAGTTTTGAAATAGCATACAAGAGAAAGTTTAAATCACGTAAGTGTTAAGATGGCTGAAGGAGAATCTATAAAGGAGAAAAGCAGAGATTGAGACTGAAACCCAAGAAATGACATGAGATGAGCTCATATGTCAGAAGCATGTTGAAATATAATTGAATGCAATCATTAATTACAGTAATCACTGAAGCTCAATCAGAAGAGAACTTCAGTAAATGGGGTGATCGTTAGTGTCAAATGTAAAGAGAAGTCAGAAAATAAAAACTACTGAGAGTATTTTAGTTTTCAGTGTTGAGGTCACTGGACGAGGTTGTTGTGAATTGAGGAAAAATGAAAATAAGGAAATAGAGGCAAGGGAAAAATAAAAGGCAAGACAGAGGGAGCAGGGTGCATGATCAAGAAAGTTTGTTGAGAGGATTTTGTAGGATATTTGAGATTTAAACATAAGCTGGGGATAAAAGAAAAAATGGAAGACAAAGAAGAAAGAGGGTATGACTGAAGTGGCATCATCCTTTCTAAACACAGGTCAATGTGTAACTAAAGATATATAGTCTATTTCAACTTTTTGTACTTTATTTATACAAGCAACTAATAAGCACATACAATTTATATTGATTTAACAAGATGACAGAATAATGGAAACAATCTTTTGAAGAGTCAAGATCCCAAATAAGAGACTGAATAAGGATATGGGATAATACAACTTTCAACAAAATTAGTGTTCCAAAGTAGAAAATTGACAGATTAGAAAGAGAAACTATGTCAACAAGAAAGATTTTCAAATATTGGGCCATTTAACATAAGCTAGCACTTGTGATTTACAAGCACCTTGACATTTCAATATAACTAAAATAACTGAGATATTTTGACAAAATTTCCAAATTTTGAAAACAGAAGAACATTGAACAATTTCAATTAAAAGAGTATAGACAGTAATTCTACAAGAAGCCTATCTTTCCTTCTCTCCATCAACAAAATTCTTTTACTATGTAAATTTAAAAAAATAAAGAAAATAGTTTTAAAAAAAGATTATAGTATTGAGGAAATTTAATAAAATGAAATCATGATTCTAATGTTAACAAGAACACTTAATAACATTTTAAAGGATACCTTATTAAACATAAATACCCTAGTTCATGTCTAAAAACCAAAATTAAATTGACATTTATCATGGACTCAAGTGGCATTAGTGAGGAAACCATAATCCCAGCCCTTATGGCTATTTAATTACATATTAAATTTAGTTTACATGTCCTGTTTAAAAATTTCTATCTTGCTGATTTCAAGTATGAAAATCATTCCTAAGTTTTAAATTCTTGCTAATCATTTTGCAAAATGGACGAGAATTCTTAATGGAAGGATATAAATTATAAGAATAAAAATTTACTGAACTATGACTTTCTAGTGGTCAAGAGCTGTGTCTTGTCCATTTTTAAATTTAGTTATCACTATATTTGATGAACAGTAGGTGTCCAATGAGAAAAGGCTGCTAAAATAAAAGTCCGTTAGTCAAGACAAAAAGATATTTTTTTTTCTCCCTCTAGGAATATTAGTGAGAAACTCCTGATAGGTGCTAAATGGATAACCTATTTTTAAAAGTACCTAAAGAACTTATTAGAGCCAATATATTTAATGTACTTTTAGAGTAGTAAAAGTGCTTTTAAGGTATTGCTCAGATAATTTTATTTTCGGAAAATCATTAAACAGTATTCAAAGTAAGAACTTTCCTTCTTTTAAAAAATGTGATTTGAAAGTCTATTTCCATTAACTTGGTTCCTGAATTACCTAGCTGACATAATATTGCCATATAAAAGAAAAGCTGTTTTCCAAAATGGAGCTGGCCTGGTGAGCTCACACTTACTAACAGGTTAGTAATTACATGTGTTTAGCAATAAGAATAGTCTTGTCCCATTATCCCCACTGCTCCTGTGATCTTTCTTGGTAACGATTCTATCACTATGCACTCAATTTGAGAAGAAGGGACTGGTTATACTGAGCACCCAACTGCTTCAGTAAAAGATCTCAAAGCACAGTGCTGCAAAGCACTAGTGTACAGAGGAAAATTTAGTGGGGCTTGGAATTCTAAATTCTGTTGTGAGGCTCAGACCATGGAACTTCCATGAAGTGAATGCATCTGGATAAGATGAAGACTATTAGAAAAAGGACAGCAGTAAGATCAATAAAAACAAAAATATCCTTCAGGACTAAGTCAATCATTAAAGACTCCAATTACCTTGGAAAATGTCAGGGAGTACAATATTTAAATTCTGTCTCACCATCATTCTCTAGTAGTGAATTTAAAAACATCTTTCTATTTATTTGAAGTTCTCAAATGATCTGGTCATATTTGTTCCCTATTACACCTTCACATTCCCTTTTGGCAGACATCCAACTTTCGTTGCTGTGGTAAATTGATCTCTTCATTGTCCCTAAAACTACTTCCTCCCACGATATATGTTTTCTTTTATTATATAATCATGATTTAAAAGGGCTGAGAGGAAGACATACCAGCCACACATCCAGACTATGGCTCTGTGATCTCACTTTCATTTCCCTAATGGCTCCATTGTAATTAGATTTGCAAAAACAGCAAAAGGCCTCATTTTGAATGGCAACAGCTGTTGACATCAACATTATATTGAATAATTTACTGGTTTAATTTTAGCTGCAAAACAATAAAACCCTCTTGTGGATGATTATTTTAGCAGGCAAAGTTTCTTCTTGCTGTTGCTGACTTCTGCTCCAGCGGTACCAGTCGTTTCTTCATGAAATACTCTTAATCCGAGTTGCTAAAAACTCGCAAGGGGAGCAGTTTATTCCTTCTAGTTTCCTTGAAGCACAGTGTCTATGAGACTATTTCAGTACCCACAACCTATGTGCTTATGTGTAAACCAATAAGTTGGTGTTAGCTCTTCGAAGCTGAATTTAAATTTGAATGGCAGAATATTACTTTACCTTTTGAGGATCTGCCACTTCACAGAGCGACTTAAGCTGATTTCTTGACCTCCAGCAAATTATAGCAGCATCTGCAAATGGATGTCCTTTTGGCAGAAAATAATGTTGTGTGCTTAACTTCTTCAATATCTCCTACCAGCTAGCCCTTCATCTGGCAGAAAATCTCTTTATGGAATCTCATACTTTCCTGCTAGATATAAAGTATCCAAGATGATTCTCAACAAGTGTATGTATTTGTATAAGTGTGTGCACATGCACGTGGACTCACGATAAAGAGGTTTTATGGACAGAAGGAGGGTAGAGTATATGAAACTGCTCTCGATTCTAAAATTATTCACCTTCTGGAGGAAAGAAAAAGACCTTACTAATATAGATTTATTGTCTTTTTAAGAAATAGTTGTTGGGGTTTGTTAGATGAATGACATTATATTATTTCCTTTAGAGTTCAGTGATTTCTTCTTTCTGTAACATGTCTTTGTTTTTCAATTTAACAATATCTAAGATAAATTTAATTTTTATTCACTTTACAAGGCATCCTTTTGAAACAGAAAAATGCATGCCCATCTTTGAATTGGCCGACATTGAACAAAGAAATTCTGTTACAGGTTAATGTGCAATAAAGCTACTTTCACAAAAAGCACTTATAATTTTATTAAAATACATATCACTAGGTTCCTTTTCTTTTTCTGCCACTACTACTTTTGTTTATATTTTGTTGAAGGAGCAATCCAAGGCAGTATTTACTTTAAGCTGGTTTTAACAACAAAGAAACAAACAGAAAACCTCTGTTAAAGATTTATTAAGCACACATCCCCAAAGGATGATTACTGTCTTGTCTTTTCTGATAACTTTAATCTCCAGTAAATTTGAAAAATTTTTTACACTCCATACAAAGAACACCAGCTTCATGAAGGTGCCAATAAAATATAGTTAAATGTTAAATGAAATGTTTCAAAGGGTACAAATTTGATTCCTTAAACTATTCATTTAGAAAAGATATCTCTTAAAATCAACACATTAAATGAAAAGATAAATATAATTTTGGATGAGAACATTATACATTTCACAGACTGTGTCAGAAATAAAGATACATGAATATACCTTTGATTAGCAATGTACCCAAGACTAAAGGCTTGGCTAGTAAGGATGCTTACCCTTGCGTGCAGTTTGGGTGGCACGGGTGGCACTCCCGATCAGGATCAGCATACTTGAAAATGAAACTGTTGGCCCCCTGTAAGCCATCTGGACATTTTTCCACACAGTTTGGGCCATCTTTAAAGTGGGAGCACTTTGTACAGTTGTCAGGTCCCTGAAGTGTGAAACACAAAACAAAACAGAGAAAAAAAAACTTGGTGCCATTTCCTCTGAAATGTATTCATGCCGGTTAGTTACTGAGACTTCAGCGGGTAGCCCATAACCCTCTAGGGATTTGGAGAACATCTGCAGTCACACAAATGGAGATGGAGCTACTGCAGCTTTTTGATCAGCAAAAATTTCCAAGAACTTTTCCAGAAGGACATCCATATGTTCTTTCTGTCATTTATTGCTGGTGATATTAAAGTAGAACTATATTTGATAACAACACATTTTCCCTAGGGGCATTTCATCACAATCACTGGAAATATGAGAGATTTCTTTCTAAATAGTTAATGAGGAGAAGGAAACGATAGGAATTAGGTAACATTGAATTTCATATAGAAATGAGATGTTAACAATCCTTGGTTGTACAATGACTATCTGAACAATAAACTTTAAACATAAAATTTGAACAACAAATTTAATATGATTGAATTGTCAGAATTGGTAGTTTAGGCAAACAAAAGTTAATTTCTAGGTTATTCTCAACTTTAGATCATCTTGTAATACGAAAAAAAGACACATCATACCTATTTTTAGGGATTTTCCTAAATCTCAGAACAATACTGAGAGCCACATAAAGATATAAGATTCCTCTTTTTTTTGGCCACCTCCCTGAAACGCCTTTCCCTGGCCCTTTTCTCCTCAAAATCTGTCTGTACCCACCTGATTCAATCATTATGACAGTTCACATTGAAAACAATGTAAATAAATAAGATAAAGTAAGTACAGAAGGAGATAATTCATTTTATTGGGTTTTAAATTACAAACGATGTGAATTCGGGAGCCAAGAGTAAACAAACTTTATACAAAGCTATGTATTAGGCAGGGAGTGTGGGATCAGTCCATTCATGGGAGTTCATAGCATCATTCCATAATGTTAATCCAAAAGCAGCCAGAGTTGCAAGTTGGTAACCTAAGGCATCTGGAAACCAAGAGATGTAATATTTTAAAATTTAAATATAGAGGCTGCTAATGAAGAATAGTGGTGTAAAGAAGTAAAAGTAATCAGGAAAAGGTTTCTGGAAAACCTGAGACTGTTGAGGTTGAATCAAGCACCTGTCTATTTCACTATTTTAATGTGAGAGTTAGAGCTTTAAAAAAAATTATCCTGTGAAACCTAATCCCTATTCAAACTGAAGAGTTTGCTATTGGCAATTTCTTATTTTCTACCAGAAAAGAATACTTCACATGCTTCCAATTTTAACACCTGCTCATGGGCACTTAGGCACGAAATGCCTTCTATTATACAAAATCATTTACTGTGCAAGTATGCTCAGTGGCATGACTTATTGTACAAGACAAGCGACATACTGATGTCTTCTTGCAGAACACAAAGAAAATTTATTATGAGTAAATTAGGCAGCTATAGTTGCAATTAGAAATTAGAAATTATTTTTCTATAAAATTATTGTGATATCAAATAATATCTGTATAAAATCAGAAGGTATAAAAATTATAAAACTAAAATTAAATTCATATTTAATATTTAAATGTAATTTAATAAGATAAATTATTTTTTGCATTCTTACATGTTTAGCATTTCAAGACTTACTGATCAAGTGATCAAGTAGGTTTCCTTGATTCCATACTCTGCTCTTTCATTGATGCCTGACACAGCTTTACTAAACTTTCTATACTTTTACTTTCTCTAATCTATATATACATTAATTCACAATTTTAGGCCTAGGTATTGACTGCTTATACCCTTTGTATATTTACTTGGAGATCATTACATATTAAATTGTCTTTCAGACTTTGACTCTTCAGGCCAAATCATACCACTTCTTTTTCTCAGAGGTCTGACTTTCCAAGCTTAATCATTCTTGTGGTAGTCCTCTGAACTGTACAAGTTTTCCATATCCTTCTTTAGATGAAATTCCAGTATGACTCACTGGGGCCTAATGGAAGTTTGGAGGGCTCAATGATATTTTTTTTCCTAAGCTAATTAATTGCTGAAAAAGTATTGTAGGAAAAATTAATACTATTTAATTTTAAAATGAATTCTTATGGAGCAACATTCTTATGAGCTTTTGGCTATACCCAAATGTTGGTCCCCAAATTATCTACTGAGAGGTGACTCAATACACAAACTGGAAATTTGTCTAAAGAAGGATGAATATGACACTTTGGAATGACAAATTCATACTGACCTTGTTATTAAGAAAAAGCTTGAATGATGGGAATCAAAAATAGGTCTGAAAGTTAGCAATCCTTTCTCTGTGGGCTAACTTCAAACTATATAAATGTCATCTCATTCATGAAGACTTTCCTGACCATATCTTCTCCTTAGATTCTAATAGTTCAATTTCCCTCCCTGACACAGCACTTATCACACCACTTTATGTCCTACTTTGTATTTGCCTTCCGCCCTCCTTCAACTGACTTTCACAATGTCATGATAGTTAAATAATTAATCACAGATATGAATGTATTACAGTTTACCTCAAAAACAATATGAACTTTCATATCTGCATATCTTTGCATGTTTCTGCATTCCAGATTCTTCTTCAAAGCAAAGCTCAAACA
This sequence comes from Eidolon dupreanum, assembly GCA_028627145.1. Classification (NCBI taxonomy): domain Eukaryota; kingdom Metazoa; phylum Chordata; class Mammalia; order Chiroptera; family Pteropodidae; genus Eidolon; species Eidolon dupreanum. The sequence continues at coordinate 151,504,301 of CM053503.1, forward strand.
TCACTTTTCTATGATCTTTCTTGATGCTCCACTTTCCATCCCAAAGAAAGATTTAGTTTCTTCCTCAACTGTGTTTCTATAACAATTTATACATATTTATATTTTATCAATTATTTTGCTTCAGTTTAATTACTTGCATATCTCTCTTTTCTTTTCAACACTGTAAACTTCAGAGACAACTCCATATCTTTTTTCCTTTTCAATACATGATCTGGGGCATAAATATTTAAGAAATTGAAGTTTTAAATGTTTTATCTACACTACTAAAGATAAGCCTTTTGCGGGTAGAATATCAAACATGATTCTCCATAGCATGTTATAAATATATATTGAATAGATGGAGAGACAATAGAACAATGACATAAACATTCATACATGAAACTAAATAAGCCAACACGATCACAGATGTCTTCGCGCTTACCGGTCCATGGCATGTGAGGATGCCATCTTCCATCTTCTCACACTGGGGGTCACACTCCACACAGATGGAACCATTCGCAAACTCCCGAAATTCACTGTGAAAACATCAGCTGCGTGAGGTGGTGTAAGCAAACAAGCTGTCAACTTAATGAATGAAGTAACATCTGCTAAAAGTCCTATTGGCAGAGTAAATTCTAGAGTTTGTTTCTCTGTGTGCCAGGAGCATCAGAATCATTTCCCTGTACATTAAGGAATAAGCTCTCCATTAGGAGGAAAGATAAACTGCAGCCAGATGGCTCTCCTTGCCCTCCGTTGAGTTCAACGATAGACTCATTCAGGAAACCTCTCTCTTGTGAGAGATACTGTTATAGCTGTCTCAAAAAAAAAAGAAAAAAAAAGGTATAACTCTTCTGATGACACAGCAGAATCAATTTTAACTTTTTAAGTAAGGCTGTCCTAAAGGCTGGTCTCCACATAAAATTTTACTCTTGGTGAAAGCTTTATTTTTTAAACTCTGAAAGAACTACTGTATTTTTCTTGTAGCTAAGTTACATGAATATTCCCCATCCTTGTCCTTCAAATCCCAAGACTCTTCAATTTATTTTTGGTGAAACTTCAAAAAATGCTTTGACTTTCTTCTTTTAAAATATCTGCCTTGGAGAATTAGAGAAAATATCTTTTTATGGTAGATTTTATTTTCTTATATTATTGACCTAATAGCACAACATCTTTTTTCAGTTTAAATTCTTTTTGAAGTAATTCTATGTGATATAAAATTAATAAAAATAGTTTAATGGTAACATTCTATAACTTTCTAATTAAAATCTGGAATGATTGGCATCCTTTCTCAAAACCTTACATTCTGTGACTATTTGAATATTAAATGTTATCAGTATATAAGTTTTCTAATCAATATCTACTCTAAAATTTTCATTTCGGTAATTGGTTATCGGTCATACCCAATATGTTTAAACCACTCCATTCCCACTAATGTATGAGAGAATGAGATACTAGGTAAAGATAATTTAGAATGTCAGTTATGAGTCATTAACAAAACTTGGCTAAATATTTATAGCTACTTTATTATTTTGTGTCTTTGTATTATGAGCTACCATTCCAAACTAATAGCATTGCAAATATGGCAATTATGAATTAATTAGGTGATAAATTCAAATTTATTTTTCCCCTCGAGTGAAACATTTATTTTTTTTTCATGGTGAACTTGCTCACTTGGTTACTGTAAAGCCTTAATAAATGATAGAAGTCCAGAAGGTGGGCTCTATTTTCTGTGGTCAAATTAAGACTACATCTACTCCCAGGCAAAATAATTAAATTTGGTTTTTCAAAATAAATAACATAAATCGATGGATTAGTTATATATGGATACAAATATTCAGTTACATGTATTCTAAATTTTTAAAGTGAGGTGCTAGTTTGCTATAAGTTGAAGTTTTATAAATTTTCTTAAGTTTAAAATCTCAATTACATGAAAACAGATTTTCTTTTTTATGTTTTATCAACATAAGAGATATAGAGTATTCAAAGATGAAATCTTCAGGATATGAAAAAAAATGACCTAGTATTGGTGTGAGGAGGGTAGCTAAATTGTAAAGAGAATTAGAAGTATATCTGTATAATGAGATTATGTGACATTTACAGCAAAGCCTGTGATCATCAGCAAATTACTGGTTCCGAAAATAGTTTTTATTTAAAGGGTGCTAAAGGATACTAAATAAAGGTCATAATTTTTATAATACTAAAACATATGTCATGCTTTTTCTTTCTTTTTTCTAAAACCTCATTTCCCCCACACAGAGTTTAGGTAAAGTGAATACAAGATAAAAAAATTAGAGACAAGCTAGCTGACTTTTCTTCTGTAGCCTAGCCTTCCACTTGTATTTTCTGACTCCTTTTTGCTCTCAGAATGGGTCCTCCTTGAAGTTTCTATTCCTTTTGCTCTTCATTGTCATGGTCTCCATCACTGCTTTTCTTCCCTGTCCCTCAGCGATGCTACCATGGCTTTGCCACAGATCCCCTTCACTTGAATATAATCTAACAAGTCAGTCTATTACACATGAGCTTCGGATACAGAGCTTCTCATTGCTTGTTTTTTTTGCTGCTATACATTTCTTACAGTTTTGTTGTGTGTGTGTGCTACCTTAGCCAAGCCTGTGATCAAAAGCAAATGCTTTGAAGTCAAGTCTTTCCCATATTTAAATCCTAGCATCAACAATAATATTTCTAGGCCTTAAATCCCTTAAGTTCTGTAAGATTCAGTTTCTTAAGTATCCACTGTTAAAGGTAAAAATAGTGTTTCAATGAGAGGTTGTGATTATTAAAAGTATAAATGCCTACAAAGAGCTCAGACTGACACTCTTCATGATGTTTCTGTATTTTTAAAGTTTCAGAAATCTTTAAACACAGAGGCAGGATAAACAAAAAATGAGTCCACTTGCACTTAGCTTTCTCTTTCATTTTAATTGTGTGTGCATTGCACTTGAGAGTTGCCAAAATATAGTGACTCAAATTATCTGAATTTGAATGTTAACAGCCAGAAATTGACTGATTTTCTTTTTACTCATTAAAAAGTCCTGTATTTAGGATTTCTTCTCTTATGATAATCAACCTTCTTATATGTATATTAATAAGGATTCTGACTTTGACATATGCCATACTGAACTTGTATTTATTCTTGACAGTTTTTAAGATGACCATTCTATATAATCATTTAATTAGTTCAGATTAATAGGCACAGAAAGGAAATAATAATTTTAACAATAGAAACTCTAATAAGAATTTATTACCTATTTTCTCATGTGATAACTGCAACTATTATATGAAATTGACACCATTGCCATTCCCATTTTCATGTAAGAAAACTGAGTTTACAATGATTAGGTTATTTGTCCAAGGTTGGATATTTCAACAAGGAAGTGATGAAGTTAGAATCTGAATTCATTCTTCCTCAAAAGCTGTCTTAACTTCCAGGCAATGTTGGAAGAAATTAGTCAATACCTCAAGATTGGAGTTGGGGAAATCTAACATTGGGCAGGCAAGAATTACATTAGACTCTTACAAGATATTTAATTTATTATTTTTCAAATTGACCCTGTGAGTATAATTTTGTAGGGCCCCTGAGTTCTACTGTTGGCTTGGTTCTTCTATAATATTATAACTTTGGCCAATACTTAATTCTACAAATTCTCACTGATTATATGATGCTGTTGTGAGATAACATCATTTCTAGAATCCTTTACTTCTTTAGAACTGCACATATGTTTATATTTTCAATAAATTTTTAATGTGTCATTTACTTAATGGAATTAAAGTCTATTAGTTTCAGTCTAGTGGCATCAACTGCCACACACGAACAAGCGTATTTTGATCTGAGATACTTTATGTACAGAAAATATTCTTTCATAATAATAAACAAGCATCAATATGTTTTGATGAGACAAACCACCTAATTTGCTATTCATTATCAAATTTATGAACTGACTGTATTTTACAAAATTAAAAGCTAGAATTTCCTGAGAAACTATAAATTTTCTTATTTAAAAATTTTTTACACTTATTTTTCTAATTTTAACCTTTTCCTCATAAATTTCATGAACAGAATTCTTTTGGTCATTTTTCAAAAGAGAGACATAGCAATATCATTTGATACAGACTTTTTTATCCTTCTGTTATAAAATGCAATAGTGCAATGTTATCTGGGATCATAAAACAGTTGTTAAAATGAGATAATTCATGAGGCAGAAGAAGAAATGAAATAAAGAAATTTAAAAATACACTTTTAGAAAACTGTTAAAAATTCTTTCTATGAGCAATATAAAAAAATTGACTCGAGGACAGTACTAAAAAATGCATTATCACACTAACGAAGGACAACTATGATGCATGAAATGGCAAGTTATAATAAAGTGATTTTATGAGTATATGAAATGCCATGCAACCAGGTATATACTAGGTTTTACTGTTGGCAATGTGATTATTGTAGTATTAGGAGGGATTTAACACACTTGATTTGAAATATTGCTTAGGTTATCTTTAGAAAGTGGCAGAACACTTAGAAAAACCCATTCAACTAGAAACTATGAAAGTAGATTTTTTATAGGGCTAAGTCGTCAGATTCACAGAAATGTGTGTCATTCCTAATACACAATCAAATAGATATGCAACCTAAATGAAAAATAAAATTTGTGTAGTAATCGCAGATGAAAATTAATAGAAAAATATGACAAAAAAGATTACTGGGACATATAAGAGGAAAGATTACTTATAACAATATCCTTTATAAGGAAAATAGAAATTATTTTTCAATTTTGCTTAAGATAAGTTGGTATAATTCAAGAATTATCTATTTTGATGTTTTTTAAAAATGTGCATAATAGTCACTATATATTTGGACTTATTATTTCAAATAATATTATTTACTCTTAAAATAATTCTATACGTTGTATCTTTTATGCAACAAGAGCTCTCCTTAAAAATCTTGGACAGTACACACATACTGTAATTTTACAATTTTCTTCTTAATGAATCTGAACCAATCAGTATCTCAAAGGTCACGAGGTGAAGGTGACATGAAGGATGCCTTACCCATCATAGAGGTTACAAGACTCTATGCAGGTCCTTCCTCTGCTGAAGCGACGGCATGACAGGCACTGGTCTGGCCCAGGTCCCCAACAGCCATCACCTGAACACAAATGGTTACACACCATTCCTTCAGCAGCTGAAAAATATACCAAAATCAAGGGGGAAATAAACAAAAGCCTGTGTATAAACGACAATTTTAATATTAATCTCCCTAAGTGGAGCTATTTCTGTAACTTTGTTTGAAAGAGATCTGTGGCAGAAAATTTTGATTGTCTATCCAGTCACCATAGCCCACCCTGTCCTCAAATTCTTCCATGTTACAGAGTCCAGGCACTGTATTTGTATAGCAACACTGCATTTTTTTATAAGACTGAATGAACATCAATAGTCTGTATCAATACCCAATTACAGAAAGGCACAAACTACACCTTTTTCAAGCCAATACTTTGGTCCACTAATATACCAAAAATTTTGGCTTCAATTCCATATGAGAACTTGATGAAGAAATAGAACAAAGGATATTTGTTATAAAACGAAAAATATATTAAAAGAGGAAGAGAAAGGAAAAAATGTGCAATGTAAGAAGGGGAGAAAGGAATAGAAATAAAACACAATTTTTTTACAGCTTTTGCTATAGTCTAAGTGTACTTTGGAATCAGGAAAATGAACACATGCAAAGAAAGAGTATTGAAAAAATAATAAACAAATTATAATGGCTATTTATAAGGAGATGTACAGATTAAAGTAGTAACAACAGTTTTTAGTCTTAGTTCTTTATTTCTTGTTGATGGGAGAAGGGCCAAAGAATTTAGAGGCTGTTTTAGAATTGCCATGTATGTTTTACCATTTCTGTTCTCCTTTATATTGAAAACAAATTATTCAGTATATTACTTTTTATACTGAATAACATAACTTTAGTGAAGAGATACAAGACAATGAATAAGAAGGGCCTATAAAGACTTCAAACATTATTCTGGGCATCTGAAAAGTGAGTTGAGGCATCTGAAACACAATCATATGTGGTTTTCATGAAATATTAAGAATTTACAAAAAGATAAAAACATCAAAATCCTATTTATCTTTCCATTAGTTACCAACTTTACTTATTATAGTACAATATATCATAGCAAAAGGTATTTGTGAGGTGAATTGGGATGGTATTGAATAGTGTGATTGTAACATAAGCAGGGGATCAAATCTGTGAAAGTTACCTTCTCCTAACACGTGCTTGAGAAAGTGAATTGCCAGCTTAGTTCATCCGTAATAGAATTCTATACAACATGTGGAAGAGTGAAAGCTCTCTGCTTTGATTTTCTGTTATATCCTTTGACATTAGTTGGAAAGGAGAATTTAGTTTCACCCAAGCTCCTACCTTCTTTTCTGCTACATACTGCCATACTTAGTCTGTATTCAGATGCTCAATTTCAGAGCAGTTTTGGATTAGAAAAAAACAATATGTATTGGAGGAAAGCAATAACAAACAGAAAACTGCAATAATCAATTTCTTCTCATTCTTTCCAAACCACCAAATGAGGGCATTGAAAGCTGGTTGATCATTTTCTCCAGAGTGAAACCCAGGGAACTGTCTCCACACAACATAGAACAAAAGGCCAAGCAAGTTACCTCTTTGAAATTCTTGAGAGAAAAGAAGTTTTCGATCAGCACCAAGAATTCAACAGCTCACTGACCTCCCAGAGTGATAGTCACATGGGAAGGTGCGAAGGCCTATTCTGTAGCTTACAGTTCACAAGGCCATTATAAACCTCTCTAAAGAAACTTTAGCAATGTAGTTATTAGGTAACCTTTAACTTCTTCTGTGTTTTCTCTGAAAGTTGTAAAATAGATTTTTCTTTATCTGATCTGAATTGTACCTGTCTGTTAAAAATTTGGAGAGATAATAATGTGCTTAGTATTTTGACCTTTATAGAGAATATTGAACCTGCTTTCATTAAAATAGAGGTAAGCTTAAATAATGGATCTTGCTACTGTTCTGCATGCATGAAAGTAAATGGATTAGCTGAAAATATTAAAATGAAGTACCTGTCTACAGGCACAAAGGCAGAAAAATATCTTTCTTTTCATTGTAAAGACCATCTATGCTGTTTGCATTACTTACCATACATAGAAGCATGGGTTTTACTTGCAATGTATTTGAACAGAGACCATTAATCTTTTTTTTTTAAAGGCTGAAAAAAATAATTTAGTTGTAAAAGTTCAGTTTTTGTGATGAGATCAACATAAGTTTAAATTCTTATTCTCTGACTAGTAATGTAGCCTCAAACAATTATTTACACGTTACTCATCTGTAAAGTGAATAATATATATATTTCTGAGTTGTGATAAAGATTAGACTTCCTATTATTAGAGTATCTAATGCAAGTTTACTTATTTAACTAAGCCCTCAATAAATGTACTTAAGAGAAATATGAAGACATTATAAGCATATCTACATGTTTACTTTTAAAAATGATTACTGCGAAACTACTTAATGTTGGACAGTGCTAAGGAAAGAAGACACAAAGGGAAAATAAAATATAACACATGGTCTCTTAGAGCTTACCATGTAGTTAGGGAGAAAAGCATTATATGAATAACATATATATGTGAATATAGCAGTTGTTCTAACCTAATGGAGGGGCATTAGGTCAGCCCACAGAACAAAGGACAATAAGTTGACATGAGAAGGACAAAAAGAAATTATTAAAGCAAAGAGGGATAGAGGAATTGAGAATGACCATTCCTGTCAAGAGACTCGGAGTAGGGAATGAGATTACTGCTATCAGAGAAGAGGCTGGACTTGGGCAATAAGTGGGAAAGTGCTACCTGATGTGCTCACAGGGTAGACAAAGACCCAATTATTTAGGACCTAGTGGCCATTTACAAGATTATCTGCTTTAACCAAAGAGCTGTGGTAAGTTGTTGAATGGTTTTAAGCAGGAAAGTAAGTTTTTAAAAATTTTCAATATCATTCCAATTGCTTTGATGAGATTGGTATGAAAAGTGTTCAAACAGTTGGTGGGAGATAATAGCGAACTGTTCAGAGATAGGTATGACTGAAGTGTGATGCCTTCAGCTTTGCTCTTTCTCAAGATTGCTTTAGCTATTCAGAGTCCTTTGCAATTCTATACAATTTAATAATTGTTTTCTTTTTCTACTTTTGTAAAAAAATATCTTCAAATCCATGAACATGAGATATCTTTCCACTTATTAGTGTCTTCAATTTCTTTCATCAATTTCTTGTAGTTTTGGGTATATTTAACTTCCTTGATTAAATTCATTCCTAAATATTGGTTAGTTGTGCATTTGTCATACAGTCTTTATGTTGAGGTGCATTCTTTCTATATATAAATTCTTAAGAGCTTTTTTCTTGAAAGAATGTTGAATTTTGTCAAATGCTTTTTCTGCATCTAGTGAGGTGATCATATAAGCTTTTCTTTCATTCTATTAATGTGGTACATCACATTTACTAATTTACTTATGTTAAACCATTTTTGTATCCCAAGAATAAATTCCATTTGATCATATGATATATGGTCTGTTTAATGTGCCGTTCAATTACGTTTGCTAATATTCTTTGAGAATTTTTATATCTATATTTATCAGGGATATTTGTCTATAGTTTTTTTATTTTTCCTTGTAGTTTCCTTAATTGATTTTAGTATCAGGGTAATGCTGGCCTTGTAAAATAAGTTTGAGAGGATTCTTTCCTCTTCAATATTTTGAAAAGTTTGAGAAAAATCATCATTAATTCTTTCTTTAAATGTTTGGTAAAATTCATCCCTGAAGCCATCTGGTTCTGGGTCTTTTTATCTTGGGAGGTTTTTGATTACTGATTCAGTCTCCTTACTTTTTAATGCTCTGTTCAGATTTTCTGTTTCTTCATGATTCAGACTTGGAAGGTTATGTTTCTAGGTTTGTCCATTTCTTCTAGGTTGTCTTATTTGTTGGCATATAATCATTCATTGTAATCTCTTATGATCCTTTGTGTTTATGTGGTATCAGTCATAATATCTCTTCTTTTATTTATATTATTTAATTTCCTTTCTTTTTTTCTGGGTAAGTCTAGCTGAGATTGCTAGTTTTTTTATCCTTAAAAAAAAAAAACGTAGTTTCATTGATTTTTTTCTATTGTTTTTCTACTTTCTATTTCTGCTCTGATCTTTGTTATCTCCTCTCTTCTACCATCTTTAAGTTTATTTTGCTCTTATTTTCTAGTCCCTTGACATATAAAATTAAGTTGTTTGAGATTTTTTTAATATAGGCATTTATCACTATAAACATTCTTAGCACTGCTGTTGCTGAATCACATAAGTTTTGGTATGTTGTTTCCGATTTCATTCATTTTAAGATATTGCTTTATCTTTTAACTTCATCTTTGACCCAACAGTTGTTCACTAGTGTGTTTAACTTCTACATATTTGCATATTTTCCAGTTTTCTTCCTGTAATACACATTCTTAGTTTCATGCCATTGTGATCAGAAAAGATAATTGCTATGATTTCAATTTTTTAAAATTTGCTAAGACTTGTTTTGTGACATAACATATGATCTATCTTGGAGAATAGTCCATGTGATTTTGGAAGAATATGTACTGTTAGATGAAATGTTCTAATATGTCTGTTAGGGACATTTGATATATAGTTCAAGTTCAATGTTTCTTTATTGAGCTTCTGTCTGGATAATATATCTATCGTTGAAAATGGGATATCAAAGTTGCCTACTATTATGCATTATTGTCTATTACTCGGTTTAGGTGCTCTGTTTTTGGTCACATATGTATTTACAATGGTTATATATTCTTCATCTATTGACCCCTATATCATTATAAAATGACTTTCATTGTTTCTAGTAACATTTTCTTCCTTAAAGTTTACTTTTTTCTGATATAAATATAGCTATGCCTGCTTTCTTTTGGTTTCCATTGCATGCACTTTTCTCTTGACAAAGTAATTTGAGTTTGGCTATTGTCACTTAAAGAGTACTAGATAAATTTCTTATTGCTACTATACCAAATAATCACAAATGTAATTACTTAAAACAACACAAATTTCACATTGTCTTTATCTATTCATCTATTAATGGGCACCTAGGTGACTCCTATATCTTGGCTATTGTAAATTTTGCTTCAATAAACAGAGGTGCCTATATCTTTCAAGTGTTTTTATTTTCTTTGGATAAATACTCAGAAATGAAATTGTTGGATCATATGGAAGATCGATTGTTAGTTTTTTGAGGAATTTCCATACTGGTTTCCATAAAGGCTGCACCAATTTGCAGTTCCACCAACAGTCCACAAAGATTCCTTTTTCTCCACATTCTTGCTCACATACATTATTTGTTGACTTTTGATAATAGCCATTCTGACTGGTATAAGGTAGTATCTCACTATAGCTTTGATCTGTATTTCCCTAATGATTAGTGATGTTGAGCATCTTTTCATGTCTGTTGACCATCTTCACGTATTTTTTTGGAGAAATGTCTCTTCATGATCTCCGCTCATTTTTTTGATCGGATTGTTTACTTTTTGTTATTAAGTTGTATGAATTCCTTATATATTTTGCATAATTGGATAGATCATTAGCGAATGTATTCTCCTATTTAGTAGGCTGTCTTTTTTGTTTTGCTGATGGTTTTCTTCACTGTGCAGAGATTTCCTACTCTGATGAAGTCCCATATGTTTATTTTTGCTTATTTCCCTTGCTCAAGTTTAATGAATTAAAATCAAGGTATCAGCAGGGTTGATTCTTTTTTTGGAGACTCCAGGAAATAATTTGTTCCTTGTTTCTTTCAGCTTCTAGAGGCCACATAGGCATCTTTGACTTGTAGCCACATCTTCAACCTTGGCTTCCATGGTTACATCACCTTCTCCTTTACTAAATTCAAATCTTCCTCATCCTCTCTCTTATTAGGAGACATGTGATTATATTTAGGGCACATCCAGATAATTCAGATTAATCTTCTCATTTTAAAATAAATATCTTGATCTCACTTGCACAGTCTCTTTTGCGATATAAAGTAACATTCACAGATTCTGAGGATTGGGATATGGACATCCTTGGAGGGAATATTATAAAACTGTATTCTAAAAACAGTAAGCCCTATGAGTAGGGACGGTCAGACATATATAAAGGGGGATGATAGTGTAGGTCTTTGTAAAATGTTAGAATAAGTTAAGACTACAAAAAGTTGGGGGAGGTAGGGATGGATGAATAAGTGCTAAGACATACCTATTCATCTTACTGAATAGGTTAAACAGATGTTACTCAAAGCTTTGTTCAGTCTTAAGTGCTCTAGTTACTATATCTCTGACTCGAATGGGACCTAGGAAGAAATTTCTGATAGAGGGATATGACAGGCAGCAGTGACAGCAGTAATAAAATATGAGAAAGTCCTCAAATAGTCTTAGAATACTGATCATGTTATAAAATACCTTTAGGAAGGCGCATTAACTTTAAAACATAAAATCAATTCATAAGTATGTTGTTGAAAATGTAAATAAAATTTAATAGTACAATATGTTGCACTTTAATTAGTCAATGTGTAAACTTTTATTAAATATCCTCTTTATTTTATTGAGTGTGTAATGTTAGTAAAAGGAGAAACAACACTATTTATAAAATGCTTTAAGTTCATTCCTTATCTTTAGCTCCCCAAACTGTTATTAAATATATGGCTTTAAGTTATTCACCTGAATTTTCCTACCCTAGGTCTTCTCTGAGGGAATAAACCCTCATAAGAAGAAATGAAATTACCAGATACTGTGTATTAAAATATATTTGTGGCTATAGGATGACAGGGAGAATAGTAGGGAGTATGACAGAGTAAAGCAGAATTTCTCAAAGGATTTCCCACTGGCATCTTCCTTATAGTGAGCTGGTATGTATTAAAAATGCAGACTCCTGGGTCTTCACTCTCTGTATAAATTACCACTGTCATACCACTGTCCATATTAGTTTCTTAGGGCTAACATAACAAAAATGCCACAACATGGGTGAATTAAAGTCACAGAAATTTATTCTTTCACAGTTCTGGATTTCAAAATCAAGGTATTAGCTGTTTCCTTCTTAGGGGCTCAGAGGAAGAATCTGTTCTCTGCCTCTCTCCTGGTTTCTGGTGGTTGCTGGCAACCCTTGCTTTCCTTAGCTTATAGTTACATAACTCTATTCTTTGACTCTGCCATCACTTGGTTGTCTTTCCTGTGTGTGTGTGTATATCCTTACATGATGTTCTCCTCTCTGTTCATGTTTGTCTCTTTATGTCTTCTCTTCTTAAAAAACAGAGGCCCATTCTACTCTAGTATAAATATATCCACATCTTAATTATATCTACAAAGACCCCATCTCCATATAAGGTCACATTCATGGGTGCCAGGAATTAGGACTTTAACACATTTTTTTGCAGTACAAGCCATAATACTATCTAAACCATAATCTCTGGAAACTGGAGCCCAGACTTCTGCATTCTCAATAATTTAAAGTTTTTGCTTTAAAAATTTTCAACCACTGGTCTAGAGGCAAGTCATTAATATGTTGCCATTTATAATAAAAACTGAAGTCTGTAGTAATCCTGGCTTTTATTGTTGAGAGGCCCTCCATTCTTCAGAATTTTCAGATTACAAATGGAAGGCGTGCCATTTCTGAAACTGTAACTGCTTATTACCTTTTCAATAAGAACACAGAAAACATTTTGCAGCATTGTTAGTAATTAGACATTAGGCTGTTTCAAATACAATAAGGAAATCTTATTTGAATTTTGTTTTTAACAAAGAATAGTGTACTAATGCATTACTTTTACTTTTCTTTCTTTTTTTTTTACAAAGTGTATTAAAAGAAAGGAAATCTTAGAAGTATAATTAAGATTTTCTGTATTCTGATTACTTAGAATAATACTGACTTCACTATAAGTTATTCACTTTACAATTCATACTGAGCTATGGTTTACTGAAAAGTTTGGCAAAGTTCATTTATTTTCCAGTGGAGATTGGCTATGAGGTTCAATGGATGATTCTGCTAACCTGACAGCACTTGTTTGGAAAAGCAGATTTACCCAAGAGAGTATGGGCTGGGCAAGGAATGCACAAAATAAGGCAAGAATATGAGATTTAGAGAAAGTAGGAAAATCAGTGACCTAAGCAATATTTTCTTAAATCAAGGCAATCATTATTTTATAATCGAAACTCATTTTTCTATAATATACAACATATTAGAAGTGATAATGATGGCAATATCAATTATACTATGATTTTATCAAAAGTCAAAAAATTTTGTAATGTTTTAATGTTATAAACTGTAAAATGTTTACTATTTTGTAGTTGTTGTCACTGTCACCAGAGAAAAACAAATAATATAATATGTTAAGGAAACATTGTTTTCTTTTCCACTGGTGTCAGATACCCTCTATTCCCTGCTCATCAATTCTTTGTCCCAATTAAATTCTGGACATGCAGTGATTCATTGTAAAACTGGATCATATTGCCCTCTAAAAGGTTCAGATATTAGTAATTAACTACAGTTTTGCAATTTTCTTTTTCTAAATTCATGTTTAATGAGGTGGATTTTCTATCAAATTTCAGAAACACCAAAATCATAAATAAATATAATTTTATATTTCTTTATATTCCTCTTACAGAAAATGTGTTCTCTCTCACTATTTGTCTCCTGAACCACTATATTAAAATTCATGTTTTGTGAATATTTTTATAAAGCACTAAGTCTGTTACTTATAAAGTCAATTTAAAATGTTTTAATTTCAAGAGCAAAGAAAAAAATATTTGAGGGAGTCAAGCATAGACTTTATCCATTTAAGATCTCAAGAGATCATTTTTAAATTCCTCAATGTCTAGGCTCTTGTTAATAACTATTTATTTCTGCTATGTATACCACTCATTGATGTGATACTTGCAAGTTTATAATTCATCACTTGGATAATGTAAATTTTTTTTCTGCCTACTACAAAAAAGCTCTTGATATTTTTTTTTTCCTCAAAAAGGATTTTCATTAAGTGAATATTTTATCTTCATACCATATAGTATGTTTATATGTGTGTATATACTATATAATATACTTTTAATAGAAAAGAACATAATTGTATAAAAATTATATATATAATTATATATATAATTATATAAAAATTATATATGTGTGTGTGTGTGTGTGTACACACACACACACACACACACACACACACACACACACACACTATATATATAAAACACTTTGAGCCAGACATTCAGTAAAATGAATACTATTATTAGCCCTATTTTACAAATGATAAACTAAGGTACAGAGGTGTTAAATAGCTTATAAAAGGTCAAATATTTAGCAGGGGTTTGTTGGGGTTAAAACCCAGGCTATTTGTTTCTATAGTGTGCTCCTAGATATTATGGTATGTAGGGTATGTTTCAGTAAATTAGCAGGTTTTCTTATGAAAATCAATCACTTTCTCTTCATTTTGGAAAGCATCATGGTAAGATGAAGAGAACATATTTAGAAATTAGATGGTGGGTCCAAATCCAGAATATGATTTTTAGTAGCTCTAGCTATTAGAAATATTATTCAACTTTCTGAATATATTCTTTCTTTTCATGCAAAATGGGGATAATTATACTTTACAGAGTAGTCACAAAATTTAAATAAAACTATATATTGAGAGATAAAGTCTGGCTTTTTTTCCCCCTCTTTCACTGAAAGATTGCAAACACTTAAATTCAGTGGGAAGAGACAGATTATTCAATAAATCATACTTGACTAATCCTAATCAACTGAAGAATGTTTTGAAATTATGCTATACCAAAACTTCCAGATGGATTCAAATTTTCAACATAGTTTTTAAAATATGAGAAGAAAAATAGTAAGACTATACCAAGATTATAAACATAAAAAGAACAATCCATCTACTTAACTAGATAAAAACACAAAATGTTTATCAAAAACAAATTTTTAAACAATTACCTATAAGAGGGAAAGTTATACAGAACACATTGAAGAGACAAAAAAAAAAAAAAAATTAATGTAAGCTCTTTCAAATCCAGAAGGAGAAGATCAACTACCAAACTGCAAATGAAAAAGCTCATGACTAAGTAATTTACAAGAAAAGAAATACAAATGATTAGTGGACATATAAAATGAGGTGCAATGTCAACCAAAAAATGTAAATTTAAAAGACCTGTTTTTATATTTCAGATCACCAAAATTTAAAACCATAGATAATATCTAGTGTTGTAAAGAGTAGTGGAAAATATTTCTTATCGAACATTGTTTAGGAGGAATACTCATCCAGTATTTCTGAAAGATGATATAGCAATATATACCAACAGTTATTACATTACGTGTAATCTCATTTACACAGAAACTCCACTTCTAAGGAGTTAGCCTAAAAAATAATTTTCATAGTACAAAGTGTTTTATAAACTAAGATTCACATTATCTCAGTACTAATAACATGAGAAATAGAAAATAAATTAAGTTACTCTTAATATGGCACTTACTTAATATATTTTTTATATATAGCTTATAAAAAGTAAGGGAAGAGTTTTATATACTGACATCTGGAAGATGCTTATAATATATTAAGTAAAAGACATAGATGGCTGAACAGTATTTAAATATACATGGTATGATAGCATTTATTTATGAAAATGTTTCACTATTTGTATCTCTGTGTATACCAAAATCATATATTCTTTTAATATTTCTATTGTTTTAATTTCTAACAGTGATAAAGAAAACATTATAATTATAAACATAAATTTATCTTTATTTTGAAAGTTAATTATAAATTTAATTTTTCTCTTGTTTGTGTTGGGTTTAAGTGTATATGTATACATTTTTAAGATAGAGATTAATAAATTCAGGTATAACTTAGATTCTGAAGAGGTGGCATAATATTCATCTTTTCACTGTTTATACTTTGGCAATAAATATTTTAAAAAACTTTAAATACTTCTATAAACCTACTCCAACTCCTTCCAGTCAGCACTGTCATTTTGTTAGTACCATAACCATATAAATAAAGGAGGCAGAAAATGTTCTTGCTTTTCATATTCTAGAGTTTCCATCTCAATCTCTTCAAACCATAAAGTGTGCTTTGAAGTTTTTTACTTAAAAGAATAAGGGTGCTCAAGCCACTGTCACACTTTATAGATGAGCTAAAGTTTTCCGCTAAAGTTTTCCCTTTATTGTCATTACTATTTTAAATCATGTTGAACTCCAAAAAACAGTTAAAATCAAGGCGCCTTTTTTTTTTTTTTTTTTAAGTTACCGAGCCTGTATCCAGATTTAGATCAGGGCATTTTATGGAAATTATATGTGTATGTGTATGTGTATGTATGTATGCACACATGCATGTATGCCTGTGTATGCGTATGAATGTGTTCTAGGGTTGTGTGCAAGTGCATGTGCTTGTATGCATTTGCATATACACATGTATATTGTATGTCTGTGTAAGTATATGTCTTGTAGTGACTATGCGTGTGTGCTCATGCATTTATCTTGTTTGTGTATGGTATAGTAAGAGAGAATACCTAAAAGTGCAATATTTACAGTATATTTAATATAAAGCAAATATTTAAGGTTTCCATTTGCAGACAATACTATTGATAATAAAAGAGCTTTAATCACATGTGGGCAACCACTGTAATCTCAATGCAAACATCAGCAGCACCAACTCTGAGGTCAAATTTATAGCATAATTACATTTCTGAAAACACAGGATCCAATGCACTGTGCGACTGAAATCTAAATTTTGATAAATGGATTCCATGCAAAAATGGTTTGTTTTAAGGTGTTAAAAATGAAAAGTTATATGCTTAGCTTTATATTATAGCACCACAAAACTTTCTCCTAACTGCTTCTTTCTGCCACTTGTAAAGTACACTCTAAATGCACAAGAAAATATGTTCATAGTTTAAAAAATGGCTAAATTCAGTCTAAGAGGTATAATACTGAAAGTCGAAGACACATTAAATTTTTATTTTATTGATATTATTTACTTTCCTTTGGTTTTTTGAAATGTTTAAAAGTCTTAAAGAGGTGTGGAACAATGGCATAATTTTTTCCTATCTTGTTTTTCTACATTTAAATTCTTTCTGTATTTACTTTATCCCATTTGCTTTTTATTCAGATTTCTAAATGATAAAAAAAAAAAGTTTGTGGTATTTGTAAAGTGGTTAAACGAATCAAAAAAAATGTTTTTCTCTCATTCGTTTATTTTTTTCTTTAGATTTTTTTTTGGCTTCATCATTTAATCGTATCTTTAAATTTAGTAGTACTATTATTATGTTTTCTGAAGGAAGTAGAAGAAAAGGAGAGTATAATGTCAACTTACAGATATATTTATAAATTAATCTTGAAGATTATTCTATTTTACTTCTGTGAATAATCTACTTTGTCTGGGGAATGTACAAACACATATATAGTAATGTGGGGTAAGAAGCTTAAGTATTAGAGAAAAAGAAAAGCAAGCTTTCTGTTAGGAATCAGAAAGGTATAAAACCAAGAAAATAATCCCGGCTAAATCAAAGGATAAATCTCATTCACAGTAAAGATGCATATTTTGATATGTAATAAGATTTTATATTTCTTGAGTCTATGTGGAATAGAAAAATGTATGGTAATTTAAGTCTACTCAAAACAGGAACTTCATTTTGCAATAGATCTCTTTTCTCTGGAAAATATTTTTAAAGATCTAAAATAGCTAAGGTGTGAATTTCTGACAAATTATATTTTATGAAAACTGCTAACCTAAGCTGCCTTAAATCCTTTTTAAAATAAGGTGAGGTATCAATAAACAGATTGATTTGATGACTACTTAATTTAGTACACTTAAATCACATTGGCCTCTTGAGTTTGTATTTCTGAAAAATGTCCTGTACTATTTATTCACATATAGAAAAAAATAAAATTAATCATATGTATGCATATCCTTGTGATTGTTCCAATGGTGAGAACAAAGAAGTAAGAAGACATCCTGAGAGTAAAATCATTTCTTAAGGGATATAACTTTTAAAAAAGGTCAGATTTGCCATATCCACAATGAGCATATGCATTTGTAAACAGATCGTTTGAATTTTGAGCCTCTTTATTTGATATTTATCATGAGTAAGTCAGACATTTAAATGCATAGTAGTGGCACCTGTAAAATGTAGAAGAAAGTAGTACTCAGTAGAAAAACAGAGAAGATTTAAGTATTAATCATTAGATTAACAAAGTATAAGGTAGAAGTGGCCTAGTCACAGTTTCACATACCCATGAAAATATCATTTGCTCCTGTGTAACAAAGAAATGATGAAGTGGATCAATAAGTAGCAAAATAACTGAAAAAAGAGATGGTGACATGCCTACATAAATGCATTTATGAGATGAACTTTCTTCTTGAACAGCATTTTTACACATTTTAGAAAAAAAGTCTTTATTTTTTTTCACGACCCTTAAAAGGCAAATACTCTGTTATTCTACATTATCCAATACACTGAAAGGAAACAGAAAATTCAATGGGATGGTTTTCCACAAACTGACTGGATCCAAAAAAATATCTAGATGCTTATTAAATACTTAGGTTTCCAGGTTCCATTTATACCTATTGAATGCAAATCTCCACAGAGTGTTCTCATGATTAGGCAAGATTTGTAAAATATGCAGTATACTATATAAACATGCAATATGTTATAAAAAGTCACCTATTCTAATTATTTTATAGCAATTCTTCTTAAGGTTTGAGAAAAAGAAGGCAGCAATTCTGATCCACTGTTATTTTAACTGTTTGGTCTAACGTAGGATGAGAGAAAATATTTAAAGTTTCTATGTTGCAATGTCTGGGAAATGTACTTACTACAGTTTTCAGCTTTCCTGTTGTCACGGATCACTATTCTTTGGTTGATTGTGCTGAAGAGTGTAGTCCAGTTAATGGTATGATAATAACATAGGTTGCTGTTGTCAGTAATATAGATATTTCCTGCACTGATTTCCTTCAAGGACTGGAACTGCAGTGAAGTGATGCCTTGTTGCTTGAGGATAAGCAAGGAGAGGCCACTGAAGAGAGGGAAAATGGAACAATAATAAATATTTTCTGGCCAGGACATTCATTGTTGAAGTAAAATGGGATGTCACATCTTACTCCAAAAAGAATGTAAATAGAGCATAAAGAGAGAATCAATAAACGTGCTTAGAATAATAATTTGTTTTACATGTTATACAATTGTGGTATTAAAAGTAATATCTAAAAGGAAAAGTTTCTGTTTTTAGAAGTACAAACATTATGACATCTCTATCTTAGTCTACATATTAACCATTGACATATCTGCTCACTGTCTTCTCCTATGACCCTCAAATCTTAAATTCCTCAAGGATAAAACCTTTGTTAAGATGAAATAATTACCCAAAGTAAGGCACTAATTATACTCTATTTAATAAATTTAGAGTACTTTCCAAGGGTAAATATTGCAGAGAATGACTATAGCTATTTAGTTTTAATTTATTCAGAACCAAAAGTGTCATTGTAATAGTTGAAGAATATAAAAGTAAGGGTAGGAGATAATCAAAATTAAAAAGAATGAAATTAAACTGAAAATTTAAAAAATTCTCATTTTAAATGAGAACTTCCTGGTAAAACAGCATTAGTACCCCATATACCTACACCAGAGAAAGCTCTACTTGCTAGCCCACCGCTCATGTCCTACTGTGCAGCCTGATTCCTAACAGGCCATGGACAGGTATCAGTCCATGATCTGGGGGGCTAAGGACCCCTGACCTATGCCACTTCCAAATTATCCAATTTTATCCTTTAATTATGATAACATACGATCAAAAAAGTTTAATTTTATGGTTCACATAATGCAATTCATACCTGCAAAACAATATTAGTTTAAGTGACAGGTGACTGAAAGGTCAAACTGTATTCTGAATACTTTAAGCATAATCGGGGTATTTTTCATTGAACTTACATTTGAAATTAAAAGTTGAAACCCAGTATTTCTAGAATCAGTAAATCCATGAGGCTGATAGCTATGATGTACTGTAAATATGATGCTAATCTTGAAATCTGGGAGACTTGCATCTTTGAACATATACACTTACCTGTACAGTACTCTTCCACCAATGGTCACCAGGTTAGAAAAAACACTGAAGTCAGTCATGTTTGGGGGCCATGACTGTATGTTCAAGAAACCTACAAAAGAATAGGGTGGTAAAATAATTCAGAATATCACTGTCTTAATAATAATGTTTAATACTGATTATTATTGAAATGTGATGAAAATGTGTTAAAAGATAGGAAGAAAAAAGCAATGAATATCCCTATTTTTGAAGCATTCTATCTCATATTTCTTCTTCCAAAATTTATTATCCAAAGTTTGTAAGCTACAATACTCAATAGATAATGAATATCAAAATAATGAGCACCAAGAATCTGTTTCACAGATATATAGAATCATATAACTGTTTATGTTCAAATATTTAAAAATTCTTAATTTAATAATTTATTCTTTTAAAAGAAAAAATATTTGGCCTAACTAAAGAGAAAGATATAATTTCAATTTCTCTGAAATCTTTTATCACTTTATATATTCATTACATTAGTTGTCTACCTTGCATTCTAAGGTATACATATATACTCAACCCTCCTCATTTGAGCTTATATTATTTGATAGCAAATCCATGTTTTATTCATATTTATGAGCCTAAATCATGTACTGTAACAACTTGGAACATATTATGTGGTCAATAAATATGTGCTAAATGAATGCTACATCACATCCATGCTCAGTAGTACTTCTTGTGCAAAAGTAAAAAGAAAAACATAGGTTCAAAGACAAGTTGACACTTGCAAAAACAGCAACATCAAAATTTTAAGAATGTAATATTTTTTAAATTTCATGGGCTGACAAAATGTGCACAAATGCTAGAAAGTAAAGATATCCTCATTTAAAATGATGCACATTTTTAAACCTAGAATTTACTTTGAAAATGAGCTGTAGATTCCAATATTATGTAACATTTTCAAGAAAACACTAAAATTCACATAGTTTATAGTGTAACAATAACACTTGAAAAAATTACCTGTTATCTCTCGAACTGTCCGGAAAACATTCAGTTTCTCTGGATCTATGGCTTCAATTGCATTGTAAGGGTCCCTAAAAAGAAATCAAGACATAGAGTCAAATTTAAAATTAAATAAGGAAGTAAAAAAATATAAAAAATGTGACAAGTTATTTCATTCAAATTGAATTTTAATTAACAATAGGAAGGTTAGCAATGTCTTGCCCAAATTTTTCTACACTAGCCATGGTAGGGGATCAAAAGATGCTTTCGAGATGGTTTTTATGACATAGAACGTGAGTTCTTCATCAAAGGTTATTCCAGATCTAGATAAATGACTCAGTTTGACTATCTTGAAAAAAAATCTTCAAATATAGCAAGTCCATTTCCAAACATTTTATTTTGCCTTTAAAATTTATTCTTAGTTGGGGAAATATACTCTGAAAATAAATTATGTTTTGGTGAGAACAACTGTCTTTTGGGTTCCTCAAAGCATTCTAAACCATTAAAAGCACCTATAATTTCTTAAGAAGGATAAAAACAAACACATAAAGTCAACTTTTTTGCTGTATCTTCACATTTATCTATTAGTGAATTTTCATACTATTTGTAATATTGTATGAAAGTTACTCTATATAAATTATTTAGAGCAATTTCATTCCTATCTGGCTTATTTATATTCAGTTTTATAACATAGGAACTATTTGCCTCCATCTATAGGAATCATACTATCATTTGAAAACAAAATTAATGACAAATTTAATAATATTCATAAGGTACTATAAATTTTTGAGATTTTTAAAAATACCACCTTCCGATACATAATTTATAATTATTGGTTACATATACATACATGTGTATATACATATGTATGTCTTGTATTTTAAAACTGAACATAAAATATATTTTAAAATTAAACATTTAATGAAATATTTTCAGAGGTTTTCATATTAGGAAAAATTTTTTTCGGGTGTAATATACTGACCATACAAAATAATTGCATACGTGAATATTAAGTCAAACATAAATCTAATAATACCAAACACTTCTCAGTAATTCAAGCACTGCTTTAAATTTAAGGAATATATAATGTTTTTAATGTAATAAAAGCTTTAAAAGACATTCTGTGCTATCCTGAGCAAGTAGAGACTTCATGTGACTTTTCATTGGCCACTTCTCCAAGAGAGATCAAACGTTCTAAGAACAATGAACTTTTTAGGCTTTTTTAAGAAACATGTATCCACCTATAGTAATCAATTGAGTTTTATTCTTGGTGTGGGTGTCTGCTGTTTCATCAATCTTTCAGAATGCTTTTGTGTGTAGGGTGGGGGGGATAAACACTAGGGTAGAGTGGTCCATTGAATACAGTTTTTTTTTTTAATAGGGTAATCAATCAAGGTGATTCAGAATCCCCTAAAAGATTGGCAAATGGACTGTCTCTGAGTCGGAATCCATTGGTATTTATTCATCCTAGCCTTAGAACCTTGAAAAGAATCTCTAGTAATTCCAGCAAACTTGATATCTGGAACCACCTGGTACTGGCTCTTTAACTTGATTCATCAGCATGTTCTTCTACACTGTGAACCATCCTATATCTTTAAAGAAAAGAAAAAAAATCTTAAATTATTTTTCAAACTAAGAAGTGCCATTGATACAATGTATGACTAATTTAACATGGCTTGGAGAAACATTATAAATGAGTTTCCCTACAATTCACACAGAAACAAGATTTTCTTCAATGTGACATAAAGATCTCTCGAAGGCTTAATGTCTAAATTAAATGTTCAGGGAAACTTGTTCCATTTATAACTGAAGATATATAGAACAAATGACCATGCTTTTGATGAATAAGAAGCAAAAAATTAAATTCACTATGTGGGAAAATTCTTGTTGCTATCCTATTCTAATGTGTAAAGCCTGTGTATGCAGAAGAAATATTAGCTCTACAGTAGTAGAATGAGCTTTCAATATTTGTTTTTTGATGAAAAGCAGTGTACAGAACAGCTCTGTTCATATAATCAAATATTCTGCGATTATTGGGAAACACTCAAAACTCAGGGCAAGCACACAATAATGGGGCTAGTCCCAATCTTCACTGAGAACATGTCCAGGATGCCAGGAATGTAATGAATTCTAGACTGTTCAGGTGAAGCCCAATGGACCACAAAATTTTATATACTTAATCTTAGAGATTCAGGACTCTCATAATATAAGTTGACAGAATCTCACTTACCAACTTCAAAGTACCTCTAGCAGGTTTCATTCTACAGTCACTTGAAATACACAGTAATGTAAAATCCAGGACTTTCCTAGCTAAATTCAGAGCCATGAGCAAGAACATTCATTGTGTTTGGTGATCCATTATAAAGCTCAGCATAGAGAAAGAGAAACATATTTTCACAATTCCATTGAAATCTATTTTTTCACTCAACCTATTATCATTTTTTTATTGTCTGTCATTATCGTAGTCTATAATCTAAGTATTTTCTTGTCAGTGTGTCATTGTGACTCAGCATGGGCATGCTTATTTGGAGAGCATTTTGTTGCTCTAAGCACATGTATATAAACAATGTCAAAATGACAAGACATAAAAGGGGATTATTCCTATGAATAACCCTAAATACTGAGTTTTGCCTGCAGTTTCCATGTTAAATAAGGAAATAAGAATGTCTAGTCTAATTGTGGCAATGGCATTTTTATGCTATAAAATAAACACTTTCTCTTATTTCTTCTTTAAAATATGACTAGATAATTAAAATCACTTTATAAAATTATGTATATAGGTAGGCTATCTCATCCATGATCTTCATTTCAGAATTAAAAAGGAAATATTAAAATGATTAATGTGTAAGGGATGGATGTTGGGACGGATTGGGCTGAAAACCACTTGTCTAATGCAATTCATGAGATTTTTTCAAATTTTTCCCAACACTGTTGGACTTGATGCCAATTCATTTATTATATCCATGTGGAATCAGGAAATGTGAATCAAGTGGTTATATCTTCTTATTTCTCAGAAGGCACTGTTAACATGATATGATCAGTCATTCATGGTAATATTTGGTTTCAAAGATAGTTAAAATGTGGATATATTGTTTTATTTACTGTCATGTACTTATTATATTATATAGATGCATCTAAATATTGATCCAAGTGTCCTACCCAATGTGGCCAAGGAAGGAGAGACAGCAATGGAAATAGAGTTGGACAGCCAATGGAGACTATGGTAAATTTCACTGATTACATCCCATCTCAAAAGGCCTAGTAAAACCCAGCTCAAACAGATCATTGCCATGTGAAAATGTGAGCTAAGAGTAACCAAGTCCACATATTTTTTTAAAAAAGTTATAAATTTTGATTTTATTTTAAAAAAAGTACTTCTTGGACCAAATATAACATATCTGGGGAAGAAAGTGCATACATACTATTATAGTATCTGTCACAGACCCATATTAAAAGCTATATTTTAAAGTAAAGAAATGCTTTATACAATAAGACCTACAGTAATTTATTTAAATAGAAAGAAACACATTTTTTTTATTTCTCTTGCTGTTCCTATTTGGAGATATTTATTCAAAGTGTGTTATATTATTTTGCTTCTAGAAATTACGTGATATATATTTAGAGTAAGATTTTGAATTAGAATATGTGAGTGATACTCTTTATTTGTAGCCCATAGCAATAATATTTAGGGATTAAGTGGTAATATAGACAAACAGATAAAATATAAAGTAAAAATATTGACATTTCTATTGCAACTGAATGAATACAAATTTGGTTGTTTTCCCAGTTAAAACCAGCAGGTGGTTCTATAATGAAGAAGGCCAGAAATGTTACAATTTTTATCACTAAAATGAAATTAATTTACTAGATCTCTAACAATAGTACTAACTCCTCAACCTGAGAAAAAAGAGAAAAAAGATATATCAGAGCAAAGAAAAGTTCTGAAAACTCAGGACAATTTCAAATTCTTGATTATTTTCCTGTGAAATACATTTTTGAAGAAATATTAATTTACATTTTCTTAAACAAATTGATTACAAATTTGATATAAATTCCGCATGACACCTTTTGACATTGTTTCTCTAAACATATGTAAAAATATGTCAGACTTGCTAAAATCTGTGAATTTAATGAGAATGCTCTACAAATACATTTTGACTTATATATAACTTTATATTTTTGAATCTAAGTAGTCATCAATCTCATAATCAAGATGTGTCCCAAACTTTGGTTTACTATATCTGCTGGTGAAATCTGTCATTTGATTTTGTTGGACAATAGCATTCATGTGGGATGGTACTGTTGTTCTAGGTCAACAGGATTCAAACAAACAAAGCTGAAGACTCTCTAAGTGTTGTCTACACTTCGTAAATTAATTTTTTGCAAAAATTAAATACTGACCCGTGAATACCAGTGACAAGAAAGATCAAATTCCCATTGATTTTGGTGCAGTTTATGAATTTGTCAATGTTACTGGAATCCACAGTCTGTGCTGACATCAACGATCCTGTGCCAATGCCATCACAAGCTGTGGAAACAAGACTCATAGTGAGGAAATTGAGAAATGTCTTTTTAGTCAATAAATCATTGCTCTTTCATCATAAGATAACAGTATTTTTTCATCATAAAATGAGAAAAAATTTCATCATAAGAAATAAATTGCTTTCTAACAAATAAAATAATCATTCATTCATGTAACCTTTACTACTTGGTCTGTTTTAAAATACTGTCCCTGCACTATTCTCTAGTGACCATGATGCATAAGAATTCTATTTTAAATTGAGACCTAGTATATACACACAACAGATACATAACTAAAACAAAACTTTCAACAATCAACACTTACCCATACTACTTAAATCACCTATTTTCTAATCCAGCTTAAAATATCATTTTTAAAACTTTTTAAATGCTGGTCACTTAAAATAATTTTACAGTCTATTGATGGTCTACAACTCACAGTTTTAAAAACACTGATTTAATTAACCATATATATAACCATATATATATATATATTGATGATATGAGCTGTAAGCAGAATGAAGAGACATTCAAAATTTTATATTGAAATTGAGTATCATCTTTGCTGTCTGAAGGCTCAATTAAAACACATATACACACACAATTCAAAAACGTGTGTGTGGGGGTGGGGGGAAGGGAGGGAGAGAGAGAAAGAGAGAGAGAGGGAGGGAGGGAGGGAGGGAGGGGAGAGAGAGAGAGAGAGAGAGAGAGAGAGAGAGAGAGAGAGAGAGAGAGAGAGACACACACACAGGGAGGGAGATAATGTAGTTGAAAAGTAAGTGTAGTTTGCCCTTTCTAAAGGCAGTCCTTGATACTTTGGAAAGCTTAATAATATTCAGAAAATTTGGACTGCATTTTTGTCTTGCTTAATTTAAGTTTCATTCCAGTGAAGAATTTGAGCAACATAGCCGGAAGGTATTTCTTCCTCCACTAAAATTCTAGAACATAAATTATCTGTGCTATTTAACACTTATGGTAAATGTCCTTGTCATTTCATATATCTTACCTTTCGAATGTTTTTTAAGACCTGGAGAGTAAATGTCATGTTTCATATTTCTTCGTAACCCTCTTTACGCATAACAGATTGTTTTGTATACAGTGGCAACCAACTAATGTGTTCTTGATGCTAAAATAACCATGTGAACCACTGTTGTGTGCATACCTTCTAGGATTTGCTGCACATAGAATAAAATGCAACTTTATTTCTGAATTCCTATTAAAGTTAACTCAGAGTGTTATCTGGATCACTTTAGCATATATCATTTGAAACCGACAATACACACTGTACAACAGTTGACACTTTAGGGACAGTTCAAAGTCATAGAAAAGTGTATATGGGAAGGTTTGGTTGGGGGAGTTTTGTGTTCTGAGAGGTTTAGGCAGCCTAACAAAAAGTGAATGAAACATTTCAGTATAGGTCCCTGTTCCAGCATAAATCTCAGCTATTACTCACCTTTTGGGCAAATATCAGTGCAAGGTTTACACATTTTAATTCCATTTTCTTCTACTTCCATCTTGGAACTAGGGCAGGCACGCACACAAGAACTAGAATCAACCACAAAGTTATCTGATAAAAAAAAAGAGTTAAAATTAGCAATAATGTTGATATTCGGCAAACAAGTTTAAAACAAAATACTTTAAGGTGTGAAAATAATTAACTTCATTGATAGTATATATGTATCTTTCCCTAAAACAACTGTCTGTCTAAATATCAGACCCTGAAAAAGCATCTAGGATTGTCCACATTCGAATCTAAGGGCAGTGTGTGTTAACAACCAGCACTTGTTTGATGACTACGCCACATCCTAAACTGCCTCCAAGACAGAGTGAATTTCTTTTATAGACTTAGGAAACTACATGACATTTACTTTGTGTTTTTCAATAGTTCCACTTCATTTCATGTCATGATGTAAGTCTGAAGTCTAAAATACTTCAAGTTCCATGAAGCACAAATGAAACCGAGGTTAAACTGCCATGGATCAAGAGAGTGCACTTCCAGAAGGAAAAGTTTAAAATGTGCTCCATTTTTCAATGGAGTTTCATAGAAACTGTTCCATAGCTTTATGTGAAGAAACAAAATGAAATGTGAAAGGGCAGCACTTTAGGAAAGGTATACTAAATAAAGCAGGAATATCTAGTTGGTACAATGTTTAGAAGTCCAGTCATCTGGAATATATCAGAACATTCTTTCTCAAGAAAAGGACACATTACTGCATTTAGAGGCTTCCACAATAAAGGGAAAACACAGTTACTGCTAGTCCACTTTGGATTTTGAAGGCAGCATCCTTCCATGTCTAGGAATACTGCCTCTGGCCTAGTATTCAGTGATATGGAAGCCTTCTGGCCTTGAAGGGGTCCCAGAGCAGAAAAGGCATATGGTACAGGTCCAGATTGGTATGCAAGGGATTCTGCTAGTTGGGTCATAAAACCCAGGAGGCCCTAAAAAACCAGAAGTATCTACGGTGGGAAAATATGCCATATGGAGTTATGGCAAGTCTCAACTGGAAATTCACATCAGAGACCTCTAGGACTACAGAGCTAAGCCACGCCATCTGCAGCATAGAATTCAACACCATTTAACAAATCACTCCTGACATGCTTCTGGGTCTTAGTGGAGATAGAGCACCTATCCACAGGTCATTGATTGATCTTGTAGCCAGACTTGCCCATCATAAACAAGGTTTTGTTAGAATCACAATATCATAATGGTGTTATGATAACAAGTCTCACAGCAATCCATTGTAAGATGAAAGCAGTAGATTTAGGAGTAGATATAAGCAGTGGAGAGGCACAAGTAAACTACATAAGCAGGTGGTCCAGACCCACATGTCATCCATCGTTGTACTAACACCTCCCACTCAGCTCCTACCTGTGGCTGCATCCTTATTGCTACATCCAAGAGATGACGCAGCACTCACGACAAGCTGATAGAAGAAGACAGACACTAAGCTTGGTATGTGAGTGCTAGCAGCTAAAAATAGATGGCAGCTGCCCTGCAGCCTCACTAAGGAGTGAACCTGAAAGATAGTCACAAGGAAAAATCCTACTAATGAGCATAGTTCTGGGTAGTGCGAACGATTGTTAACTTTGTGTGGAAGTGACCTGAGCTTAGAATAAATATGGACTCATGCACAGTGGCTTGCAATGGGAGAACAAATACTGGAAAATCTGGAATTGAAGGGAATATAGGGTAGAGGAGCATATATAAATGCATGAGAGTGGACACAAGATGTAAAGATGTTTGTATTCCATGTAAAGAGGTATTTAGTTGAGACTGCATCACAGCCTCGGTCCACTTCCTTTCCTTCCCTGACATGTCTTGATTCTGAGAACACTCCTTAACAACCTAATCTCAGGGAACCCAACCTGAAGCAGGTGCATATACTGTGTAGTATGTAACCATCCTTTCTACAAGGTCTTTAGGAACACTCCTTATTCCATATTTTTGCAGCAACTTATGCCAAGTAAAACAAATAATGATTAGAAATAGCCTTATATCAGTTATGTTCAGGTTTTTCAGCCAAATGAGTTTCAAAAAAAGATTGTTGTTTGGAGTTTTTGATTTTAAGAATTCTGGATTATGGCATATAGACCAGTATTTAGAAGCTAAACATCTTCGTTTTTCCAGGATAGCTACAGTTTAGCAACCTTGCCTTATGTGCAAAGACCATCAAAGATTTAAATTTTAAATAGATAAATACTAAAATGTTTTAAATTAGTCTGTAATGTGACAGGCCTAAACTAATCCAAGAAAGAAAGTTTATGAGTTACCATAGCTACGGTAACTGGACATGTAATTTCACAAAATAGTTCTTGGTGTTTGGCCACTTGCCATAGTTTAGGAGTTGAGAGCCTTCAGATGACCACTGTAAAGGATAGTACAGAAAAGAAAAATTCCCTAGTTCAGATTTTTCTGGTACTTTTTCCACTCCTGCCCAACCTCTGGGCCTCAAATTCAGGCCCTGAATTAACAACAACAACAAAAAGCACTAAAAATCTAAAACAAAACAAAACAAAACAACAACAACAACAACAAAAACATGGTTTTGACTGTCTTTGGGGCAAGGCACCATAATTTGAAGGTAGTAGAATAAAAGAATATTTGTCTAAAAGGAAATATTTCATCATCTAGTCCCATCCTATATATACAAATCCCTTATTTTGCAAGGATAGGAGATGGTGAGATATAGGGTAATTTTAGGTAACAGGTTGTCAGAAGAAAAACTTAAGTTTGGATATTAAAGTGTTTAATATGGAAAAATTTCTACTTTCCTAGAGTTAGAATGCTTATGACTTTAAAATCCTTAATTAGAGGCATGCTAAATTTCTATGTATATACATACATATATATACATATATATACACACATATATATGTGTATATATATGTATATATACATGTACACACATATGTAATTATTATGTATATAATTACTTTAAATGATATAAAAATATTTAATAATGATGACCAGAATTGTCATTGTTTTCAAATACATGTTTTTATATACTCTTTCTCTGATCTTTATTCTCTATCCCTTTCATTCTTATAAGGATACTGGAAAGAGGGAGGGAGAGATATGATTATACTATAAACATCTTAAAGAGGAGGAAATTAAAATGTAATTAGTGCATTTAAAATTACATGGCTAAAAAGTGGGCAAAGCCTGCATCCAGAGTCACTCTAATCCCACATCACTTGAATTTCCTATTCCATCACATGCACAAGTGAAGATAACAATAACATCTGCATGAAGATTGTAAAGCCTTCTTCTTTACAATGAGTATGTGAACAAATACAGTGATTTTTTTCAGCCTTTCCAGTAGGTAACACAGTGAAGAAATGTACCATTGGTCACTTCAAAAAAAAAAAAAAACTGACTCAAGCAAATATCAGAACCTATATTTTAGGGAATTCTTGATGAATATTAAGCTGGTCACTTTGAATTTCCAGGATGAGTTATCAATTTGGTAAAGACTTCTTAGCATGCTCTTCATATCTACTGTTATTGTTTATGATTATATTTGATATTAAAATTATAATGTTATATATTCCACTACAAACTAGTCAGAAATAATTTTGGGTAAAAATTTATTGGTATGAGAAGCATACTTCATTTGTTGTGTGACTTGCTGATGCATAAACTAATCACTTTTCTAAGAAACAGATCACGTGCAAAAACAATGAGGTATAGTGAAAATAATGAGTTTGGAAGTCAATGACACTGTACTCTAACTTCAAGCATATCACTCCTTTGCTGAGACTTTGGACCAACCCCTTTAATTTTTTGAGTTTTAATTTCCTTTTTCTGTGAAATCGTAGCAATAGTTCCCATAACCCAAGTTATTCGCAATATTGTTACATTTCAAATCACAATAAATTTACATGAAATTTCTTTATTTTTAAATGAAGATCTAATTAATTTGGCTCTTCTTATCCTGTTACTTACGTGGACATTTTTTAACACAAAATGCTCCATATGTGTACTTTGCATTGAAGTTATGCTCCAACTGAAAGGTAGTTGGATTGTAGACAAAAGTTTGGGGACATTGAGTAACACAAGCTCCACTGTCATTGAAATTCATGCAGGCCTGCAACATAACAAATATTAATTTCATTTAAAAATAAGTTTCAGAATACTAGTTAAAGGAACACTTCTGTAACAGTTTTGTGAGAAGGTTATATTCTTTACTTAGTATATATCAATTTAATAAAAACTGTACGATTGTATAATTTTACAGTCATTAGTGCTTATTTTTTTAAGTTCAAATTTGTTTAGGTCTTCTACAATTTTATAGAACTGTTTATCCAGTGTCAGTAAATATACCATCTATAGTCAGTCATGTTCAAATTGCTTAGTATCTATCCACTCATTTCTAAATTAAGCATTAGTTTAAATTATTAAAGTTAACTAATAGTTAAAAATCATTTAAGCTTACACTTATTCAAAATGTTTGTGTTGAATCAGAGTCTGACACTAATAACTAAATCCCTAATTCTAGAAGGTAGACTTCCTTAAAGCTAGTGTTTGGAGAGTTTAGTGCCTTAAGTGACATTTATCACCATTGTATAGTGAGAAAACATTGTAATGGCCATTTAAACTGGACTTGAAAAGGCCGTAGCTGGTAACTAGTCAAGTATAAATGTAGGGTATATAGTGCCAAAATGTAAAGAAGTAGTTATACTTAGCCCATAATTAAATAATATGATGTCATTTCCTGTATGGTCTTTTTCATAATGCCATGCAATTTAGTAAAAGCCACCAAGTTCAAGTAAAACAATTTGTTTCTGCTGACTTATGTATTTATATAGAAACCTCAGTTTGTTAAAAGATTAAAATGCATTTGAGAAGAATTAAAACAATTTTAGTTAGGTACGTGATATAAAATGAGAATATATGTATAAGTACATAAAAATGTGTGATTAACAAAAGATTGAGTGAACTAATTCTCTTAATTAAAAATATTAAACCTTCACAGGGATAATTTAGGCATTAGAAGGCAAGCTATTGTGAACTCAAGCTGTATATCACATTTCATCACAAACTGTATGTATGGTTATTGATAAGCACTAACTTATTCTGTTTCCTCAAAACATTTTCTTCATCAGTGTTGTTTTAGCAAGCACTTTATCATGAACATGACAATTCCCTGATGATGGTCTACTAGACGCATAATCAGAACGAGAATCACTGATGAGACATTATTCACTAAGATGACACTTTCCAGGAAGAATCTATTAAAAACCAATCTAGAATACTCAGTAAGTTTTAATTTATGGCTATAAAACTTCATGTGTCCTCATAATTGCTTCACTAACACACTTTATGCAGTGCTGTGCACAGACTGGTTGGCAACAAAGGAACATAAGCCAGAGAAATCATCAAACTTACCTTCCAGACAGCGTATAAAATGACGTAACTTACTCTGAGGCCTTGGTCTGGTATTCTTGAACATTCTGTACCAAATGCCAAAGTGGAATCATGGGGCCATTTCATAAAAGTAATGAAATTAGAATTCTGAAGCTCACTGGGCACTCTGCTTATTATGACAGTGGAACCATGAAAAAAATGCAGCGACAAACTTCTAAGTGAAAACTACGACTAGTGCTGGTGCTTACTGTTATTACTGTTTTGGATTTGTTGGTATCTTCCAAATCGAGCTTTCATCCCATGTCCAGTGATAGGCAGAGGAAAAGGTCTCAGTCCAAGACCTGCTAAGCAATTTCTTAAATTTTTAACATTTTAATTTTCTTTTCTTTTTCCTCACTACTTACTTCTGCAATACATACTTTTGTTCACTATAAAATTAGAGTAGGCAAATTAAATTCCTTGTGACATTAAGAAAATCCACAAGTTACTATCTATATCATAAGAGCTGTAACTTACATTTTGTTCATTTCCAGAATTGTGCCAATTGGAAAACTCAATTCTAAATATAACTGTATCATCTGGATATTTGAGAAGGGGAAACAAGAACATGAATTCCTGTGTTCATTTTTAACAAAAGAAACAACTTATTTTATGATTTTTAACTTAAAATGAAACTAATATTCTGTGTGTATGAAATTGCATTAACTATAACTCACAGAATTGCTTGTAGGTATTCAAAGGAACAGCTATAACTGTATCAGGGATATCATAAAGTAATTAAAAGTGTCCCCAACAAGCGATAAATGCTAATTTTAAGGAAGTAAAACAGTGTTCTAAAATAAAAATCACACGGATTAGCATAAAAAATTGCTTCAAGTGTGCATTTGTAAATCTTACAACTTTTGAATCATGTTAGTTTGTAAACAACATAAACTAAAAAATAGTTAAATTTATAAATTTATCTGCTATTATCTTGAAATTCATATTTAGGAAATAAAATGCAAGTGCCCCCACTCAGAAGACTCAATGATGCTGCAACATAAACAGGTAATCACTGAAAATTATGGAAAGGTGTTGTTACCTTTTAAAAAGATACCTCAATTATTTTCTCCTTCGCATTTTCAGGTAAATCTCACTGGTAATGTAAATTGTATCAGAAAGACATAATTCATTTAGTGGAACAGAACAATCCTAGTTAATCAATAGCCACCCAGAGAATGAATGACTTCTAGGAAGGCAGAGAATATTTCTTAATCCTAAAACGATTTAATTATATATTTTTAAAATAAGATGTTAAATATCCATTGTGCTTGAGCCAAACCAGGGGGAAGGGAAAGCAGGAGAATAATAGGGAGAAACTCCCAGACTTACAAAGCAGTCAGTGTCTTTAGGTCCTGAGCAGCCTCCAGCACATTCTCGATGACAACAGTCGCTGACATAGGGTCCGTAGCACCTGCCATCACATTGTTCTGCACATACTGTCCTTGTCACTGCAGAAGACAGAAATGGGGCCTCAATCAAAGTCAGCCAGTAAGAGAAACTTCTAAGGAGATTGGGAGTAGATGAGAAAAGCTGAATTCTAGAGTAATTTACTCTACCAACAGTTGACTCAATTCAACAAAGATTTTTTGATTAAAGTCTGCAACAGATCAAAATTACTGTATAAAATCTTTCAGAATTAACACATAAATTAGTTTTTATAATCATTCTTGTTCCAGAAAATACTTATACATTAGCAGGAAAGAATCAAATTTGAAATGACTGAATGAGTCATTTTGGCAGGTTGCAAAAGGTAGAGTTAGCAGTGAAGTCAATTCACAATATCCACAGTAAGGTTCTATGGCAGAAGATGTTCCCCAAAATACTTTTAAGATTCTTAGTAGTCAATGCAAAAAGGGAAACAAACTTTTACATGATTCATATTTTATCCTACAATTCATATCAGAAACATAGATGAATAGATACACAGACAGACATATAGATAACTGATCAGTAGTAGCAAAACTCTTTCTATTCCTGAGATTTAAGTGGGATTTTTATCAAGATTCCTCAAAAAGAGGAAACTGTGTAAGGAACAGAGCAATAGCTTCAAAGGTAGGAGGAAAGGAGGGAAAGCAGGAAGGGAAGGAAGGAGCGATAGAGTGAAGAAGGAAGGGGCACTTCACAGTATATACAATAAAAACTTTCACTGTCTTTTTTCTTAATACATCCTTCAGTTCAAGCTGATGGAATCATATCACAGTATAGTTTAGTAAAATCAATTCTATAGGCTGGGCATCAAAAGTGTAGTATTGAGGGAAACAATTCTGCTCAGTTCACTTATTACAAAAAAGGTATTTTAAATGTATTTAAAGAAATAAATTTTATAAGATAGGTGTAGCACATTACTTCTTGGTTTCTGCATTTACACTTCAGCCCTCTTTCTTCCCACGTCTTTAACTAAGTTCTTCAAAGCTTCCTTCACTGCTACTACAGCTGCTCCTTAAACATTAGTATTCCCCAGAGTTGGTCTATGGGCTCATGCTTGAATGAAACCATTTATCCTCTACTTTGCTTACTACCTTAGGTAGATTTCTTCCAGATCCAGATCTGAATTCTCTATTGAGCTGTACCACGTATCTCTAGTTGTCTACAGAAGTCTCCATTTAGATATAACAAGACATAGAAAATGAAATGTAACTCACTTTCCCACCTCCACCACCAAGTGTATCTCCCTTCTTGGTCCCTTATCTCAACTAATGGCAATGCTACCCATCCAATAATAGCTCAGCTAAAATGTTGGAATGTGTTTTCTATTTCTCCTTTCCCCTCACCATCACTTCTCATACATAATAAAATTACCAAGTACTACCATAAATATTCTTCATAACTGTGCCTCCTCTCTACTTCAACTTTGGTCAAAAACTTATCTCTAAATTATTGTTTAATCTTCTAAAAGGTTTCTCAGATCCCAATAAATCCTCCACACTGCTCTCAAAGCAATGGCTTCAAAATGTAAGCCACTACCTATAAAGCAGTGTTGTTTCATGCTCCAAGACTTCCTTGCCATCCCTATACTAAAGGAATACACCCTCAGCAAGGGACACATGTCCTTCATCAACTGACCACCATCTCTGACTTTACTGGTGTCCTACTTGACTCTCACATCCAGCCACACAGAAACACCACTTGCGATTCCTGATTCTTCACACCATATGCAACTGCGATTATCATTGCCTTTTCACGACACATTTCTTCATGCTAAAACCTCTTCCTGTCTTCTCTGTCTAGCAAATACTTATCTATAAGATCCAGCTAAAGTGTCACTTTTGTCCTAAAATTTTTCCAGACACATCTCCAGGCTGACTTGGTCTGTGTTACTCTTCTGAACAAGCAAGAAGATAAAGTGATACAGCAGTTGATGAGGTCTGAAAGCCTAGACTCAAATTCAAACTCTGCCCCTGTGATACAGCAACTTATCTAACCACTTTATATTTCATTTTACCGTTTTTATGAATGAGTTAGTATAAGTACCTATTTAATGGGATTGAAGACAGAGATACAGTTATAAAATGCTTAACTGCTCCCTATTAATAGTACTCAGCAGCTGTTAGAGATTATCATTGTACTTATCATAGTACATTGTATTTTTTTTCCATGTTCACTCCCCTACCAAACTACTAGTATAATTTACTGAAATACATTGTTTGATTTAATTGTATCCTTGGTTACTAGCACAGTGTTTGGCACTTAACACACAATAAATATCACCTCCAAGTAAGTGAATAAGTCACATGTAACCAACTCAATAAAAGTATCTGTTTATTTAATTTTTAATGCTCTTATTAGAGGAAAAGACAATATGTAGAGAGGTAAAGAGGTAGGACACTAAGAAATATAGACGAATATTAAAATGTCAAGAAATGGAACATATTAAGATACAAATAACAGAATAATTGTTAATATCAATTATTAGATTAAAACACTCTTTAATTTATGCCATTGATTATTTCATAATTCCACAATTTCACTTGGATCCTTTGCAATTGCACGTGATGATGATATACATAAAATAATTCATAATATTTAAATATGATCTATAGCCTTTCATTGGACATGATTATATTCTTCTCTATGTAGTACAATCAATAAAGCATCAAATAGTCTTTTAAGAAGCACTTGGACTCACCCTCTGTCTTGTTTTTATAAAAATAAAGTCATACGATACTTCTTAGCAAAAGCTTATAAAAGATTTTGGGAAAAACAAATTTTTAGGTCTAAATTCGTTAGGGCATATTTTGTATTTGCAGTTTGAATAATATGAAATTTTCAAATAAATAATTTCTTCTGTAAATATTCCAGAATAAAATTCTACAAAATAAGTAAACTTGGCATGTCCCTTTAGCTTATTTAAGTCTTTGTTCAAATCTCACCTTCTCAATGAAATCTACCCCTATTTAATACTGAATCCTTTCCAAACCATTGACTCCTGATGCAACCTTGGACCCTCCTCTTCTCTCTCTCTCTCTCCCTCCCTCCCTCCCTCCCTCCCTCATTTTCTCATTTCCTTCCTTCTTTCCTTCCTTCCTTCCTTCCTTCCTTCCTTCCTTCCTTCCTTCCTTCCCTCTCTCCCTCCCTCCCTCCCTCCCTCCCTCCTTTTCTCCTTTCCTCCCTTCTGTATCTTTGTTACAGCATACATCACAATCTAACATATTTTACAGCTAACTCATTTGTTTGTTGATGTATTACAATGTCTGAAGCTGTATCTGGCATCCATAATTTTATTTATATTTCACATACATTATACACATACATATATAATATATAAAATATACCCAAATAAATCACAACCATTCATTAACTCTTCATACTCATATAATTTGCTCATATTAATGTTCCCAAATTTTAACCAAGTGGTATATTTATTTGATGTCTTAATTAGTAATCCATACCATATGAAAAAAAAACACTTCTAATAGATACTTTTGTAAAGAATAGATTCAAATATAATTCCTCTCTTTCAGATTCAACAAGACTCTTTTGATTTGCCAAGAGTTGTTAATTGAAACAGCAGATATATGTTAAGTAAACAAATTATTAGATTAAAATAAATGTTATCACATGAGAGTCTATTAATTTTCTTTTAGTTCACAGAAATTGCTCAGTTGGAAAATAGCCCAAAGTGAGTTAGTAATCATATCCTGTAAGTCCCATTATATTTTAATCCAAGACACATGTTAAAGTATTAATTTCTATTTTTAATTCTATAATAATTTAAGGTAACTATATAAAGTGTTTGTTTCTCTTTATATACTTTGGTCTTTCCTACAAAATGAGGAAATTAATGTAAAGAATATTTATAAAGATAATTAACCATTAATTTATTCTAAAATTATTTATTAAATGTTAAATTTAAACGTTCATTGAAGTCATTTCTTTAACTATGGTATTTTAAGCATAAAAATAATATGTTACAAATATAACCTAACAGTATAATCTTATATTCAATAATAACTATTACACTGTGAAACTTTTAAAACATGTATTTTAAATTATTCAAGCATATATGTTGAGTCATATTTAAATTTCTTAGAATAGAGATTTTTTTGATATGGTGGTCACATATCTCATATTTTTTCAGAACACACTCATCTTTGCTATGCCATCTCATCTTAGGAATATACGAAGAAACATCCTTCTAAGTTATTACTTTTAAAATTTTTGATTTAAGGTATTAAAAAGGAATTACAAAATTTGATTTGAAAATAGTTTATAATTAATTTTAAAAATAAAAAATATATACATTCAATACTAATGTCTAATAACCATGTTGCACTTCTGAAATTAATATAATACTGTATGTCAACTGCAATTGAAAATTTAAAAAATTATAAAACAGCACTAATAAGGAAAAAACACATTAGACACTAAAAGTAGCACTTTTTGCCATCATGCTGTTTGCATGCATTAATTCTAATTGAAAATTCAGTAAGAAGGAAACATATTTGGAAGTGTTTGCTTGGCAGGTAGTAATATTTAAGTAAGCAAAAAAGACAAAACTATAAGCTTAATCTCTAAACAGTGATGTGATATAGTTAAGAAACATTTCTTCACATTATTATATGAGGTTTGTTTTTAGAAAGAAAATGTTCCCTGTGTACGATCTTTTTTTTTCTATATACAATCTTTTTAATGGCATGCATTGATTAATAAACGTTTCTTACTTACTATGAATTAAACACATCAAACTATATTCATATTTTATTACAATGGAAAAACAAAAAAAAACATTTCCTGAAATCAATGATATAACTCACTTAGCCTCCATGGGAACATTAACTTATAATTGCTTTGGTTATATTAATTTCCATCCTTGCTTGAATATTATTTCATTAGCATTTTTCCCCTGTATTTAGTATCCTTTCTAAATTGCTTCACTGGGTACATTAAAATATTTGGGTCAAATTTTAACTAGCTTATTCATTGGTGGCATATCACTAACTGTTATTGTTTAATATAAAAGGTAAATCCTGGGAAGTGAAAATGCTTATTATATTAGGGTCAGTAAACTTGATATTGGAAATGGGGATGCATTCA
Source organism: Eidolon dupreanum (assembly GCA_028627145.1). Taxonomy (NCBI): domain Eukaryota; kingdom Metazoa; phylum Chordata; class Mammalia; order Chiroptera; family Pteropodidae; genus Eidolon; species Eidolon dupreanum. The sequence goes on from CM053503.1 coordinate 151,543,319, forward strand.
AAATATCCATGAGAATCATTTGGGTAAAGTTTTACAAACCCAATATTCGAAAGTAAGGAGATACTGCTGAGAGAATATCTACGATCTCAAAAAATTAAAGTATTTCTAAGTAGCTTTATTATACCAGTAACTCACCAATAAAAACCATAGGTTCATTACTTTTTAAAATATAATCACACTTAAAGTTACACCCTCATAACAAATTTATTTTATTTAAAGAACTTTGGCAATTTACTAATCAAATATTTATTGGAGGATAAAGAGCATTCTAAATTGAGGCAAAATACAGCACTGGTATCACAGTGACAAAACAAAAAGATCTCTGCCCAGTAAAAAGTAAAAAAGGCTAAATTTAGGCAAAGTCTTTGTAAGCGCATTCTTTCCATGTTTTTACACTCCATCATTTTTCTCCCCTATCTAATTCCTTGTATCCTCTATCTTCTCAAGCTCAGTGCCTTTTGGTTCTCTATTCTTTCTCCACCCTGTGGTTCTGAACCAAACTGTATATTAGACCATCTTATAGGAGAGATTTCAAACTTTAACATGGGAATTCTTGCATCAATAAAGATTTTGATTGAGTTGATATCAGTGGGGCCTAAGACTGTCCATGCTAATAAGTTCTCAGATAATGTTGTTGCCTACTGGTCCACCAGCCTCATTTTGAGTAGCAGGATATAGAGCACGTAAACAAAAATGCCCGGAAATCACCTAATTCCTATTAAATCAAAATTACCTGCAATGTTCTAGGATTTGATAATTTTAATAAACTCCCCAGGTGATTCCAATATGCAGTCTAGAGTTGAGAACTATTGTTCTATCTGGTGAAAATGGGGAAAACTCTGTTATTTATACCATTTGACTGATTAACTGATTATTCTTCATCTGAGACTTAAACACACTGACATACCTTTTGCTTTAATTTCCCATTTGTGTTGTAAAGCCCTCTATCAATGATTGGGAAATCAAACAAACAAATTGATGTGCATACAGGAAGATTTGGGAGGAAAAAAGGCCTAGGGTTAGAAAAGAAATGTTACCTGGCTGATTCTGAAGGTAAATATTTCAGATAAGTAAGAGACCTTCAGAAAACTGTTTACATCTTCCACCTAGCAACCATCTACATAAAAGTATCTAGGGTAGTCCCAATTCTATTGCGAAGCACATTTTAAAGCGAATATATTTTATTTTAGTTTTATTTCTTTTCAATTACTATTCAATGATTCAGACTTCTAAGCTGTCTATACTATTTCTGGCTATTGACTGAATTTCAGTGAACTGTGTCCTTGAAACACACTGTGCCCATGAAGTAGATAGTATTTCAAGTGGTTTTAATGTTAAGCTCTTTTCAGTTACACACTTGGAGGTTTGAAGAAGAAAAATGCTTGGGTTTAAGCAGAGGCGATTAGGGTTAGATGTGAAAAAGAATTTATTGACTATTAGAGTGATCAAAACACTATAATGAGCTACTGAATTAGGTTCTTGATTCTTTATTTGTCAGTATTAGAGGGAAATTGCTTCTGGATGATTTAGAGATCCACTTATAGACTACAGACAGGGGGCTTGATGAAATGCTTTCTAGAAGTACCTTGTAGTTCTATGATTCAATATTTATTCCTATGAATGGTGAAATTGTAACTAAAATAATAAAGATTTTGGGTTGTGTGACATGCTTTTAGAAGGCTACTACAATGAGGATATATTTTAAATGAAACAAATAAAGTTCATAGTTTATTCAAAAAATATACATTACTTCTAAAGCATGCCAAAATGTGTGGAAAATCAGGTTTAATGACACTAATATCAAACTGTACGCTACTACTTATTCTTCCAAAGGAGAATAATTGCACACATCTGTGTGTCCAGTGCCAGGTAGACTCTAAGAATAATATAGAATGATTTAAAATAAAGATGTGTGGTCCTCCTCCTACCTTCTGATTTAGTAAAGTCTGGAAAAGTGGCCGGAAGTTTCACTTTTTTTTTTTTTTTTAATTGGGAGCTTCATGTTTTTCAGAGGTAGCCTTTATAAAACCAACATTTCAAGATCTCTGTTCTCAGACTCTCTCTTCTTCATAATGAGAAGATAGTCCAGGAAGGGTAAATCATTTATTTAGATGGGAAAGCAGAGACGGAAATGGGTCTTAAATTGCAGTGCTGCTTCCTATCTCACACTAGGTCAAAGATTAATTAAACCAATCATTGTTGCCACATAGAGTGAGATCTCAGGATATATAAGGCTATATCCTGGTTTGGCCAAGGAAAGGATTTTGCACTTTAAAAATGTATTGATTATTTTAACCAGCAACATAAGGTCTAACACAATGAAAAGGCTCTCGGAGAAGATATTTAACTTTTTAAAAATAATTGAACTTAGCAAAGCAGAATTATGAAAAAGTATCTGGGCCTTCCAAAACACCACAACTATATTCATTTTCACATCACAGAAGAAAATGTTGACTGACTATTTTTTTGGACCTAATTAGTCTGGTGAGAGCTACTCCAGGGAACTGACTAGGTCATACTATAAGGAATACACTTCCACAGGTGACAGGAGTTTAATCCTAAAGGCAATTACTACTATCGTTCGACTGAAAAATGTGGCAAATATCTACAGATCCCTTACTGAAACTGACATTCAGAGTCAGTTAATAGAAGTATGATAAGATTTTGGCAGCTATTAATCAGGTTTGACCCTTGTTCCAGTTAAATCCCTGGTGACCTGTAGGCTATGACATGATAATATTGTTAGTTGTTCAAATAGGAAAGGAATCTTGTCTAATCTGTTCTTTATCACCAGATGCCTTATTTATTTACTTAATGAAATTTTATTTAACTTATTTTTAAAAGACATGTCATTGAGAGACCTTAAAACTAATTTTAAACTACATTCCTATCCACCAGGGAAATTTCCCCTTATAAACAGGCTGTTAATGTCATCAGTGTTTGTGAATCAGGATTCAAAACTATAAAAATATTCTTGAAAGTGAGCATGAGGTTTTTGCCTGTTTTTCACAGTAATATACATACATACATTATATATATATCCTTATATATATATATACATACATATATATATATGTATATTTTAGGATAATACAAGATAATAAAGAAATTAATCTACATGAGGAAACCAAAAAGAGTTTTAAATATAATTAGAATTGAAAGCTACACCTTATAGTACACAAATAAATGATATACTAGAGTTAAAGCAATTTAAAAAATGAAATCATCACATCATCGACCTGACACAAACCAGGAAATGAGAAAAATTGACATTAAACTTTTCCATATCACTTTACATTATAGACCACCTATCCCTATATCTAGACTTGATAAAAAAAATAAATAACCCTCTTTTGTTTATTATAGCTCCCTATCCAAATATTAATACATGGGAATAAAAATATTCTCTCTTCATTATGTGTCTGGATGGGTTTCTTTCTCAAATTGATAAAAAAAAAAAAGGTGTCAATTTTGTCATGAAAATAATTAATATGGAAAATCCAGTTTTACATCAGATAAGCAATGTAAGTATTTGTTGAACTAATGAATGCTATCTAGTCTAAATTTTCTTATTTTATTGATGAGGAAACTGAAATTAAAATAAACTGATTGCCTCTGGACAAATCCAAAATAATGTCCATGCATCTCTCAGAGACATCATGACCTCTTCAGGGTTTTCCAGACAGCTTAGTTTCTTAACATCATAGCGGAGAATCGTCTTATAATCACTTCGGGAATCGAAATGACAAATAATGCTGAAATGCAAAGAGATATACTACATTTTATAGCACTAGGAAACTGAAAGTTAGTTATCCTCAGCTAAATTATTATGCTCCTTTCCGATGTCAAAAATTTTTTTCATCATAATTCAAACTCATTCACTTTGTTTCTGTCTCAAAGCAATGTTCTTTTTCCTGTTTTAGGTTATTTCTGAGCTCTAGGTTTCGCAGTCTCCTAATGTTCAAATTCAAATTTTTGCATTGTACATTATTTCATTCTACTATAATCATTTTCTTTCTTTACTGGACATTTCTTCATGGCCAATATTCAGCACCATCATTTTAAAAAAGTAAAGACAAATTCACCCTTTACCTTCATTACCTTCAGACAGCCAAGCTGTTTGTACAGATTTTCTGACAGATCTCAAATATCTATCTTCAGCCCTTCTTCAAGATATCTCTAAATTTCTCACCTGAGTTTTCAATTAGTTCCATTATTTTTTGATCTGCTCTACTTGGGTGAATAAGCAATATCTAAGATTGATAAATGTCATGACTAAACTCATTTCCATCCTCATTCCTGCCACAACATGATTCTCCTATATTCTCTGTCTCAGTGACTAAATGCATCACTGATTCAATTGCTCCAACTTAAAACTTGGAATTCATTCCAAATTTCTCCTCTGTCCTCATCAGTTGGTTAGTAAGCCTTATTGTACATTCTATTGTCTATCTCTTAAATACACTGCTTTTCATCCCAGTTCTTTATCTGGCATGTTCTAGACCCTTTCTCTGCCTAGCTGATGTTTACACATTCTTTGAGGGTCAACTCAATAAAAATCTCCTTCATCAACCCTTCACCAAAGTCCCTCACCTAGAACCACTTACACTGCATCTATCTCCCACTTTCTTCTTTGTGATCTCATTTCATGTCATACAGACTTTAATTATAGCACCTAACCCAGTTATTATAGTTGGGTACTTCTGTGACAATCTATATCACAAATTTAACATCTTTCAGTCACAAAACCATTTGTATTCACCTTTTATCTTTAAACCCCAGAAATATACCTGGCATTTTGAAAAAATTAATAAATGCTTGAGCACAATTACACACAAGCAAATATGCCAACAACTTATGATGAGGAAACATCACAGTTCAAAGATACTGTGCTTATTGACATTTAAGCACACAATAATGTAAATCAACAATTTATATATGCATATATATGATATATGATTTAAATAAGATATATAGATTATATATAAATATGTAAATAAATGAGATATAGATAAATGCCATAATATCATCATACATTCTAAACTTCTTTAGAAGAAGCAGATTCTAACTTACAATAAATTGGAAACTACCTTAATGATTCGTATAGCACACTGAGGACTTTACATTGTTACTCTCTGGAGACATTTTAAATATTTAAAATATTTATAATATATAGAGATTCATATCAGTGATATGTAAAGAGCCATAAAAAGCAAAATGTAGAAATATTAAGCAAAGAATATGAATAGAATGTTTAAGAAAAGTATTACCAAATGGTTAATAATTACATAAAAAGATGTTCAACCTCACTTATAATCCAGAAACTATAAATTAAAATGGAGAATTGTGGTTTTGTGTATAATTTTTAAATAAAAAATGATATTTAGTTTTCATGTGGGTAAAAATTAAGCAAACTGCTGGTGTGGGTCTAAAGTGATAAACGATTTTTGAAGAGTAATTTGTTTCTATCAAATTTTTGTATATAAATTCACATGTGACCAGGCACTTCTATTTCTAGAAATCTGACTTATAGAAGAATGTGCACAGATGGACAAAAATGTATATAAAAAATGTTCCTTAACTGAGACTAATACAATGTAACTTAAATGTCCACTAACAAGGGATTGGCTAATTTAAAACCATAACTTGGGAAACTCCTGCCTCATTAAATAAAGAATGAAATTAGTTTCTATTGAAATGAAAGGATTTTGAAAATATAATGCACAATGAAATACAAGTAAGTGATAGAATATAGTGTACCCATTTTATAAAACAAAATCCCAGAATTCATATATGCCTATATGAATAAATATACACATAAATACACACATATTTAACAAATTTGTTACCATATAGTAATCATTTTATGGAAAAATATAAGTTGGGGAAAAGGTGCTCATTCATGGAGATACATTATTGCATTTAAATCTATACACTTTTGTATCATGTACATTTAAAAAAATCAATAGTATGAAATAATCTATACAGTTGGCAGAGCAAATTAATTATCCCAGTGTTACAGATGAAGAAGTTAATGTTTAAAAAATATTTAACTAATGTATCCTAGGTCACATAATAAATTATCATAAAGCAGTGTTTTAGCTTCCAGATTCCTATATATCTTCTTTAATATGTTTACGTTAAGAGACACAAACAATAAGTGTCTAAATTTAAAGACCAAATGGGGTGTGGGGGGATGATAATAGTTTCAGAAGCTATTTTAAGTACCATATTGAATAACTAAAATGATCTACACATATCTGCTCTACACTCTTGAAAAATAATTTGTTCTGTAGTCATTTGAAGTAACACAATTATGAGTCATAAAGAGTAATGAAAATTAAGCTATTACTCAAGTGCTCTTCAAATTTATGGCAAAAGCCATAAAATACTGTCATTTTATACTTATTATTTTATGAAACATTATATATGATGGAATTCAACCTATTGATTTTACGGAGGAGGAAACTGAGGCCCAAATAGGGCCGATATTCAAATAAATAATCTCAGTAATAATAAAGAATGTTAAAACGGAACCACCTAAAAGAATTATACCACAAACACGTTTCAAGCACATAAGGAAGAATGTTTTCAAAATATTACTTTTCTTCTCATAGAACATATGTTTGGTATTATTTTATTTAAAAAAAAAAGATAATCATGATCTCTTAAGTTAAATGATGCTTCTCTGCAGTGTTTTTCAAACTTTATTTTTTAACCACCATTTACGGTACAAACATTCATATGGTGGCTTGGTACACTTATATAATAAAAACGTTTAAAACTATATTGACCCTAATTATGTGCAAAGCATTTTGATACTGTCTTTTCTCCTCTATTGTAATCTTGTCTGTTTTACTTAATTTATTCTATTTCAATAAAAACTTAATGTTGTCAGGGTCCACCGAATTGATTTTATAATCCACTAATGAGTTGCAACCAGTAGTTTGAAAGCACTATTCAATTGCATGTGGATAAAGGTCAAAATAGGAAATTAGAGAAATTAGTCTTAGTGTTTCTGGTACATATGTGCAGTAAATTGGCCTTTTAATGCATTTAAAAATTTAGAGCCATTAGAGATGAAACTTATTTTTTCTAAAGTTTTAAAATCCAAGAAGCTATGGAAAATTATTGCATGACAGTGCCTGCCACAATAAATTCTGTCTAGGGCTGTGTCTTTGAGACTGATGATTCCCAGAGGTAGTGCTTTTTAATTTCTACCATCATACCTGGAAATTTGGGGTAGTCAAATCTGAATTTCTCCTACATGACAGTATATTAAACTGTGGGCTAGTATAAAAAAAATCTGGAATTCTCTTCAAGAAACATATTTATAGAAAATAATACATCTATAGGTATTAAATAAAGTTTTTATGCATTATTAATATGTCACTAAAAGAAATTATCTTTCTGATGTGGATAAAACTTTGGACATCCTAAATATTATAAAAAGAATGTTATAATAAAGATAGTGTAATTTTTTGTTGTTCTTTTTCTAAAATTCTGAAATTACATAAGCAACACAGATTTTTTAGAGAATAATAAGTAACAAAATACATGCAAAATTTTAAAAAAATAATCTTAACACAGTAGTAACCAATGTCAATTTATGGGTGTCTACATATCCTTGACCTCCCTGTTATCGTTCTATGTTACTATGATAATTAAGAGAGCACAAAATACACAACCGAAAGTAATTTGAGCTGTGAGTAACTGAAATTGCTTCTGTCCTCAAACTTTCATTCTCTCTAGAATTTTTTAAGTTTTGGCAGTCTAACTATGGAAATACTTAGTTTTCAAAACATTTATGTAATTAATCATAAGTAAAATTTTTTTCAAATTTCTTGTACAAATTTTTAATTCTTTTAAATTTTATTAAATATTTTGTTTTAAAAATACCATACTTTACTATCACGTAGCTAAAATGATTTTCTTCTCCTTTTTAAATTTCTACTTTTTATGTCATATTTAAAAAGACCTTTATAATTCCATAGTTCTTATCTATATTTTTCTTTTAGACCCATTTATACTCAAGTTCATGCCTTTTAAACTTTCAATGTAAAATTCATTTTATGCTTTTGTTTTATGATAGGGATCTAACTTTATTTCTATTCCATATTGTGAACCATTTGTTCTAAAATGATTTATTGAATAATTATGTTTTTGCCATTTCTTAAAAATGCCAATTTGATAAAAACTAAATTACTATATAGAGTTTAGATTCCATCTGGACTTTCTATTAGATTCCATTGAGACAATTCCATTCTTAACTAATACTATACTGTTTTAACAATTATTACATTATAACATTTTAATACTTGGGGAAAATCCTTCCACATATTTCTTTTTTTTTTTTTTTTCCAAATGTCTGGCTATTTTTTAAATGTATCGTCCAATAATATTTTAGACTACTTTTGTTCAGTTAATAAAATTGGGTATTGAGTGAAAATGGTTAAAAGAATAGTATTTTTTTTTGAAGAACTGACATTTTCATACTATAAGTCTTTTCCTCTTGGAATGTGGTAATTCACCATTTATTTAAGTGTTCTGCTATGTCTTGGTGAAATATTATAGTACCTTTTTTACATTAATTTAAATTATTTTAAATGTCTTAAGTGTCAGGTTCTCTCCTTCTGTCTCTTCCCCTCACCCTTGGGTTCTAATCAGTGAAATTAAATCAATCATAAATACATACAATATCCTTCTTGTAAAGGAAAATAATCATCCTGGGTAATGGTTACTCAAATTCAAGAAATATTCAAATAAGAAAAAAAAAAACTGAAGGTATTCTTGTCATTATGCTCTATCATCTCCATTATAACAAAATTCATGGACAAAAGTACTTTAGATAAACTAAAACTAACCATTATCAGTGAGATAGTAATACGTAAAAATTATTTTGGGGGCCTATCTTTTATAACTTCATCATAAATTAATATAGTAACTATTTCTTTTGAAAATGTGCTAAAGGAGAGAAGCAGTCATGATGGTATTATAAATAGTGAAATAATATATAAAATTTATATGGGCTTGAGAAGTGGAATATATATGAGATTTAGGGAATTTACATTTATTCTAATATAATAGGTGAAAATCTGGTTTGACACAAGATAAATCGACAAGTACCCAATAACCACTTCGTTTCCTCCTCATCCTCATGTCATTTGTTTATTTAATTTTTCCTATAATCTAACCAATTAAGTCAATAAATATATATGATACATCTCAGATTAATGCAAAGCAGAATTCTAAGGAGGATATTTTTCTCTAGGCTTGCCTAATTCTCTAACCATAAAAGTGATATGGAGTATTTGCTTTTCCAAGAATGACATCTAACACTTCTTTCCATTCCTATAGCAAACAGTGAGTATGAGTGTTTATTTATCAGAGGATGCTCTTATGTCACATGTAGATAATTTTGACATTTTTTTCTTCTATAGTCAAAGATAGTTACTCTAAAAAAAGTCAACTCTTTTGCTGTAAAGATATAAATCATTCAGAATAAATTGTAAATACTACCAGAATAACAAAATTCTTCTAATGGTAATAATTCCAGATAGTTCTGACTATTCTCAATGTCCTCTCAGTAATCCTTCAAAAGTGCTATATTCCCTATCTGATCTCACCAGTTAGATTACCTACCTGCACCAAACCCCATAATTTGCATTTCTACAGTATAAGTGCCTGACATTAAGCTTTTGATAGCTGAGGCATTCAGTTCAAAAACATCTATCACAAATAAATATATTGTCAGCTATATGACACATGTAAAACATTTATATAAGAAGCCACGCTGCCCCCATCCATGAAGTTCCCCTTTTAAAAAGCCATGGGTAACCTAGACTACTTATCATTTAAGTGATCTCGCTTGTCCACTACAGCAAACTAATTCCTACTTTTATCTTTTACATTTGCCAGTAAAGAGTGAACTCCTGAAACTCTAGGCACCCCACCCTCATCTCCAATAAAAGCAGAGCCTCGTGTCCATGTTTGCTCTCTCTCTATCCATGACCTCACTGTGTGGCTATTGGGCCTGCTGTGTACCCTCCAAGACCTGTGAATAGCAAACCTTGTTTTATCAAAGTTCCCTGATGGTTGTTGCTGAGGTGTGTTTTGCAATCATAATAAGAACCACAAAGGCTGGTCTATCCACAGTGTTGGCTCTGGTCCCAAATATATCTTAGGGCTCAATACAAGTATATGAGCCCGGGTGAATGCACCATCAATAGGCTGAAACTTATACAAAACAATCCCCCACACTATCTGTATCTATATGTCTATGACTGTTTTATATCATCTATACCTAATCACTGCGTGGACTCATGGGCACACACATGCAAATATCCTAACCATGCAAGGAAGTATGAACAGTAACTATCTTTTTCAACCTTTTTTGTTGTGTAGATGAGGGAACTTGAGGAAACTGATGTCCTTGCATTAGATAGTCAGACATGAGTGACAGGAGCGAAGGGCCAGTTCTGTAACCATAGAAACTTCCCTTGGAGACCTTCCTTAAGTACCTCCCAGAAATACCTCCCTTTTAGGGTTATAAATTTCCCCAAATCCTAGAGCACAAAAGCCATAAAAGCTGCTGGCTAAACCAGCTACAAATGCATGTGCAGAAAGTACTGCCTATAACTTTAGCCTCATTATACCATCATTATAATATCATGACTATACCTGGAAGTTCATGAATCCAATTATAACAGATTGAATTCTGGGTAAGCACATGTTCAGTAGGCAAAGTGTTATATAGCAACCTACTTTCAGTCAAAGTGACCTCACATAGGTATCATCTAGGCTCTCCCATCACAGCCCAAATATAAACAGATCTCATTTTTGCATGGTTACAGTGTTCCTGGCTGGAAATCCCCTCCCTTTGGGGTGTACTATCTTACCGCTTCACCTCCTAAATTCCACAGGGCTACAGGCTTCCTTAGAGCACCAGTCTCCTTCTAAATGTACTTTCAATAAATCTTACTTTTTCTAAATCTCGCCAACCTGTAATTCTTTGCTGCATCGGCGGGGAAGCACCAAAGATTGACACACAATGCCACAGTCCCCCAAGTACTTTCTCTTTTTCCTCCCCTACCCAAGCTGGAGTGACACCAGATTTCACCTCATCTCAGTGGTGACACTTGGAATTTAGTTAGTTTAGAGCTAGGAGTACAGCTCTAATCTCGTGATACCCTCTGTTCAGTACTCTTTTTTGACCTTTTCAAATATTCCTCATCTTTGTCTTGTACCTAGAGCATTTCCAAAGAACAGGTATAATTTTATATACTTTCTTTATACCCCTTGAGCTTTTAGCATGGCATTTAGCAATATCTCCTAAATCACATTAAACTGTATTTTACCAAGCATTTCAAAGGACTATATCTCTTGTAGTTAAAATGGAAAACATCCCATTCTTTTAAATTTTAAGGTCATCAAATTACAACAAATATTATCAACTTATAGCAGAATAAGCAACAAATTTTTTCTGTCATTTTCTGTAAGTAAATTATTGGGGGACTTTTGGATATGTTTAGATAGGCATGATTTTAGAAATGTATGCAAATAATCAGTCTATAGTCGTATTTTCTTTAATTTTATAATATCTCCAGAAACTACAACCTCCAAAAAGGAAAATAGGTAATAACTGAAATCAATAAGAAGGCTTATGGACATGCAAAGTTATTAGTAAAATACAAGGGTTTTAATTAAAGATGCTGGCTTTTAACAAAGGCTCGCTGTTATCCGGATTGATCGAGCCTGCTGGCTCAGCGCTTTCTCTTTTCCCCATTAGCTCCCACTTGGCTTTTCTCTGCTCTAATTGGATATTTTACCATATTGGCACCTTCTTTTTAAACAACACTTGTTCCACAAAGATTGTAAATACAATTACACGTTAGACTACTTGTATATGTATGCATGTATGTGAGTATAGTTAATTAACTCTTTTCACAATTTGTCATTTCGGTTTTACGATCTACAGAAAACTTTTGGAAATTTCATGGAAAAAAAGTAAAATTTAATTTTGAGTTGCTACGCTTTATTTCTGAGATTTTGATGAACCAAAATACATAATTATTTTCTTAGATTTTAATATTCTTTTCAAATAATTTCCAGATATATTTTAGAACATATAAAACAATACATACATATTTCTAAGGTTTGACTTAGAAGTGAATAGACTCCATAAGCCAGGCCAAGATTTTTAGTTTTGTTGTTTGTTTTTTCTTATCATTAAACAGAAAATTCCAATATACTGAAAGTATTTTTTTTGTGCGTAAGTATAATAAATTACTGAGAAAAATAATAATTTCTAATTTTTCCTAGCATGTTCTATGTCTCCGTATAGAAACAATAAGCAACATAAAGCATTGTTTAGAACAAGAGTTTACATTGCCAGTATAATAATATCCTCTGTTCACAATTATCTACAACAGAACAAACACAGTACTTGTATTAATTACAATGCAATTATACTTCTAATTTAAAAATATGTTTTGAGATAATCCATCTAGGAAGAATATAGTAGAAGGAGTGAATTCCCCCAGGAGTTTTCTTTTGGTTAAAATAAAGTCTTAGCTTTATTCAATTTAATGAACATTTCAATGGTCAGAAATATATCTGTTCATTCTAGTAGTTGACTTCCTCATTAATTTTTGTGTTATGATATTTTGGTTTAGTAAAAACATTTTTTTAACCTACTGTTAAATGTACTTAAACTTTTCAATTAGATTCTAAGCAAGAAATATCACATGTAAAGCAACTTAGAAGACTGAAGAGTATATTGAGTGGTAATCGCCTGAGAAAAGTTTAGTTATATAACCAGCAGTTAAAGACAATTATGACTACTTTAATGCAAAATATGTGCAAAGATTAGTAGAATCATATTCTAACATTTTGATATATCTTCTCCTTCTCCCTCCTCCCCCTGCCCCCCACCAAAGGCAGTGTCTAACTGCAATGACACCAGGTCTAGAAGGACAAAAGATATGAGTAAAATGGAATATCCACTCTGCCTAATAATAGGAAGCTGGAGAGAGCCTGCCTGATATCCTGCTCACAGATAAAAAAGGAGAAGTATCTATTTTAAATGAGATAAGTGTGCTTCATATATCTTGCAGGAACAGAGATAACTTTGTTCTTTTAATCATTATTATTTATTTCTTAAAGCTTAGTCTCTCTCACACCTAAACCTATGGAGCTCAGACCTCAGGACTAAATTCTTAGGACTAGAGAGAGTTGTCATTCTTACCAGTAAGCCTGATAAGTAATATTCTATAAGCTTCAGACTTTACAAAGCAGATAAGTTTGTCTCCCCTGACATGACTACATTAATCCACTGAATCAATTTACTTAAGCTGTGTTGTGGAGCAACTCAGCCACGATTTAACTGAGCTTAAAAGTACTTTCAAGTTTGAGTCACTGCTTCACATGAAATTCAACTCGCAGTATCCCTTCATAAGTTCTACGTTGACCTACTGCAACTATATTAGAAATGTTCCTGTTGGGTTTATAGAGCCACGATGCTGTAACATCAAAAAGAATTTAAGGAGAATTAATTCAAGTTGCTTTAGAAAATCAGAATCGTGAGTAAAAGATTAAAAAAGAGACGCTTGGCTAGATTCTACAAGTAGAATTTAGTTACTTAAATATTTATAAAATTATTTAGGTTGTCGAAGTTTTATCCTTTAGGAATTTGTTTAAAAAATATTTTACATTTAAAAAACATTTTAAAAATAGTTGTTGGTTTTGCAGTTTATAGTCTGAACATTATTATAATCTCTAGAAGAATAATGACACACAACATGCAATCAAAGCTAAATGTAGAACCCAAACCAGTGTACAAAATAAGTCACAAAAATGTTACTAAGTTTAACTAAAAATTCAAAAAATTTTACTAAAATTTCTATAGCTATGCATAATAAGCTGTTTTCCATACTATGCTGTCAATTTTTTTACATTCTTCTTCCATTTGACTAAATCTATTAAAACAAAACAAAACAAAAACACTTTTCCTCATTTTTAAAACATGAACCTCTTGCAGACCTTCTCTCAAACTTATCATTTTTATCAGCATTTTTGTTTTCTCATATCTCTATTGAGAGATGTTTTCTCTCTGATCATGTTGTTTCATTTCACCCTCACAAGTCATTCGTTATCATGGGCTTGTTCTCCCAGAACCTGAATCATTCTCCTTTACTCCCAACTTCTCACCATGTAGTGACATTGATAATAATTCTTAGCATATTTGCTGTTTTAGAAGGAGACACTGTGGGAAGACCTCGGTGTTGATAAAATGTGATGAATAAAGCATGTTCTTAACATCAGTTTCCTTAGCTGAGGTATAGGGTTTTTCAATACCTTTACCTTCCTTCCCGAATGTACAAAAATTTGCAAGTAATAATTATTGATAAAAAATAAGCAAAAACTTGGCAAATCATGAAGTTGAATTCCTCCAGAAAAGCCAGCACTAAGGTGAATTTTTTCAGTCGTAAAGAAAAAAATCATTTGTAAACAATATAAGACTATGCCTTTCGGATCCTAAAATGCACTTTTGTGAGGTCAATCAACAAAAGGAAAATATTTTCAAAAGCTTATACAGTCTATGCTTTATGATTATTAAAACATTCAGTCAGAGTTCAGAGATAAGTGCATCTCAAATGGGCCTAAGGGCAATTTTAACTAACAAAAGGAACCATTCGAAATCTAAAGAAAGCCTGGAAAATTTTACATTAAAATTTTGTTTGATCATATACATTGTATCTCTATATTTCTGGAGGTCTAATATCTCTATGGAATCTCTCATAAGGTCTAATTTTCAAAAATATATAATCATACCTCTAACATTCAGGTCTTATTAATAATATGTGCATACATCTTTGAGTAGTTCCAAAATATATTTTGCCTCAGGATGTTGGGTTCTTGAAATATGGATAAGCAATTTACCTTTCAAGTAGCTCAAATAAGGAGAGAGAGAGACTAGGAATGAATGCCAAGGGCAACCAGCCTCTACTTTAGAAGCCTCCACTTCACTCCAGAGCTTTTGCTTTTCCATCCCCCAGCCATGCATGTCAGGAGCTTTCACAGGGTGGAACTGACCTAGGGGAGTTCCACTTCTGTACCCGTTCATTCAGATTTGAGATAGATTAAGCTATTTAACAGTAGGTCTTTTAGTTTATTATAATATCTATTCTTTACTAGGCGATTAGTATATGCCAAAAAATATCTAAGCATTTCAAGTACATTATTGTACTGCTTTTGAGAAATCTTCTAAGGTAAGTGTAATTATCTCCATTTTATAGATGTGGTAATTGAGGTTTAGAAAGATTAAGTCACTTTCTCATAAAAGAAAGTGAAAATAACTAGGATTTATATCTTCTGGCCAATTTGGAATCCAATGTCTTTGCCAACTAAGCTGTACTATACAATACAGTATACAGTAAACAGTATTATCTTTAGATTCTGGACAATTAGGTGGAACTCCTTGGTAATAGCTGTGTAAATTTAGGAACTTCCTGACTCATTTTCTCAGCTTATGGTTCCTCAATTGTAAAGTGAGACTGATGATAACTGAACTCTTTAATTCACAGAAATATTGTGAAAATAAAATTTAAAATGAAAATAATTTATAAACTATAAAAATCTATGCAAATGAATACTATTCTAAAATTTGGACTTATGCATATCAAATACATTTAAATCCGTTGAAATTAAATTTGATAGAATGTGAAGTAGGCACAGTGACCACTAAGTTGATCTCAGGTTATTATAGTAAACTTAATTTCTATGCTGAAAAATTAGATGAATTAAATAACTCAGCTGATGATTTGATACATGAGCTATTACTTGATGATTTTCTCAGTTAAGACTCTCTCTCATCTCACTAGGTGGTAAGTAACTCAATTCATTTAAATGTGTTAGAAGAACATTGTGCTTCTTAAGGCACCTAAGAATAGAGGTGCAGCTGGACCTGGGGAAGGCCAAAGAGCCAGAAGGTAAAAACTGTCAAGAATTGTTTCTTATTCTTTCTGATTCTCATTAGCCTCTGTATAGCTGATTTATCCTTTTAAATCACTGAGGACTGGCTATTTCTGGTTCTCATTAACACACTTGGTTCAAAATGGAAGCCTCTAGTAGGTTCGATATCCCTTCAACTTCAAGTTTCTAAGGTAGCATTATCAGCATCTTGGGATTCCAAGTCCAAATTCTCTGGGGAAAGAATCTGATTGGCCTTGCCTGGGTCCATATCCACTCTTATTACAGGATCACTTAACATTAAAGGATCGCTATTAACATTTTGTTCTGAATAATTATTCTTTATTTGGTGAGGGTGGAGGGAGGCTCTCCTATGCCTTGTAGGACGCTATTAAAATATTGTCTATAAATACTGTAGTGAATGTATGTATTTCACACAGTAATTTAATTTTGCTTTAGAATCCTCCTTGAAATTCTCATCAAAACACTGCTGCCTTAAGACATTGTTTCCATTAAATAAGATAAGTCTACACGGAGATACTATGTCCCTTTAAATAAATTAAGTCTATACTGAGATACTATGTCAAAGACCCAAAGTTTTTCCCAGAAAAGAAAAAGCTAAAGGAGTTCATCATCATCAAATTCCAGTATTACAAGAAATGTTAAAGGGACTTCTTTAGGAAGAAAAATAAAGATAAAAAATATGAATAATAAAGTGGCAATAACTTCATATTTGTCAATAATCACTTTAAATGTAAATGAATTAAATGTTCTAATCAAAAGACATAGGGTGGCTGAATGGGTAAGAAAAAAAGACCCTTACATATGCTGCCTACAAGAGACTCACTTCAAGTTGAAAGACACACACAGATTGAAAGTAAAAAAAAATGAAATAAAATATTTCATGAAAATGGAAATGAACAAACAAAAAGCTGGGGTAGCAATACTTATATCAGACAAAACAAACTTTAAAACAAAGGCTATATAACAAGAGACAAAGAAGGACCCAATAACTCCATTTCTGAATATTTAGCCAAAGAAACCCAAAACACTACTTTGAAAATACATATACATCCATATGTTCATTGAAGCATTATTTACATATACATTTACATATTATTGCATATACATGTATCCTTGATCCTGCAAATATCACTTTTAGGAATTAATACTACAAATTAATTTATATTATATGAATGGAGTGAAAAAAATCAAGGTTCATTATAGCATGCAAAGCATGCTAACATTTAAGTAAAAAATGGTCAGGAATTTTTACATATTTCCTAGTATATGCATAAATTGTATTTGGAAGAATATATAAAAGTAGCCAATAACATCTGGTGTCTACGGGATGCTGAAGGACAAATTTGGGATACGTATGGGAAGAAACCTTTTATTTTATACTCCTTTATATTTTACGAATATTGAATGAGAAAATGTCCATGAAATTAAAGCTAAACTTAAGAAATCATTTACCATTTAGCATATATCTTTTCCTATATCTTTTATCTTAGATGGCTCACAATAAGGTAATTATTTTTATATTCTGTATTGAAACAGAATCTAACAATGATCATAAACTGAGAAAATTAGACATAACTAAACTTACATTGAACAGTATAACAAATTTTTACAATATCTCGTATTTGTATGTTTAAATTTTAATAGTATTTTCTGTGTGTCTTCTATGCTAAGAAAAAAAGGAGTACATTTCAAATAGCTATCATACTGTTTTCCATATATTATTTTGGCTTTTGTTACTATAGCAGGAAGAAAAGTCTTTACCATTTTATTTATATAGGGCATTTTGTTTTTCCCTTTTAAACCATTTGTCCTTAAGATTAGTGAAAGTTCAGTACAGATTTAAGTATCATGACTTTAAAAATGCTAAAAAATTAGATATTTGTCTTTATATTTCGTACACTTTGTTTTTAAATGTCTTAACAATGATGACAGCTCATATTTAATAATTAATAGAAGAAACAATATACACAAAGGGCAAGATACAATGTTATTTAATAGTGACTCTATATCCATAATTCACATAGTTTGTAGCTCTGTGCCTAGAAGGTGCACAGTGCCCTTTCCCTTTCTTTATTTTTCTAATGAATGAATGGTGATGTAACTATTTGAGAAAAGTACTGAGATATTCAGTCAAGCCAAAACTGAGTTATTATTTTGTACACATTTGGAATCCTATTTCCTCTGACTACAGACTCTGAAGTAACAGCAAATATCACTCCATCTGTGTTGTTGATATCATTAACCTAAAAACTACAAAGAAATATAAGAAGCAATTATATATTATGTTTTATTTGAAAGAAACAAAATTTGGCAGTTTATTTGGATAGAATCAAATCTACCACAAGGAGCCAAAAGTTCATTTTTATATTTCTAATCACAGGAATTCTGAAAATCATCAATTATTAAAATTACATGGCCATTTCAAGCCTATATTTTCTGTCAAACACTTACAAGTCTGGCAATGATTTTCTGTGGGTCCCCAGCATCGGCCAGTACAGGACTTATGGCAACGTCCACCTGTAGAAGAGGAAAACACACATGTGCATTATAATCTTTCACCTTTTGGTTACAAGTAACTCCTCAAAGGAAATATTCTTGCTCCTTTAAGAGAATTTTTAATGTCATATTAGAGTTGAAAGATAGCTCAGAAAATGCCTGCTTAAGTAACAAAACCTCCTCATATTCAAAATCCTCTCGTTATTTTATAAGAAAAGGAAGTCAAAGAATTGTGGATATTACCAGATACTAAGAAATAAATATTGACATGAAATGAATTTCACCTTGACTACTAAAGAGTTTTATTCTCATGATCTATTCTTTTTGATATAATTTCTATATTCGTGGCTTACTGATATCAAAGAAAATTAAGGATTAAATCAATAGTTAAGTTGAAGTCTACTAAATGAATAATACATTCTTATATGCACATGACAAACCATCAGAACGAAAAGGTTGCATACATAATTTAAATTATCTTTTGTTGCAGGAAGTCATGAGAGGACATGACCACCAGATGAACCTTGAGCAGGACCCAGGCAACTGGAAGATCCTCACCTACCTCTTGTTCATCCTGCCTACTATTTCCATACTAGCAGCTGTTTCAAGGGTGTCTCTGAGAGAGTAAGGCACTGTTGAGACTGTCTGGATTGAATAATGTGACTGAACCCAGGAAAGGCCTCTATACAAACTTTTAAAATTCTGGCAAGGGTGTGTGGAAATCAACTCAACTTGTGGCTGCCTAAGACAAGCTTCATATATGAGTTCCCTTGCTTATTACACCTGCCAGCTACCAGACTGGAGCTGTCTGCCACTTTCTTTGGTCTCTCCCTGCCCTCAGAGTACAGAGCCAACGTGTGAACCAACTTTCTTATATTAAAACTTCGAGCATTTAAAACAGCTACATTTTTTTAGAGAGCTCAATTTCAATTATTTGACATATTATTCTAAAATTTTTATCAATTCTACCTTCATTTCCAAATGTCAACCTTTATCTTTTGTAGTGGCATCTTCCTCTTAAAAACTATGCTACTATGGGTATTTGCCTATACAAGTACAGTTGTCCCACAGAGAAATTCCCATAAGGACTGAATATTAGCTAGAGAAATTGTGCATAATAACTTTCTTTAAAGTTTGCTTCTGAATGTCATAAGTTCATTCTAAATTTTTGTAGGTACAAAGGTACAGAATGAGGTTATTTTTAGAATGAAAAGTAGACATGAAAATCTATTAAAGATGAAAGCTTTTCTACAGCATACATTTTATTAAATCTTGAGGCTAGTTTTCTAATATTAGTTGCAAATAAATACATGCCTATTCAAGATGTTTATTTTAACATAATTAACTATCTTGCAGATTATGGACTAGGGTTCTGTCAACTGTTTCCATCTTTCCTTGACCTGCAGTTTTTAACTCTCCATCTCAGAAGTTCTTATACTTGGAAAATTTTTCTGTCTGTCTGTTTCTCTGCCTGCATGCCTGCCTGTCTGTCTTTCTGTCTCTGTCTCTGTCTCTGTCTCTCTGTCTCTCTGTCTCTCTGTCTCTCTATCTCTCTCTCTCTCTCTCTGTGAGAGTGACTGAGTAAATCTATTAAGGAACAGATTCAGCAGACACACTTTCTCAGGCTGAACTTTAGACCATCCTAATGGTCTATCCTTCTGCAAATGAGCAGTACTATTTCCAAGTTAATATAACACTTAGGCTTGATTCCAATCACCTTAAATGTGTCAGGATCCTTGCCACAACAGAGTTTATTTAAAGCAATTCTGTTTTCGAAGCACTGCTGCTGACATCACTGGCATATAATATCCTGTCACTCTGCCATCTGTTTATTTAGATCTAAACACATTATAACTACATAATGCAAGCTCATTCTAGCTGACAGGGAAAGGACTCCATCTGGCCTGAACAATATAACTTTAATCAGTGATAATGATAATTATTATTAAAAACCTACTGGAGTTCTTTTGTACAAAGCTAATAAATCTAAATTGATTTATACCAGTGGAAATTAGAAAAACTGAAATAAAATGGGAAGCAGTGAAAACTTTTTTTTGAGTACAAACTTTTTATGAGAAAGTAGCTAATCTTAATGTATTTTTTTAGGTGTGTTAAAATCTCTTAAATTGACAAATTAAGTAGTCTGTTAACTGAAACTATCTGAAAGAGAGGATGATCTACCATTTAATCTGTGACTTCTTCTAATTGTGTTTGGGGCTAATAAAATATATCACTTTATATATTGGAGGTAGAGTGCTATCTGTAGCTAGAAAAAAAAGCTTAGTAATATTAGACATTTTAATACTCTTGATGTTCCCTTTTTATTGGATTATATAATTCTTACCTTCTTAAATTTGCAGTTTCAATTTACTATCCCCAAGATCTACTTCCAGATCCAAGATAAATAGGAATATCACTATCTATTTAAAATTTTATTAATGGTTCTTGACAAAGCGCCATGGCAAGGCTCACCTAGTTGGGAACAAGTGATATAGTGCCTCCTACCTGACACACACACAAATTTAAATAATTTAACCTTGACTGTTTACATGCTGTTATGAAGTTGTGTGACAGTTTCCATTTTTTAATTCACATTTTAACAGAAATACCTATTACTGCTATAAAAGGAAGCCAACAACTGCTTCTCTTCTATGATTTTACTCAGTCTTATACTCCTTCAACCTTTTTGGAAACCAAGAAAAAGTGATCACTTTTCAGGATTCTATTACCCCAAATGTGCTGGAGGGCCATGAACTGAATGTGCTTCCATAAATGGTTGCTCATTCTCTCCTGTCCTTCATTTCATTGTCTCTAGAGCTTCAACCCTTTTAGAATTTGCCTAGGCATTCAGCTCAGCATTTGTCTTCAAAACTATGTAATATATAGCACTTGTGCTAACACTGTTTTTACTGAGTTGTTGCAATTAATTAAATGTCAAAATATCTGACCAAAATCTCTCATTGGGGATATTTCTGAATTAATGCATTTGCCACACTTTCTTGCCTGAAACTTTAGTTTGATTCTTGTAGACAATTGAGTAGTGTAGTTTTATGGACTGTTATGTTCAATATGTTTTAAAATCTGTATTTAGCTTTAAGTTCCCAACGTTTCTGCTGCACGAAGTGTCAAAAGACAAAACGGTGGATAAAAGGTTTCTTTAGTAATTATCTATTCAGAATAAGAAAAAAATATATCTACGAATTTCTTTTCTACCTTCCATCCATCTATCCATAAGTATTTCTTTAGTACCTTCTACATCTGTATATTAAGAAGTATGTTAAACATTAGTTAGGTTGTAACAGACATGGTTCTAGTCTAATAAATTTAGAATTGATTCAGGATTTTGTTGAAGAGGAAAGGTTTCGAGTGCTCTGTATCTAATGTTTACCCTCCACAGGTTTAAGGAAAGGAGCCAATAAATCTGAATTTTCAATAGTCCTCTAGCTCAGGAAAGAAGAGTTGGATGAAGCCAGGTCAAACTGGAACATTTCCAGTGTGATACCTGGTGGCTCAGAAGTTTGCTACATTCTTTATACAATGATTTATCTGTGTGACATCTAAAATGAAATCAGCTCAGAGCATTTCAGTGGAGAGGATAAGCATGACTCTTGAGGGTCCCTTGTTTGTCTCCCAACAGATAAAAAGAAATACTTTAACTGTGGCCCAATACTATATTGAGAACTTTCTTTCTGTCCTTTATTCTCAAGTACACAGTGCTTAAGGAGGCTGAATTGATGAGAGAAAGAGACCATATTGTCACTAATATTTTAGTGTGAATTCGTTTTACAAACTACTTAGCTAGTTGTACATTTTTAAATGAGAGCAGCAAAAAGAGGAATTACTCAGATAACTGACCTAGGTAAATGGCAGAAACGTTGAGGGGAACAGAGACTTTGCCAGTGCTGTCCAAATCTGCCTATTTATAAATTCTAATTTGCTATATAATTCTTTTCTATGCTTATGACAATAATTATTTTACAACTATGTGAGAAAAAAAGTCTCTTAAAAATAAGAATCTGATATTCCATTCAGCTTAGTGATAATATAGTTATTTAAATAATATTTCTACCTCCTGTCATTCTTAATCAAAGACGTGAAATATAAAATAAAAATTATTAAAAATATTTTTGTAACTTTAGCAACCATTTAAATCTTTTAGAATAAGTGCTGATTATTGCACATCAGCATTATTTTAATTCTAAGGCACCTCTGCTTTGACAATGTATTTTACTCATTGTAGAAGTTAGCAAATATGACAAAGTTCATATTTTATGCTTGTCCAGATGATGTTACTAAAAATGTAACTCTTGCATTCTTTCTAATTTTTTAGGATCTAGAGTCCCAGAGCCACTTTGATATTTTTAAGAGTTGTAAATTCATGCTAGAAGTTTTGTTTGTGGAACTGTCTGACAGCAGAGATGGGATTTAATATGTACCTCTGGACTGCTTTTCATAAGTAATATGCTAGGATAGGTGAAGAGTTACAAAATATAAAGTTACTGGTGACCATAATAGATTATACCCTCTAGCTAAAGACAATACAGTTGTATTTCTGAATTCTGCTTTCAGTCCTTTTAAACTATAGCAATCTTAACCTCTTAAAACTACTTTTACTGGGGAAAGAATGAGAGAATGATACTGTTTTTATGATCATATAATTAAAAAGAGGGAAGTAGAACATTTATTGAAAGTATACTAAACCAGTTGCAGGAAATAGGCAAAAATTAGTAAATAATTATGATAATCATAATATTTGTTAAATAAAGGTTTTCATAAAGTGGAGAGGAAGAATCTGAAAAAGGTCTGCAGAGGGGTAAGCATTTCAACTGGGCTTGAATGTCTAGTTTGTCCAGTAGAGAAGGGGAGAGAGGGATAGTTCTGGGTTGAATGATTAACCTAAGCAATGACACAAAGGCATGGAGGAGCACAATTCTTCGGCATCACAAACAATAATTTAGGGTTCCTTGAGCAGTTTGCTTCAGAATAATAGCTATAGTCTGAGTTTACAAAGTGTCTTGAAAGTCTTGTAGACGGGTTGGAGTTTACTTTGTACCAACATTATGGAGTCAGGTAAAGACTTTTGAGCACTGAAATGACATGGTTTGACCTGTAAGATAGAAGAAGTTTTCAGGTTATGGTTCCCAAAAGATCATGTTGACACTTGGGTAGCTTGTGCAAATACTGATTTTATAGTCTGAGGTGAGGTACACAAATCCATATTTTTTAAAAGCAATTCCAATGATTCGGATGATGATGATTCCAAGATGACGAAGCATATGTAAGAAATAATGGTTAAGCATATAGTTCTAAACTCTGTTAACATCATGATCATATTTTGAGACAATAAAATAATCCTCCCTATCCGTGATTTCACTTTTCTTGGTTTCAGTTACCCACAGTCAACTGCGGTCTGATAATATTAAATGGAAAATTCCAGAAAAAAAGTTAGTGAGTTTTAAATTGCATGCCAGTCTTAGTAGCGTGATAAAATCTTGTACTGTCCTGCTCCATCTTGCCCAGGTCATAAATCATCCTTTCGTCCAGCATATCTGCAATGCATACACTACCCACCCATTAGTCACCTAGTAGCCATCTCAGTTATCAGATTGAGTGTCATGGTATCACAGTGCTTGTATTCAAGTAACCCTTATAGTAACATCTAATGCTACATCATAATGCTTATGTCATTAATCTCACTTCATCTCACTACAGAGGCACTGAATTATCTCAGATCATCAAAAGAAGCATGAGTACAGTACAATGTTTTAGAGAGACACTGCATTCATATAATTTTAATTTTACAATATATTGTTATAATTGTTGTACTTTATTGTTAGTTGTTAATCTTACTATGTCCACTTTACAAATTAAACTTTATCATAGGTATGTATGTATGTATAGATAAAAACATAGTGTGTGTATATATAGGTTTTGGTACTATCTTCAGTTTCAGGCATCCATTAGGGTTCTTTGAAAATATACACCTGGGATAAGGCAGAACTATTAAACTTCAAGTGTTAGATCCAATCAGATGCTTGGTAACTAAACTTATAGAATTAAACAGTGTAAAATTCTGCAGTCTCTCATTTCCCAGTATTTACTCTTTGATTTGTGGATATATTTCCAAAGAGTTGCATTTTTTCCTCCAGCAGTCCTCAAACATACATAGCTTTTTATCTCCCAAATTTAAATTCTTATAAACCACCTATATTATAGTAAAGTCAATATGATTCCAGCAAATGATATATTAGTAGGGTTCAAAGATATTAATGTAATGTGGAATTTCTGTTTTTATCAGATAATAATATTTCTCTCACTTTTTATCTGACAGTTCTCATTGTCATGTGTTTATTAATGCCCATACTTTTGTTACATAAATTGACTTTACATTTTCTTCCAGTCTCAATTCAGTCTTCTTATCTTGCTTATGACTTGAAAGTTAATTATTGAATGGAAACTTTAACTTTTATACATTTTGCTATTCAGAAAAAGTAGGCAGGTATTTTCACTAATTAGGAAAACAAAGTTAAAAATTAAAACTATACGTAATTGGAATTTTCATCCAGTGAAAAGTTAAATCAGAAGTTAGTAGTTTAAAATGCTTTAAATAATCATTGAATTGAAAAAGAAATATGTAATGTCAATCTTATTAATTTTATTTTATTTTTTTTTTATTTATTTTTTTTTTTTGCAAACACCATCATGTTATTCAGGCAAGCAATCTGCAGAAAAGGATTTAGAATAGCATATGTACTCATGTGATCAAGATTAAGTTTGAACAAAAGTGTGAAATATATCATTTAGTTTGCAACACTTTCATACACCTTTTCCTTAGAGGTTTAACTCCCTGCCGCTCTGACTGCCAAAGCACAGAACATCTCCCTGTAACACCTCAGATGGGATTACAGGCAGATAGCTAATGAACTACGCAGTTAATCTGGCACACAGAATTCTGCAATGATCTGAAAGCACTGAGCTTACCTAGCAAATTTCCATTTTTCCTGAGACATTTGTAAACATAAATCAAACTAGAAGAGAAATGATAATGGCAGAAACCTCAAGTACAAATAGAAGGTTGGACAGTGTGAGGTAGGAAAACATACAAGAGTGCCATTTTTCAAAATCTCTTACATCATTCATAGGGGCAAACCATCTACTCTATTAGCATGTTGAATGTAGATCTGTTTCTACATATAGATTCAAGTAGAATGGACAGATTTACACAAATTTCACAGTCAAAAGGAAATTTGATAATAATCTATTTAGAACTTATGAATGCTGATCATCACTTACATCTACAGCCTCATGTGATCATAGGAGTGACTGAGAGTTACAAGTAATCTAATATACATTATGCCAAAATGAAATAAATGTTAACAGACTATTTCTCTTTGAATGGAAAGAACTGATGAAATGTTATAAACCAATAGAAAATAACTTCAAAGATAATAATATTAAAGGAACCAACTTCTTTTTGGGAAAGCCATATGATCAATAATACAAAATGACTCAAATTATGAAAAAAATTAATTTTTTTCCTGGAAAACTAGAAACTTTCATTTTAATATGGTCAAAGATTTCTTCCAAATCAAGGAAATAGAGAGCATTAATTATCACTGTTTATAGCTGTTATGAGAAAGTAGAATATAGGAATTCCACCTACTGTGGAACAGAATTAGTTCCAAACAATGTCAAGTGCATTTCTGAACAAACTGGATAACTTTACCAGTAGACTTAAAGAACATATTAAGATGTGTCTTCTGTATGTGGTCAACAACAGGAATAAAGATAGATTTATGAGTACTTATGTTGAACCAGCCAGGCCACCAAGGGGATCCAGGAACGTCCTTTAGAGTATAGTCTGTGTAGACAATACCTGCTTAGAAGTTCACAGAGCAAAAACCTGTTCTGTCTCATATGCGGTGGATCTCTCAGGAATGTTCTAAGAATTGTATGTATATTAACTCAGTTGATCTTCATGTAACCCTAATAGGCTGACACCCCTCCAAAATTTATATGTCCAGTCTAGGCAGAGTTCAGTGCAGGCCTATGTTTCCATCTGCTTACATAATATCTCCACTTGTATGATTAGCAGGCATTTACATATTTATATTCCCCAAATTTAATCCTGGATCTTCCCACCCCACCAAAAATTATCCCTGTAATGTCTTTTCCATCTTAGTCAATGGCAGCTCAGTTTTTCTGTTAGCTCATGTTAAAAAGTTTGCAGTAATTCTCAGTTCCCCTTTCTCACAGGCCAAATCCAAAATTATCAGCATATCCAGTCTTCCCTAACTTCAAAATATATCTAGTATCCTGTCATTTCCCACCACCCACACCATTAAGCCACTGCCATCTATTGCTTGGTTAATACAATAACCTTTGAATTGGTGTCCTAGTTTCTACAATCCTCTTTACAATCTCTTCTCAACATATTGGCCAGTGTGAGCAATAGCTCATATTTGGATAACTGTTCAGATTTAAAGAAACAATTGGTAGATGAAAGCATGAACCTAAAGTAATGCTATGAAATTTAATAGGATCAATGTAAATTTCTGCATTTGTGATTCTAAATCAGCATGAAATGCTGATTTAGATATATACACATCAGCAGATATATACACATACACAGAGTCTATCTAGCTTGAGACAGGTCAGAATTTCAATTCTCTATTATTGGCTGATTGGCTGTGTCATTCCTAAGGCAGATTAACTTTTTGACTTTTTTTTTTTTTGCATTTATATGTTTCTCTTATACATAGAAGTTCACAGCATGCTGCATAATCCAATCTATAAATCATGATTGACCTCATAGATCATCTATAATATATTGAGCACTTTCTACATTCCAACTCATAAACTAAAGATTTCTACATAGCATTTCATTTAATTTGCACAACAACATTATAACTGAAGTAATGTTCATGGGTAAGAAAACAAGCATCCTTTAAGTGGAACCAGAGACTTATTCCTTTATAGCATATTAGACCTTTTTATACATAGCACAATTATTTGTCAACATATTTTTCTCTTGTACTTTTTTTTTGATTTCTAAGTGGCATTTACTTTGATTCTATTATTTGCTTATTAAGGTTCAGCAGTAAATGGGGCTGACAATTAAATATAAACACATTTTGGTAATTGGTATTTATAATTGTAATAGGAAATTACAGCCAACAGTTTAGGAAAGATAAAATATTTGAAAATACTACTGAGTACATAACCAATTTACAATATTGTCATTTATAGCTCTACATGTTCTTATAAGTGCTGGTAAAATGCGGAAAACACAAGCTTCAAAATAATTGCTATCTGTATTCAGTTTCCATTATTTACAATTGGTGGGAGCTTGGGCAAGGAACTTAAGGGCTGACTTTCCTCATTAATAAAATATAGACAATATTTCCTATATATGTTAGGGTGATGAAGTAAAATAACATGTGAAATACCTGGCAAGAAATAACCATAAATCAATATTAGTAAACTTCTCCCTTCCTCTCAACATTGCATATAAAAATATAAAAAAAAAAATAACAGAAAAACAAAAGGTTAGAGACGACAGAGGTGACATGGCAGACAAATCAAGTAATCTGGAGACAGAAATGTTTATACAGACAGAGTTGAAGTGATCAGTAGGGTACCACAGTCAAACAATAGAAAAAGGACAGAATGTGACATCTTAGGAACTTGAACAGGCTTGGTATATAAGGACAAGTGAGTATCAGAGGTCTCTGCATGCTTTGGCAAAGTTTCAGAAGCCACAGTCTCAGCAGGAATGTTACTAAGAATCCAACTGCAGTGAAATCTCACTCTGCTACTGGAATATCACACTCGTGTATTTTAGGCTAGTATATGGAAAAAGGTGTAGAGAATATTTTAAGGTATGTGTCAGAAACAGAGAGAGGAACCCATGGGAGGAGCAATTCTTTGGATTGCTGCAGAGGATTAGATGTCACAGATGCTGGGGTCTCTGCCCACTCCATAACCCTCATCTGTGATACTACTAATCAGAGGTGCTCATGAATCCTTGAAGAACTGCCACCATCCACATCTTCAGTTTGTGAGTGGTGTCATATTCAAGAATCATGGTTCAACAACCAAAATTTAACCTAAAGAACTTAACTCCTCTTAAAGAGCATTGAATGGAATCCAAAGCATTGCCCATGGCAACAGTTCTAAATCTTTTCTTACTTCCTTACACAACTGGGACTCTCTGAAGTATCTCATTCAACACAACCCCACCCTGCCAAGCTCACACTTGTGCACACTCTCTCTCTTTGTGTCTCCTCCATCACAAAGCTTTCACCCTTCTCCCCTTCCCCATTCTATCATTATTATGTCATTGATCAACTTAGCCATTCTCCATAAATACTTTTATTCTGTCCAGCTTTCGAATTAAATAATTCTCTGCCCGTTTCTCATTATGCATCCTAAGTGTGCATTTCAACATTCTAGGAAGATGTGTGTGTGTGTGTGTGTGTGTGTGTGCGCGCGCGCGTGCGGGTGTGTGTGTGTGTGTGTGTAGGTACGAGGCATAGTTTGGTCTAGTGGGCTGAAAATATCAGGCTGGCAAACTTAGAATGTTTGAGCAGATGAGAAAGGAAAACCACGAATATTCCCACATTTGTCATTTTTATCCTGTCAGAGTAGATATTACTTGAGAAGCAACGTACTGGTCTGTTTCACCATGAGAATAAAGAAGTTCCCATTATCTGTGTGTGGCATGGTCTCCATAAGCAGCCTCGGATTTCATTTGTCTTCTACTTGACAGCTCCGAGAATAGATCTATCTCCTCTATGAATTAATAAGAAATGGTATTATCATGGGAAAACTGAAACGAATGAAATTATGACAAGTTCCTTAAGGAAAAGAACCATGTCTTCTCCATAGTTCCTAACAGTACTCAAACCACAGAAGGCTTCCCAGATCGAATACTCAACGTTTCCCTTACTAAGAGGCCAATATCTTTACATTATAGGGCTAAACCCAGCTTCTTCTGCCATGAGCAAATATGGAAGGGTCTTATAATATCTGTAGCTTGGGACTTTATAATTATACCTTGTACCATTAATCTTGTAGCCTCTCTTTTTTATTATAGCTGAGATTGAGCCTGAGTTTTTGTTATAGATTGCTAGCCTGTAGCAGTCAGTTGGGGAGATGAGACATCACTGAGACAGATAACAAAGAAAAATGAGTAATAAATTGGAAAAGATTAGGTAACTCCATAGCATTATATTAAACAAACTCTTCTGAGGTATAGCAGCCAGAAGTCTCATCTTTGTTTCCTAACATTCTGTCATCTGCCAAAGGGACTTAGCTATATATATGTATATACACGCACACGTCCCCTCTGAGTCCTCACACTTAAAACAAAAGCAACCACATTAACCAACAGGGACATTTCTAAAATGCCACTGTAAGTCTAAGAAATGAAAATGTGATTTTAAAATTGATGGAGGTTATAAGAAAGTGACCCAAAAGGCATTATAGTCAGTAATGAGCCTAAAATGTCTCAGTGTAAGATTTTTCATTAATTTGCCTTTGAAGTTCACACACACACACACACACACACACACACACAACTAAAATTCAAGAATAATGGATTTAAAAAAATATTTTTAAAACAGGATTCCATCAACAGGTATTTCAATAGAGTTTCTTGTTGATGTACTACTAGACAGATCTGTAAATTTAGTTATTTTCAAAAAAAGACAAATTGCTTTCCAATCACCGCATATACTCCTATTGTATCCCATTGCAATATGATTTAAGCCTAAATATCAGCCCCACTATCTATCACTCTGCCCCAGTTCCCTGTTTTCTAAAACATATTGTTGGTCTTGTAGCCATCTGAAATACAAATTCTCCAGACAGAATCAATTAATACTTAATGAGCACTTACTATGTGGCAGGCATTGTTTTAAACATTTTCATCTATCATTCCTAGTCAGTCTCGTGTGAGAAAAATGAAGGATAAAAGGGGCTAAGTAATTATGGTTTGAAACTCCTGGAGTCAAGATTCAAATTCATGTAGCACCCCAGAGCTGGAGCTTAGCCATTAGGCTACTCTTTGAGGCAAAGAAGTAGAAATGTAATTGTGTCCAAATGATGAAGATAACAGTAGAGTTTGCTTTGGAATATGGCCAGGTAAAAGGTTTTAGTAGGAAAAAAAAAAAGAGGGAGAGGAAGAACAAAAACATCTATTTTTCTCTTTATCATTATTCATTTAAATATTTTTAAAATAATGTATATTATACTTTTAGTCTAAATTGATTTACTGTTAATGAAACAATGTATTGTTTGCTTGTTTTTCTCTCAGATGAAATGTTTGGTCTACTGTATGGATTAACAGAAATTATTTACTATTTCTTAAGACTGTTACAAAACTTCATAAGAATGTTACAAATTGCATGTAATTAATTTATCTTTGTCTACTGAATCAAATCAGGCTGATAACTATCAATTATACTATTATAAGGGGCTTTAAACATTTTTTTATTCCACTAAAAATGCACAGCAAATCTTTGATATTTAAAATTATGCAACTTAATAAAATTTAGAAATGAAGAAGTAATGATTATCCAATGTTCTATTGCTTTTAAAAATTTTTAGTTTTATAAATGTTATTTTTTCTAGTAAAGCAAATTTCTTTACTCTGAAAAATATACTTTGGCATATGGCAACTAGTAATAGTTAACTATTAAGAAAATATCTAGTAACTATAACACATAGCTAACTAGTTTAATGCTGCAGTCTACTTTGAGTAGAGTTTGATGAATTCTATAGAAAAAAAAATATTTTTTGAAAAAACTACCTAGATCAAAATCTTTGGCACATAATGCATAAGGAGGAAAGAGAATAAAAGTGGCTGATCAAGACATCTAATTTTGCGATGACTTTTCCTTTGTGCATTTTTTAATCAAGCTTTTTTTCCTTTATATGTTTCTCTTTCTTACACTTAAAGAGAACTTTAAAAGAAATGTCACTGCATAATTTCCTTTCCATTTTTTCTTCCCTGCTTAGAAAGTGCACCTACAATTGCCAAAAGAATCACCTCTAAATAGAACATAATTTGTTCTTGCCAGGCAGCAAAGAATTAAATAAAAGTTGCATACGGCTGCTTGCAACAACCTAGGCTTGAAAGATTGCTAAGTGGGTTAGCAGCTTGATCTCCTTATTCATTTTCCCCAACTCCCTGTAGAGATGCCAGCTCCCCTGCCCCAACCCTCCAATGTAACCAGCAATCTCTCCTCCACTTCTGCTCCAAACTTTGAAATAAAAGTGGCTTACTGAGAGGACACCAATAGGAGAGGGAAGACACACATAAAACTTCTTGGCAGATATTAAGAAAAGAGAAACTTGAATACACAATCTTTAGTTACTTGTAAACATCTTCCTTTTACTTTGAAGCTTCTTCTAAGTGATGAGAAATTAGAGGAGAAAAGGAAAATAGTAAGTACTTTAAATTCTACTTATTTGTGCAACTGAGTTCATGAAACCACTTTCATTAGCACAGGGGAATAAACATGTGAATAGTAATGAAATATATGAAAGATGGCTGTAGAACAGGAAATAGACACAGACATAATTATTCAACTTGTTACAAAGGATCAGAGCAAAATAAAAGACAGTAATACTAAATCGATTCAGTATAATTTTCATTCGATTTTACATAATTGTTTTAAATACCAAGTATACAATTAGGGCTTTATGTTTTAAAAAATCAACTACGGAATGCCTTACAAATCTCTTTTACATTTTTTGAGGTACTTGTTATTTGAATCAATATAAATTTTACTTGGTTAAGATGAGTCTTTTGAAAATTTAAGTCAGTTATTATTAACCCAGCATTTCAACATCTACACCTAATTCTTCCAGCCTTAGAATTATTTGCAAATCCTCATGTAGCAGATGACTTAAAACTTTATATTGGGGTACTCTTTTTTAATTATGGAAAAAACTGAATTAAAAAATGTGGAAGATCACCAGATGTCTCTTAGTGATAATCACTTCACGTTAATATTCCTTGATTTATATTTTTAAAAAATTATTGTGGAAACACACGTAAAATAAAATTTATCATCTCAAGCATTTTTAAATGTATAGTTCAGTGGTATTAAATACATTCACATTGTTCAGTAATCACATTTATCTCCATAACATTTTTCATCTTGTAACACTGAAATAATATACTCATTAAACAATTCATCATTCTTTCCTCCCTCTAACCTCTCTCTGGTAACTGCCAGTATATATGATAGTGACTATTCTAAGTATCTAAGTATAGTATATAAGTGAAATCAGACATTTGTCTTTTTCATAACTGGCTTACTTTTCTTAGCAAAATGTCCTCAAGGTTCATCCATGTTGTAGCATATGTCAGAATTTGTTTCCTTTTTAAGGAAAAATAATATCCTGTTATATGTATATACTACTTTTTGCTTATCCATTCATGCATCCATGAACTTTGGGGTGAAATTACCTAGATTAAATTTTCCTTGGCTGTTGTGCAATTTAAACAGAGTATGTAGTTCTTATTACTTTTTTTCCCAATAAGATAAATGGCATTCAGTTCTAAAAAAACTCCAATTCCAAAAATTTACCATTTCAAAAAATGTTAGGAGTTACTATTTCAAGAAAAAGCTGATTATTCTGATTGCCTGGCCTTTCTCCATTCTATCTGAACAGTGTGAAAGCCTTTTTCATACCAGCGACTTAAGTAATTATATACATTTTTTTTTCCAGTGAAGATTCCATAGTAAAAGATTTGTTAAAATTTACTTTAAAGTAAGTTTCAGAAAAACAATAAAATATAGAGGCTGCCTCTAACTGGACAATTTGAACCCCAGAGATCTGATTTCATTAAATTTTGGTATCTTCAACCATTCACTGGAAGACAGAGAGACCTTATTACTAAAAACTGCAAGACCCCTAATGGGGTTTTTAATACCTATCTTATAGAATTTCTGTAAGAATTAGAAATAGGGTTCTTTAAGGGCCTATAATACACCAAGTCCAGAAGGTCACAGGCACTTAAAGCATTACTATTTTTATTGTTGAACTTAGTAGCAGAAGTTTCACATGACAGAAAGCTACATATTCTATAAGAGGGGGAGGCTCATGCATTTGGTATTTGGCTCATTTGTAGCAAGCCCATACATTCCAGGCCATTTTGAATCAGCATAAGGTCTGAAATGTATTCACCATACATATAATAGGCTTTGCTAATCATTTTACTAGCATAGCAATCCTGTATCAAGCCTTGGCCCTTACACCTAGAATTAATTGGAAAACTTTGAAGATAGGTAGATTCCTATCTTTAAACCAAACATACTTGAAGAATCTCTGGGAGTAAATTCTGATGCATGTCTGAGTTGGGAAGCCATTAATCTACTTAACTCCGGACATAAAGAACCTTGTCCTTTCATAATGTTAGACTCTAATAGGCAACACCTCTGCTGTCACTTTACGTAAAAATAATTTTTCTTCCAACGAGCTTGGTCATGAAGATTTATTTGAAGGTAGAAAATAGTTCATTATAAGAGGTAGAACAGCATGCTTGTGAGGTACAGTAGAGTTAATCTTTCTAGCAGAAACTCAGTTTACTCTAAGAAGGATCATTTCTGTAAGACTTTTACTCAAATAGAGGTAAAGTCTATCCATTATTCTTGCAGAAATCTTGTATGCAAGAATGCAGAAGCTAAGTATATGTTTAATGATTTAAATGAAAAATGTTAGAAGAATCTGACCCAAAGAGTCAGATATTTTACCTCTGCAAATTCTGAGTTAAACTGCTGTCTTCCTAAAGAGGTTGTTCTTTCTTGAGTTGTATATGTGTGTGTGCGTGTGTGTGTGTGTGTGCATGTGTGCGTGGTATGTGCATGTTGTGTGCACGTGTGTGCATGTGTGCATGGTGTGTGCATGATGTGTGCGGATGTGTGTTTGTGTGTGTGTGTGTGTGTGTGTGTTTTTCAGGATTTGCTCTCCTGGAGACTGGGAGCCACAATCTGTTCATACCATGTATGATGTGTAGGCCTAATTTTTCTCTTTTCATCATTATAGAGATCAATTATAAGCACTGAATGGAGCTCAGTCCAGTATTCCCTCCAGATGGCTGTTGATGTTCATGCATGGCAGTTATGTACACAACCTAATGTCAGATTTTCTAGAATTTTGAGAGCTATTTATTAAAGACAGCCATTAGTAAATATTAAATTATATATACCCACAATTAAATTTTATTTAAACAAAGATATATACTTAAAATTTATTATTTCTGAATTATTTTGCTATTTTCTACTATTATCTGTACAATTGAGTTTATTTACATCTATTCGGTTTGTGTGGTGGAAATACTATACAACGGCATGCAAACTGGGCATCTCTTCTAAAATCCACATTGTCTGTTCTAAGGAAGACATGATATATCCTGTGTCTGGAATTGGCATTTCCTTAAGTAAAAATTGATGTTTCCACTAATTCAGAAAAAGAAGATGAAATGAGCCTTCATCTGGAGAAGGGGTAAAGAAAACCCAGGGGAAAAAAATAAAGGAGTTGATACTTAGAGTTTAGATATGGTCAGACGGTCCCAGTGTGAGGGACAGCCTCACCTGTCATACACAAGCAGGAACACAGAAGTCAAGTGTGAGCCTCTTAGCAATCTCCTGCCCGTAACTATTTCAATTATTAGCAAAAACATGTTAATAACTAGTCTCATTTGAGCTTTGAAGGAATTCGGGTACAGTGGTTCTTAAAGCACTTGAGTGCCCTGCACAGCTGTGAGGTTACTAGAGTCACTGTAAGCAGAGGCTGGGGTTGGCAGTAAGAGGGTAAGGCCAGAGTGGAGAGACTACAGAATTTATTTTATGTAATTTATATGTAAAAGCAAAATGGAAACTAACTTATAATTGCACACTTTTGAGACCAACACATGTATATGTAAGTATGTGTGTGTACATTTATATAACTGTTTACTTTATGCATGTATTTATTATATACAAATGAATTTTATGTATTTATAGAAATATATATATATATATATATATATATATATATATATATATGAAACATACAATGAAACAGCACATGTAATGCATGATAACTGTGTGGACTGAGATGAGCTAAGAGAATTCTATTCTGTCACCTGGGGTTAAGGCAAAGTACTTTCTCACTTTCTAGAAGACAAGGATCATACTCCTTTAACATATCTGGCAAAAAAGTAGATTGCGGGGAAGTTATTGCATATGATGAACACAAGAATGTATCATGAGAATTTTACTTAAAAAGTGAAACTTAATGCACTTTTATCCCAAGAAGCTAAGAAACAAGAAAATCAAGCTAGGGGGTGCTTGTACCTCATAATCTTCTTAAATAAAAATTAATTTCTGGAGTGAATTTTAGTCAATGTGAAAATCCTCTTCTTCTAAATATAGTCTCACAGGCCCTCTCTGATGTGGGTCAGGTTCATGTTCTCACTCTCTCACTAAGAACATTAAAAAGACACCAGAGCTGCCACTTGCTCTTATATTTTGAAATACATTCCTAGATTCTGTTAGTTCAATTTGCTAGTATTTTTAGAATAATTACATGTGAATTCCTAAGTAATTTTAATTCTTTTTTTTTTGTTTGTTTTATATGAGGTTCATGAAAAATCTATTTTTTAAATATTATACTTATTGAGGAGAAATTAGTTAATAAAATCATTAGGTTTCAAGGGCATGATAATATCATACGTACATTCCATCATGTTCACCATCCAAAGTTAAATTTCCTTCTGTCACCATATATTTGACCCTCTTTACCCTTGAATCTATTTCTATTTTATAGGGCTTTTCAAAAAGCTGTCTTTGAATTCATATGGATTCATTTATCCTTTCTAATATTTTTCACATTTTTCTGTTTCCCCAATTTAAGCGTTACTTTCTTAAAAAAAAAAAAAAACCTTTAAAAAATCTTTTAAAAAGAGTATGCATGATTTGACTTTTTGTGTGCATTTAAGTAAAATTATATATTTGGATATATAACATACATAAACTAAAGCTGTATTGAAATGCATTGTGGGTAAATTTTCTTGCAATTTTTTTTTCACTTTACCACAAAAATCCAAACTTAGAAGAGTGTATTTATTTTATGTAAATGTATTAACATTGAATATGTAAAAAAGTTAGCGCAATAAAAAAATCAGGTTTAATTTCACTCTATTTGACAATTATTTTCTAGTTCAAGAAAATTATCTATATGGGGCACAATATGCAATATTAGTTAGGAGTAAGCAACTATTAAGATATGTAAGAGTTATTGAAATAAAGATATCATTTAAAGTTTTACTAATGGTTTTGACATAGGCAAAACATTTGGTTTAAACAAATAATTACATTTGTGAATATAATGTTCTTTTACAAATTTACCAATTCCTGCACAGTCCCACTTCTACCATGAACTGATTTTTGGTTTTAGAAAACAGTTTGAGAACGAGTGATGCATCTGGTGTAAGCTAAAGAAAAGACTGTTGGATCTGGAGCATCTGAGGTTCATTCTTTTCAATGTCTTGGTGAGATCTAATATCATAATTTCCTTCCTTTTTAAGGCTGAATAATATTTCATTTATACATACATTTGCTATTTTCTATTATTGCGATAGTAGTCATTCTAATAGGTGAGAGATGATATTTCATGGTTTTTATTTGCATTTCTCTAATAATTAGTGATGTCAAACATCTTTTCATATGCATATTGGTCATTTATCTATCATCTTTGGAGAAATGTCTATTTAAGTCTTTTGCCAATTTCCAAATGAGGTTATTTTTGTTGTTGTTGAGTTGTTGGAGTTATTTATTTACTCTGGTTATTAACACCTTATCAGATAACATGATTTATAAATATTTTCTCCCATTCTGTAAGTTGTCTTTTCATTCTAATTGTCTCCTTTGATGCACAGAGGTTTTTAAGTTTGATGTAGCCCCATTTTTTTATTTTTGCTTATCTTTCCTGTGCTTTTGTTGTCATTTCTGAGAATCACTGCCAAATTCAATGTCATAAAGCATTCCTGTATGTTTTCTTCTAGGAGTTTTATAGTTTGAGGTCTTATGTTTAGATCTTTAATCTATTTTGAATTAATTTTAATATACAGTGAAGATAAAATCTAACATCAATCTTGTGGATATACGGTTACCCCAAAAGCATTTGTTAAAGTGACTGTCCTTTTTAGAATAATATTTATGCCTATGATTGCTTCAAAGCTACATTACATATTAATCTAATGTTAGAACTTTTTATTCTAAAGATGTATATTATCATATTACACATTTATTTTTTAATATGATGGTAAATGTATTTCAATATAATTTTCTTATGATCCTTTGTAATTTATTTCATGAATTTATTGATTTTTATGCATTTATAATATAAAATTTTTATTTTGTGCTGATTTATTCATTTAAAAATATTATGAGAAGGTGACTATGAGTTTTGCCAGATGCCACAAGGGTCTGTGGCCTCAAAAAATATTGAAAATTTAGAGATTAATTTACTCAGTCAACAGATGAAGAGCAATGGAAAGAAGAAATATGTAAAATCAAGAAACAGGTAAATTCAGATTATTTAATGATTAAATAAATGCTAAGAACTAAGGAGAAGGTGAAGTTAATGATGACCACTAAATTTTTAAATGGGGTGACTGAGTGGTCGTTAGTGTGTAGTTTCAGAAACCATTAGTGTAGAAGTTGCATTTAAACCATGAGAATTACTGTGATCACCCAAAGGGAGAAAGTAGTTGAAACTGACAGGATAAAACCATTGGAAACCAATACTCAAGACTAGTCAATTCATTACTATTAACTAGAGTGTCATGCAGTATATATAATGCATCAGCAAATAAAGCTAGTATAAAGAATAAAACTTTGATAAGCAATTGGTGTTTAATTTGTAAAAAACCAGTCATTATGACTCTACTTTGCATTTATAACTCCTGTGCCTGCAATTATTTGCATGCAGAAACAAATGCAGCTACAGTTGCCTAATTATAAGCACAATTATCCAAATTTTCCCCCCAAACAGATGCTATCTGTGAAAGTGCTGCTCCTTTTCCACATCCTTTGAGGCTGGTGGACACACTTCCCTTTGGCTTCTCTTTTGGGCTTTATTGTTGTTGCTTGATCTCATCCATGTGTTATAGGCTAGTCACTCTAATACACTGAGAGTCAGAGGGCTGTTCCTCTTATCAAACCACAATACATTTTCCCCCATATATTGTACCACAGTCTGAGCCTACTGAAAATGGAAGCTGTTTCTGAAGCACATCATTTGCCTTGCTAGTGTGAACAGATTCAATTTTTTTTTCACATCTGATTTTACAAGGTAGGCAACTTGAACACTATAAAGGTAAAATCTCATACAAATTTCTGCTCAAAGGTGACAAGAAAATTATGTTACTTTACTTTAAAAAAAAGTTTTAGCCATTTACTGAAAACACAGCTGTCAGTTTGAATCATATTCATATTTCCCTAGTATATTCTTAGGACCATCATGAAACTTAATAATTGTCCCTTGGAGTTTGATTTCCTACAAAAGCGTTATAACACAATCAGTACAATTTCAAATAATTATTGTACTGTGTGAAGAGAGTTATGATTTTAGGTGGGAAATATATAAAAATATATGAGAAATATAAAACCCAGGTTAACATGATAAAAATTCTGTTTTCATACAGATACCAGTAATAATAAATGTGGGGACAGCACAGCTTGCTTTATGAAAATAAAACAGATTCCTGGCAGAATAATTTTTAGAGCTTTTAATGATAGTTTAAATACTTGTGTATTATTTAAACACATTAAACACTTTGAATTTGATAAATCCTTCATGATAGAACAATATATTCTAAGAATGGAAAACTGAGTAGCTTATTAGGCTGATTAAATCAGAATATAACATATATTTCTTCTATATAAAATTTACCTTTCTCCACTCTATTTATAGTATTTGGGATGGTCATAAATAATTATCAAAAAGGTTTTCAGAGGCAAATGAAGGCTTAGGCATTCTAAAATGTTCAATAGTTTTTACTTTTAAAAAATTACAATGAATAGAAAGATACATTATTGTTCTACATTTTTCTCAGTGGTGTATGGGTCACAAAGAGTTGAAGCAATAGTCAGATACTGGCCTTAAGTTTGTGGATGATGGGACTCATTTAAATATTGGAAATATGGTTAATTTATATTTACCAAAAGGGGCCATATTAAGAAAATGGTCATTTGTAAAGTGAAAGTATCATTTCAGAAAAAGATATTTAGAAGTAAAAGACTGTTGTATATAGCTGAACATTTCAGTGGATGTGATCAAAATGTAAAATATTATGAATGGGACGATAAACAAAAGTTATTCATTCATTTTCACAAAGACAGAACACTTTGAGACGTTAAAAAGGCAGTGCTACTCACATCCTGAGCTACCATTTGTTGATACCAGAGTCAAGTTGGAAGGCCATGGGTTCCGAACAATATCTTGCCAATGAATTGTGTCTGCATAACAAAGAAATTTGTTCTGGTCTACATAGACTCCACCATTGAGGATTTCTGTATTAAAACAAACAAACAGATTTTGGTGATGAAAAGGTAGTCAATAAAAATGATTTTTACTCAAATTATTTTCAATGTTAAAGTTATTTTTACTTTGTTAATAGCCAAGATATATTTTACAATATCTTTTACTGATTCATACAAATCGAGGCAAAAAGTTGAAAAGATTAAAAAATACAAATAAAAACAACCATTCATAATCCAAACACTCAGGAAATATTCTTAACATTTTGATATAAACACTATCAGTCTCTATACCATTGTTTTTTTCTATCTGAATTTGGAGTAATAGTCCACATAATATTTTTTAATCTGCTAGTGTTAATATTACATGGTGAGTAGAGGTAATTAAATACTATTCTACTATATTTCTAGTGAGAGTACGATATGACAGAGCATAAATAAAACAGTATTTATTTGACCAATCCTCTCTTGTTGGTTCTTTAACTTTTTTATCATGAATTAATTCTTTAAAATAAATTTCCACAAATGACATTACAAGGTTATAGAATATGGATATTTTTAAAACTTTTGGTATGAATTGTCAAATTTCCCTTAAAAAAAATTGTTTCAGTCAATGTGACATTGACTGGAGTCAGCAGATAGTAACTAGCAAAAAATGGAAGCAAAATCAGTGCTTAAATCACAAATATGTTCTTTGTTTCAAATAGAATAAAC
Organism: Eidolon dupreanum; assembly: GCA_028627145.1. NCBI lineage: Eukaryota > Metazoa > Chordata > Mammalia > Chiroptera > Pteropodidae > Eidolon > Eidolon dupreanum. Next base: position 151,584,064 of record CM053503.1, read on the forward strand.
AGAATTGCCAATTATTCTTTAAGAACAACAAAAGACAAGATATAATACAAACCCTATGGTTAATTGGAACAATGGCATGACCATAGGATAAAATGCATTAATGCCAATTTTTACTTCTTTATCCATTCACAACACTGGACTTAATACGACAACATCTCCCTGAACAATGGTTGATCGTAGATATCTATTCTCTTTCAAGTAGCATTAAGTTATCCAGAAAAAAAGTAGATATTTCCTCTAAAAATACTATTCTTATTGTTTGAAGAAATTGGTTTGAAATATACATAGTATCTTCTTGCCCAATATATACCACATTTTCCCTTCTTGTTTAAAAAAAGAAAAAAAAAAGCAATACAAATCTTATATCAACCTATAAAGCTTTCGGTTATAAGTAACAAACCCAATTAATAGAGTTTAAATGGATAGGAGATAATTTTTCTCACATAATAAAAAACCTACAGAAGGCAGTTGCGGATATTAGTTTAGCTACTGCACAGGATCCACAACCTGTTTTGTGTGATGGGTTTATTCTCTTCTGGCTCAAGATGGCTGCTGCAGCCAAAGTGCTTTTCTGAATTTGAGGCATGTGAAGAAACAAGAGCAAGTAAGAGACTTCCTTTTAGTGAGGCTCCAACTATCTACTTGGGAAGAGATTCTCTCCTTAGGGACTATGTCTGGATTTCACTGGCCAGAACAATATTCCATGGCCGTTCTTACTGCAAGAGAGGCTGAGGAAGCAAGTATTTAGATGGACATATTACTATATGAAAAAATTCCAAAGAGGCTCTAGTGTTAGTGAGGAAGAAGAGGAACAGAACTATTGGTAAGGCAAGAAACTGTATCTCATGGTAGCCTTGAGAAAAACATCTCTGCCGTGCAGTATCCCAAGCTAAAGTTTAAAGAGTCACCTTAAACAAAAGAAGGAATTAAAAAAAAAATGAAAGGAACATGTATCACCATAAAAGAGGTATTTGTGGAAACGAGATTTGTGGGCGCACCTAAATTGCCTTACTGTGTTGCATGCATAAAATCCTCCAGATTTATTTTGACATTGTAGGGCTTTCCACATTTAAAATCACTCCTGTTTCCATCATCAACCAACCCTTTCACTGACTATTGGTTTCATTTTCTCAGGTGAGGAAAAAAAAAAAGAAAAGAAAAGAAACAAAAAGAAATTAGATCATCTTTTTACTTCTAAAACTCAGTTCATTATTTTTTATAACCTAAACGTATGACCTTCGTCAAAGCAGAAGAGAGATGTAAGACATAAGAAAGATTGTGAAAATGAATTTCTACATTAATGTTTGGCATTAAGTTTCTGTCTAAGAAATGTGACAATCTCATACTTAATAGCTTTCTCATGTGACATTAGGTGATGTTCTTTTACTACAGGAATATTCTTTGTTAGATGACAAAGAAAGGAGATTTTTACTGCTATCCTGGAAATAAAGGTTATTTTTCAGTCTACATTTAGAAAAGTTTCACTTAAGAAAAAAAATGAAGAGAAAAGATAATAGCTCAAACATTATAGAAAGAATCTATATTTTTCAAGAGTCACATTTTAATTCAAATAGTTTATGTTGAAGAAACACAGTATCCATCTCTAACTTCCTATCTAGAAATATTCAAATAGAATCAGATAATATTATACTGAATAATAATCTCATCAAATCCTTCTCTTCAACAATATTAATCTGCTACCAATGTTTACACTTGTTTCTTAGAAATATTCTGTTCAAGAGCTTGGTTTATACTTTGAAAAAGATTGAGAAAGGAGGCAATAATAATTCTAATATAATCTTACATGTTAAAATTTCAAATTAAGACTATAATCATGATCAATCTGGATATACTTTTATCATCCTAAACTCAAAACCCAGCATCTGCCAGCAATTTTGGTCAGAAGGATTTATAAATTTTTAGTATTTCATGATGGACAGTTTATTTATGTATGTGTGTATTTTCCCTGAAAAGTCTTTTACTTCTTTATGTTTGGCTTAGATTCTATTCTGTTGCAAAATGTCAAACCTCACAATCAGAAAATGTGTGTTTTATTTACTTTATAGGAGACTTTTAATGTACACTTTACGTTACATTTTCTTTTGATCAACTTGATTACATAAATATATGTCAGGATGTAATGTTACTATTGCATTTATTTATTTGTATAGTTTACACTGGTTTTATAACTTTATATGGTTTTTAAATACTAATTTAATAAGCCTTTGTATAGAAATATTCAGTTAGATTTAATTCTGAAGTAAGAAAATCTAGGGAAAAGTATTAACCTTATGAGAAAGTTATTAGAGACATAGATTATTTACTGGATAAAAGGGATACCTAATGTTTCTGCCTTGATTGACTATACCGTTTTGATTAGAAAGAGGAACAAGGATTAGAAAAAGAGAACAGTTTGGAAAGATATTTATCCAAGAAGATACCAGAAAAATGTCTGACTATACTTTAGATCTATTTTTCCTAACACAAGAACAGCAGAGCTTTCCGTAAGTATTATTAAAGATTTATTGAAAGGTACCATCTGTGTTACACCAAGAGTTTCCCTCCTATTAGCATGAAATAAAGTGATTGATAATTAAATTTTAAAACCATGATGAAGACAATTTCTAATTCTAATCAGGATAAACAAATTAGGTACATTTTTGATATTCTATCAAAGATGTATCCAACCAAGACAAGTGAAAAGACTCAAAAAATGTTGAATAAGTAAATAAGGTAATCTTATTCCATTGTATTTTACTTCTACTGTAGGAAATATATCAGAGTAAATTAAGAGAGATAAATAGATTCTTGGTCATTAGAACAATTTGTAGAAATAAGCTGCTATGAATTTTCTTATCATAGTATATAGAAATATTCCAAGAAAATTCATAAAAACAGTACTGTGTCTTCTTAATAAATGTTATGATTAAATATAGCAAAATATATTAAATATGACATTCTATGAAAAAAAGCATTTCATTTCTGAAAAATTCTAGTAAACACTTAAATATGTTTGTGTCTCCATGATTTCCTACTAGATTAATGCATGCAAGTCAAGTAAAAATATTATGAATCTTTTGGTATTTAAAGTAAACTGCAAACCACACTATGCAATATGTTGAATTTAACATACATAGCACACAATTTATAACTAAAATATTAGATTAAACTCAATAAAGGCAGGGGGTATTTTTCAGTGCTGTATCTATAGCATCAAAACTGGAATAATAGTTACTCAATGAACATTTGTTAAATTGGGCTGAAAAAAAGTATCGTGGATTTTGCCACTAACATTGATCAATTAACTTCTGTTACAGTTCCTAATTTCACATTATATACTGATGAAATTAAAGTAAGAATGAAAGTTATATTTTTCCATAAACACTCTATAGCTCATCTTAACTGGTTGTATGTTTCAAGTCTGCTTTGTTCAAAACTGATTCTCCAGTGTCTAGTGTTATACAAAGCACAAGTTAGATACACAATAAATATTTGCTTCATGAAAGAAAGTCTAGTATCTTGAGTATAAAAAAATATATATTTTGAGTAGAGTAATAAATATATAATATTTTGAGTATAAAAAAATTAAAAACATATATCTAATTTCGAGGTTAGAGTTTGTATAAGCCGAAAGATAAATATAAAATGCTTTTAATTGATGATGCACAAAATTACTTCAGGCGGTGTGTTTGATATTTACAGGGCACCTTTAGACATGTTCATTGGTATCCCCAAACCTACTTTGTGCACCAAATTTGATTATTTATCAAGTGAATAATAATGATTTTGAGTTACCCCAGACATACCAAATTCCCCCAAACCTGTGCAAATTATCTAGCATATGTCACACAGTTTAAGAGCATGTTTTTATATTGAATCATAAATCTACCTCATATCATTCCTTAAATTATCTGTTAGAAAGGTGTAAAGTGCCAATACATGTTAAAGAGGACCTAAAGTACTTGCGTCTCAGACTCCAGTCCACAAAGAGTGTCCATTTGACCACTGCTTCCCTAGATTCCCATTTGCTTGAGTCTAATGAAGAAGGAAATCCTTGTGTTATTTAAATAAGTTCTTTTGTATTCTTTATTTCTTTTCAAATGCAAGTTAATATAGCGAATTTGGGGATGAGTGACCATGAAGAGAATTGTTGACATTTTGCAAACATATTCTCTCAAAAGAAAATGTGATAAAATACTGAATCACGGCTTTTTCTCTGCCCTGTATGAAATAGTCTAATTGTGATGTAGCATCCTTGCTAAAAATACAGATTAATATGACCTCTTTACCAGGTTTTAGAAGTCGACAAAATTGTTCTGACCCCATGCATAATTGGTAAGCATTTCATTAATAAGACAATGTCTTTCTCTTTTTATAAAATAAAGATTGTAATTTTAAAAGCAGTTAGCCATAATCCACTTTAGTCTATATGATTGGTATTGATAGTAAACATTTTATTTCTACTCACAAAGCTACCAATTGTGATAATATAAGAAAGATCTAATAGGCAAAAATAAAAAAACTTAACCTCAATTCCTGAATGTATATCCAAATGTCTTGTTTTTCCTGGGTGCAGCTCTAGGTCAACCTTAGAATTACAGTGATAATAAAAATAAAGATTAGAAATATTGCACTTGTCTAATTGCAGTGGGGATGTCTCAGTAGTGCATATTTCAGATTTACATTGTCTATCCAAGCCAAAGGTCGCAATCAAGAAGTCAAAATCCAAAGTGGCAAATGCCTATTTTCAAGACAAAGCTGCAGGAAGCAGTTACTAGATTTTCTCAGACATAAAGCAATGTATCCTTCTCACTGTCAGCACCTTAAGCCACACAAGTCTGTTGGCAGATAATGATACAAAAGTAATAAAGCTCACGTCATCCACCTATGATACTTAAATACATCATCTCTGGAATGGACTCAGTCCAGAGATTCCTGTATCTTCCCCAAACCCAGACCTTTCAGCTGGGAGCACAATGAATTGCTGCTACCCCACTGGGTCAGGCCTCAAGGTTCATTATTAATAAGCTGAGACTCTAAAGGCTAATGAGAACTGGGTGCTTGAGGAGACAATGGCTCATTCATCATCAATCAAGCTTTGAAGTTTTTATACAGATGATTTAAGGAGAGCTGAAGTGTGCAAAATTGAAATGTCACATTTGTGTTGGGAGTGGAGAGATGGTGATAATGTAAATGAGTGATGTAACCTGTATTTCAGCTCAATGATCAGAGTCAAAAGCTCATGGATGCAGATACCAAATGTTAAGAAGTAATAGTGGACAGTTCTTCGATCAGAACGAGGCAGTTTCAAGAAAAAATTATTAGATTCATTGGCTATAAATCAACTTGAGATAGAAAATAAGAGCAAAAATATCTTGATATCAACTAAATGGAGCTCAATGATATTCTCCATAATGTTCCAAGTGATTCACACACACTTTGGGGTCCACTACCATTCTTAGCTTTCATTATGTTTCAGCTTGAGTCCCAGCTCCTCTGAGAAGTCTACAACTATCTAGTTTTAGAGGTTAACTGACTTTTAGGACACATTATCAGAGCTACTCATATCACAGGACAAATGCTGCCTTACCTTCATTATTCTTTTGTGTTCTTGTCTCCCCTACCATATTGTAGGTCTCTAGAGGATAAGAATCATGACATACATCTTTTGATGGCCCTAGTGCCATAGAAATATCAAGCACATAACAGAAATTCAAATGTTTTTGATGATTATTATAATAACATCATCAGAACATGACTGGCATTTGCAAATGTTTTTAGTTGCTTAATTGATAGACTAATGTTAGTGCTGTCTCCTCCTTATGCAGTAGATAATATTTACACTATAAATCACATAAAATATTGAATAAAATTAGTGTGACCTTAATGCATTAATTATTCCTATCCATTAGGGATGTAGTAATCCACTTAAGCTCACTGATAATCTCTAAAAAACTTCAAAAATAAATTTTGTCTTTTAACTGTCCAAATTTATAAATACAGGATTTCTTTCTCGAATTGTTCTCTAACCTCATTTATAATTCTATGTGTGCCAACATGTTTAATATTTTTATTCTAATAATTTCTCCTAAACTTGTACTCCCCTGCACTTTCTTATTTCTGTTAATATCAGGACAACATTCTATAAAAGAAAAATAGTTGACCCTTGAACAACATGAGTTTGAACTGTGTGGGTATACTTATACAGATTTTTTTTTCAATAAATACTGTAAATGTATTTTATTTACCTTATACTTTTCTTAATACTATTCTCTTTCTCTAGCTTACCTTATTGTAAGAATATAGTATATAATATAATACATAAAACATACAAAATATTTGTTAATCGACTCTTTATTTTATTGAAATGCTTTGGGTCAAGAGTAGGCTATTCATAAAGTTTTGAGGGAGTCTGCCTGGAGAGCGATGACACCCTTAATCTTCATGTTCTTCAAGGGTAAACTGTAGACTCAAAACTTTAGATTTATCATTAATTCCCTTACCTCTATATTTAATCAGTCATAATACCCTAAATAAAATTCCTCAGAACGTCTATTTTATTACATTCTTTTTATATCTACCACTCTTCCTTAATTTAGGTTTCATGGTTTCATACCAGATGCAACTTTCTGCTTCTAACTTGCCCTCTCCAGAAATCCATCTTGCATATTGTTATATTCTACACTATAGGTAGGTAGATAGATATACCATAGGTAGGTGAGTGGATAGATACATAGATCTTCCACTATCAAGGGCTTTGAGTTTGAAAGCAATAATACTGAATCTAGTTAACTGGGTAAAAGTAACTGCAAATCTAGTTTTCCACTTGCTAGATGTTTGACCTTGAATACCTTTATGAGACTCAGTTTTTCAACACTATACTGGGAATATTATACTTTTAGTATTTTTCACACAGTTGTTGATTATATTACACTTTGTGCTTAATAATTAATTACTTAAGTTGTTTACTGATTGGGATGAACAAGAGTAATGTTTTTTCTATATATTAATTTTGTGTTAGTACTAGATGAGATTGCAATTCGTAGATAATAGAGTTTTATTTTTCAAAGCTATTATGGAAAAAACATAATCATCAGAGGTCCAAATCCCATTTCATCATATGGCTCCACCATCTCCAATATAAGAGGAGTTTCCATCCAGTAATGTCCATGCAAAAGATAGAGGAAAGCATGAAGAACAGAAGGTGTGAACATGTAGTCTTTTAACAAAGGTTCCTGAAAACAGCCGTGTGACAATTTTATGCTGATATCTTGCTGGTCTAAATACATGCATGGAGCCACAGCTAAACACACAGAGGGTAGAGAATCACAGTCTCTGTTCTGGGTGGTCATTTAACCATCTGAACTTTATGTATCCTTTAAAAGTTAACAGGAATAATGGATGTTGGGACAAAAGAAGCTGTCTCTTTCACTAACTCCTAAGTAATCTTGCACCTTATGGATATTTATAAGACATAAGTCTTGTGACTTGAACAAATATAAACCTTTTTTCAAACTTTTTAAGTGTAATATACATACACAGATGTGCATACATTACATGCAATGTATTTTTACAAACTGAACACACTTATGTAACCAGCACCTTGATCAAGAAATAGAACATCCCAGCATCAGAGAAGCCTTCATCCTGCTTTCTTCCTCACATCACTCCCTTTCAGAACCTTTATCATGACTTCGGACAAGATCACTTTTACCTATTTTTGTATTTTACATGAATGGAATAATGCCATATGCGTTCTTTGTTGTTGGCTCTCTGTTGCTCAACACTATGTTTGTGAAATTCATCCATATTGTTCATTTTCATTGCTCTATGGTGGTCTCGTTTTGTTTGCCTGTTCTACATTGAGGGGCATGTGGGAGTACTTTCCACATTTGTGCTATGACCAACAGTGCTGCAACAAGCATCCTAGAATATGCCTGTTGATGACTTTATGCATACATTTATGTTGCACACATACCTAGATGTGGAATCGCTGGGCCATAATGGCAGTCAGTTTTCAAAGTGCTGTCACCAATTTATGTTCCCATTAGTAATATATGAGAAATCTACTTACTTAGCCTTGTCAACCCTGGGTTTTCCCCCCTATCTATTTAATTGTAGTCATTCTAGTTGGTGTGAAGAGTTATCATTTTAATTTGTATTTCTCCATTGATTAATAAAGTCGAGCCTGTTAAATACAATATTTGAAGTGTAATTTTTCAAGGGCAAGAGGTTTGTTTCTGTTTACTTGAGAAAGGGTCTCTCTATGTGTGAAACACAAAGCACCGTGGAAAACCTAATCTCTATTTCAGGTTATGGGTAAACAAATAAATTAATGTATCAGATGTTACATTCCAAACTTTTTATTTATTTTTTTTGTGGGGGATTCTGTCTGATTCAACATTTTGAAAATGGTAATTTAAAATATGTTAAAATATATTGAGACTAAATCAATAATTATAAAAATAAGGAGCAAAGTATGCATTCTGAAAGATAGATGAAAAATTCTTATTAAGTCAGTATGTCTCTAATAAGAAAGATGAACATGATTAAAGGTATATACAGAGAAAGAATAAGAAATTCAATATCTTTTTGCTATTAAAATAGAATACCCCTTTAAATAAAGATCAAATATTTTTATTCTCTTTTCCACCATAAAGCCCTCATTACAGACAACAATCCTCTTAAATAATAGCTCCAAGTTTCCAGAAAATGTAATTGCTTCAGTAGAACAAATCAGTAGAGTTTAATGTTTTCATTATCAATAAAGGGGAAAGTCATATTAGTCCCCAGAAATGATTTGTCTCTTTTATTTACAGGCTTTAATACAATAAGCCTGGGATATACTACAAGGTCACTTTCAAATATCTCACCTACAATATTAGTTTGTATAGTTTTAATAACTCTTCTTATAATGTGTGATTTCTTCACTACTTTTTTTGAGTATTTCAAGAAAGTACAATCTTTCCTCATGACAGTAATAATAAATAATATGGCTGTGTATGTTTCTTGCTGGCAAGCTAAGACTTGCAAATAAAAGATAAAGCAAGAGAAAGAATAATTTAATCTTGTAAAATGATTACAATTTCAAACATCAATATTTTTTAAAAGTTATATAAGAATATTAAAAATAACAAATACATGGTTTGGGGACCTAGTACCTTCATTCAAATGCTTATAATGTTAATGTTAAAAATAAATAAAAAGACATTTTACTAAGTAAGAAATTTAAAAAAAATAAAAATGTAAAGGAACTGATACCAGAGAACTTCTAAACAATACAAGTAGGTCCAAATTAGATATTTTTAATAGAATTTTAATCTAGAGAAAATTAGAACAGAATGTTTAAATAGCAGTTATCATCATTCTATAAAATGCTGGTTTCAAAATCTGAAATATCATGGCAAAATGAAAGAGGATGCAGCTTTGGAGTTAGGTTTGCATAGTTTTAAATTAGAATACATTACACACAGTAAATTTATACTTAAACTCTGTGCTTTTTACCTACACATGTATATTATGTTTGTGCATCTGTCTCCATGTAGCCACCACCCTAGATAAACACAGAATATTTCTATCACTCCAGAAATTTTTCCTTGTTCCTTCCCAATCAAGCCCCCCGCCAAGCCACTATTCTGACTTCTGTCACCACAGAGTAATTTTGCCTGTGTATTAAGTTTATATAAATGAAATCATACAGTATGTATCATTTTCTCTTGCGTCTTTTACTCAAAATATTTTTATGATGTATGCTGTTGCTTGTATTAGAAATTTGTTCATTTTTATTGCATATTATTCCATTATATGAATATGCCAAAATTTGTTTATAGATTAGTTCTTATTTTAAGAACATCTTTGCTATTTTTACCTGTGTGATTTCAAGCAAGTTAGTTTACATTTCTTCTCTATTATGTATAAAATAGGAATAATAATATTTACTTTGTGGGGTTATAGCAAAAATTATAATCATGTATATAAAATACCTGGTGCATACTAGGTACTCAAAAAATGGCAGCTATTTGAAAATAGGTTATTAATGTAGTTCAGGAGGCTCCATATACAAAGTACTTAAAAATATATATTCACAATGGTTGAAGTATGAATCTTTTGAGAGGAAAGAAGACCAAATGGAAACTTCTGAGAATCAAATGAAATCCTCATAAATTAAGTTTGGTGCATTGTATAACTAGTTTAGAGCTAGATACATTGAGCTGAAATATTATTAAATGTATTTCTCAAGTTAGTTAATAAACAAAATTGATGTTATCTGTATTTTATAAGATAAATTGTACCTGAGGATAAGACCATGAATTCTGTAACTTACTCTTTCTCCCGCACTGGGGAATCCTGGATATCTAGATGAGTTAACCCTTAGAATCACTTCTTGTTATTTCTGTAACTGAATTCTGTGACAGCATTTAGAGCTGTTAGGTTTCTCTCTCTTCAGTTCAGGTTGTTGCATAGTTCCACAGGTCACAAAGTTTCCACTGGAAATTTCCAGGTGGTCTTTACCTCCATTGCCACTACCACTGTGCTTCAAAAAAATTAGGGTAAATTCCAATGGACAGGGAACAAGTAAGCTGAGCTCTTGCTATAGCAGAATGGATTAATTAGGAAACACAGAACACTACTAAACACATCTGTGTAGCTCAGGGTTGAGCAGGGAGGTGAGATTGCTTCATACTTCTGTTTGAATTTATTATTTTTTTATTAAATCAATAAAATGGGTAATAAAAATTAGATGTGTACCAAGCATTCCTATAATTACACTGCTAGTTGATATAGAGAAAGAAATGCTCTTGAAGACAAGATGGAATCAAATATATTTACTCTGAGATTTTAAAAGTTTAAGCTATATATTTAAAATATTTGAAGAAAAAACTCATTAAAATGTCTACAGAAATTACTTATATCATTTCTAATGAATCATTATATTCTATGGCTCCTAACAGTACTACTCTAATTTTTCCTCATTTTTAAAAATTATTTTTATGTTGTGACATTTGATATCATAATAGAATAGTCTCTACTCTGCCATGATATAGCTCTGTAATCTGTGTTATCATGTGTTTTACATTAAGATACATTTTCATCTTAGAATGCTTCCACTTTCCCAGTGTTAACAAATATAACTTTTAAATTATTTGGGGTATTTGGCTTCTCTTTGAGGCTGGACATGAAGAAACGACTCAGTGCCAAGATGCCTACTAATGTTAGATGGTTCAGTCAAGACGTCAACATTCAAGAAGGGGACACTATTGCAGTATAAATAACCACACAAGCTATGGAGTGAGACTGGTAACCATGACTCCACCATTGATTACATGTGAGATTTCAGTCATATTAGTTATCTTCCCCAAGTCTTAGTTCCTTTACCTGTAAAATTAGATTTGTAAAAACTCTAATAATACCTCTCTCCAATGGCAATTGTAAGGAGAAAGTGAATTAATATATGTAAATGCTCACTACAGTGTTTGACACACAGCAAATTTTCAACTGATCTATTATTATTATTATTATTATTATTATTATTATTATTAAAGGAGAAAAATAAGTTCTCTGGTAAGAACATTTCTTCTATCCTGATTGACAATTTTCTCTGCTTTTTCTCATAAATACACATTTGAGAGAGCTAAACCTGGGTAGCAAGATTAGGCCACATTAGAATATGTGAGTTTATGCTTGTTCATTTAAAAAAAAATTGGGAGTATATCATGGGTTCTGGACACCGATAAAATTACTTAAGATCTTTAAGTTTGAATTCTTTTTTGGGTAGAATCCCTGTTCCCCAAAGATATAACAAATGAGACACAATGATTAAGCAAGGTGCCAAATGTCTCACATATAGACAGTGACCAAGCTGCAAATCAAACACCTGCCTATGACTCCAAAGTCTGTTGTTAATCACCTCACTCTAATACCTCTTGGTAAATGCTGCCATTATTTGCATATATTTATAATGCAATATTTCTCCTAATCCTTACAAAAATCCTATGAGGTAATCATTATTAGTTTTATTTTATAGATAAGAAAACTGAAATTTAGAAGAGATAAATAACTGGTAAGAATTCTAGAGAACTGTGATTTCAAATCATTGTAACTGCTGAGTTAGGGCCCTGCTTTTGAACTTTTGATTCTATACTCCTTCCATAATAGAAGGGAAGACTGAGAAATGTAACAGAAAAAAAAAATAGTCTAAGCAGAACTGAGGCATAACTCTATCTTATGTAATCGGCTTATACATATAATTAAGAACACACAGTAATTTCCCTGAAGTCCTTTTGGAAATATTTTATTGAGTTGAAAGCTAAAATTATGCTTTTAAGATATCTTTTCTACATGAAAAACTATGCATTGGAGAAAAAAAAAAAAAAAAAAAACCTTGGCTCTGTTAGATATCTGGTCTGTATCCCAACCTCATCATTGGAGGTGCATTCCTTTTGCCTCTGTTAAAAGTACATACAGGGGAAACGGCAGCACAATAAAACTACAAGAATTCAGCCTACTTACAGAAAAGCTCTTCAATTAAGTAAAAAGACTGAATTAAAGAAAATAAAAAAAGGCAACTTTATTATTTTCAAGTACTGTGGGAACTCTGTGCTTAGTCCTTGGAAGGTCTTCTTTAATGAGCAGGGTAAATTTGTTTGTAATTACCTTCTTCAAATCACATAGCCTGAGTAGAAGCCGCCTCTATGTGCTTTGCAACTGTATTTTTGAAAATATGAAAATGAGTAGTTTAAACGTGCAGGACATTTGGTTTTCCTAACAAAATCTGTATTCTCCTTATAATGTTTTTTCTTTATTAATTGTTGACAAATTAATACAAACAGCAAAAGAGCAAAGCATTTGAATTAATAAAATCAAATTAATGAAAGTTTATTTTAACATTAAGCTTCCATTCTAATCATTTTAAAGGCAAATGAGGTAAAGCTCATATGATGGAAGGAAAAGGAATTCAAAATTAAATAGCTGGTTAAATATAGTGTCATCAGAGTATTTTCTCTGCAGGTAAACTTACTGAACTGAATTGTACAGCACTTAGCATTATGAAGACTGAAATATCTTTTACGGGCATAAAATTTTTTAATTATCCTCTTTTGATATAATTAAATATATCCATTTTTAGACACATCTATCAGATAACTTTTATTTAAAATAATGGAAAATGAGGAATGCGATTTTACATGGGAGTGTGGAATATGTCATTAATTCTATTTACATTAATTTCATAGACATAGTTAAAAACAGGTAAGTATATAACACATTGTACATAGATGAATTTTTATTCTACCTCTAACAAAAGAATATGTTCAGTTTAAAGACTTCATTATTTTTCAAAATAGAAAGTCATTAACCAAATTTTTTTCTCATATATAAAGTTTACTTAGGTAAGATACTTAACTTTATAAAATTAAACATTTAACTCAAAAAGATTTACATTAGACAATTTAATATGACCTAACTAAAGAGAATATTGCATAGATTATCTGCATGCATCCATGTTTATGCTTAATTTACTTTTGTGGGAGATGTGTTTATGTAGCTAGGTCACATTTGAGAGAAGTTTACATAGAAAACAAAGTTCCAATTATAATCTCTGTTTAAAAGAAGAAAAAGAAGGTGACAGCTAATTACATTAGCATAAAAATCTGAAATACAAGTAGACTGTTAGCAAGAGTACCATTAGTGTCCTCAGTTCTACTTTCACTATTGTTACATATATATCTTTCCTTAGAGTTAAACGACAACAACAAAAAAAAAAACAGTGTTTACTAAAAAGCTATATATTTTAAAAACTGTTAATAATTTTCTAAGTGGCCCTGGCCGTCTATTCTCATTGTACTTTAGAGCTTAAAATGATTTGATGGTAACATCTGGCAAGTATTGTTCCAAACTAGATGCTAAACATAATTATTTTAAAAGAGCGTTCATGCTGAGATGGGGAAGGGGGAATGAATGATAATCTATACCTTAAAATACAGTTTTGAAATAAAAATATTTAAAAATGTTTCATTGGTAATCATTTACTATTTTATTTTCTCTGGAGCTTCAAAAGTTATAATCTAAATTGCAACTGAAGGAAGCTGAAGCTAGCTGATATGCACCTAGCTATTTTCGTGCTTCAAAGCCTACAGAACCATCTGCTTGTTGGCAGGTGTAATTAATTAGCTAAGTGGAAAAGATGCTCCTTTTTAGAGTGAATAGGAGGAGAGGAGGGAAAACTCTGAAGCCCCAATCCTAGGCAGACTCATCGGCTGGGTGCCTCTGGGCAAATTTCCGATGCTGAAAACTCATTGAATTTAATGGTTCTTAATTTCACAAGATTTCTAATTACAGTTAGGATAATAAGATGTGATCCAAAAGTTGACAAAAAAAAAGTTGGCACATTTTCAAGGAAAATTCTTCCACACAATGTAGGCACCCTAAACTATAGGAGTTCATTTACTTATACATTTTATCCTCTCAACTCTGTTAATAAGCAGTTTTGAATTTATTTGGCTGACAGGTGGCAAATGCATAATAATAACAGGACACTGTATAAAGTTAATTTTTTTTTTACATAAACCAATGTTTCTTTTCAGAAACAAAAAGAAGTTGATCCACAGTAAATCATTACTCATTTAATAGACTAAAAAAATACATTCTCTTCTGTTACTGTCTTTGGACCTTATTTTTTTAACACTAGGCTGGAGCCACCTAAGTGAGGAAAAACTACTTGTATATCTGCAGTACCAATTGAAAAGTCATGTTTTTAATTTTGTTTCTAAAGATAAATTTTGTATCTTACATTTCCATTTTAAAAACCTAAAATCATTTGCTTTTTAAACAAAAGAAAACAAAAAAAGACTGCATTCTAAGAAAGGAAATGGTCAGAAATAGTATAAAAAACAGGACTAGAAAACTTCCTGTAATTTTTTCTATACAGTGCATATTAAATTATTGTTAAGGAGACAAGATAATGAATTCTATAACACCTCTTCTTTCAAATGCTCTGATTGACAAAAACAAAATTCTGTTTTAAAGTCAAACATCTGCTGGGGCTTGGACTTCATGAGTAAGATGAGGGAAGTTTAAGAAATAGAGAGTGGGTGAAACTGGCAAATTGGAGAGCAGATGTTGCAACTAAAGGAGCAGCATCTGCCCAGCTGTACAGGAATGTTACCAAGAGATAATGTGAACCCAGGCTCGCCAGAGCTCAGTTTTGTTCACAGGGGCCAGAAATCCAGAATTCATTGGCAAATATGCCAATTTTTGAACACTGTGAAAAACAAGGCAGTCTGTAGGCCAGTTATTAAATAACCAAATCTATAAATTCCTCACAATTATCTAGTCTTTGCATCAATAACCATATTGAGATAAGAGCACATTGATCATGCTGTATCAGTTCCTCTACTTATGGATGGAGAATGAAAAAGGAAGGTGTAGTTATTTACATAATTAATGAGAGAGTAAAAACGGTAGTGCAAAAGCTTCTATGAGCTATGTGAAAAATGTAGTCTACAAGGCAATGAATTCTACACCTCGTCTTCATTCTTATTGTGATCCCTACTTGGTGTCATGAAGGTGGTGTACGCCTCTGGCAGTGTAATGAGATTTGGAATGCATGCTACTGAAATATCGCCACAGCATATCACACTCTCACCACTGAAGTTACATGCAAATTTTAAATAGGGGAAGGCTTACATGTCACCTGGAAAATGAAATCCAATAACTGACTGTCACATTAGCATGGGCTTCTTTATAGGGTTAACTTAATAGCACAAAGAAGCTAAAGGCTAAAGGATATTGGAAAGTTAAATTATAATTCAAATACAGGGGACAAAAGTAAAACAAAGCTGTCAAAAGAATATACTCTCACACTTTCTGGTCCTGAATTAATCAATCTAGTGAGAACATATACCTGATACTTTGACAGTAGAGGCAGAAAGGGAGAAAAAAAAGTTTCAACCTGTATATATCATAATTCTATTGATTTCTATACAATATGCACTTGTTGTTTGGGAAGAAATGAACTGAATGACTTTCAGATGCCACTACCAGTGAAATCAACTGGCCAAGAAAATTCCAATGAAGTCATTTTTTTACCTAGAATTTCAAAAGAAATAAATCCCAAGAACTGACGTTAGACAGCTAGGATGTTCCCAGTCCATTTTTTTTTTCTTCTGCTCTAGAAAAATGCCAGGTAACAGCCAGAAAACTTCCAGGAATCCATTTGTGAACCGGAAGTTGATTTCTTTTCTATACTTAGAACACAGGAATGTTAAAAGACCTGGGCTTTTCCACCTCAATCCGTCTCTCAGTATTTTACTTTTATTTTTTTAGTGCTGCACCTGCATCTCTTGTCCATTCTTGAAAGATATTATAGTGGGTTGTTCTATGTCAAATCCTGTTCCCTAATAGTGAGTATCTTCTCTACCTCTGAGCAGAAGCTAGAGACATTTCAACAGGATTCTACCCAGCCTCTTTTTGCTATAGGCTAGAAGTTGGTCTATAATCTTTAAGCTCTTTTATTTTTCTCTGACTATGGAGAAGAGTTGGGGAAAACAAATATTGGTCTAATGAAATACCTGAGGTTAATAAATAATTTCTGGAAAGGTGTTTAATGGAGAAAATAAATAGCATTCAAGGTCAAAGGAAGAAAATGTATAGGAGAGCATGAGAGTAGACAAATATAGAGCAAGGAGAGAAATGTTCACTCAAAATATTTGCTAATATATATTACTTACACTGATTTGGTCTACGTCTTTCAAGAGATGAGCGGCTCCTTCTCCAAACTACATCATCTCTTGGCTAGAAAATTGCATTGTCTCCTTGCTTATTCTCTTGCTTCTAACCAATTAATTTACCACAGTTTGCTAGGGTAATCTTTTCAAAACCAAAATATAATCCTTGTAACATTAAAGACCAATTTTTTTAAATAGTGAAATTGATATCAAATACACATATAATTTAAAAAGTAGTGCAGACTTCAAAAATATATATAGTTAGTATAATTTGTAAAATGTGTAAAAAAAAAAAAGAACAGAATCCTACATGAAGGAGCAACCTTCTACAAGAAGGAAGAAACAAATGTTCATGAAAATGACAAATATCACTTTCAATAAACCTTTAATAGAAATATTGGGGCATAAAATTCAAGAATTCTCCTAGAGAAAAGAAGAAAGAAAACAGAAAAAAATTAGAGAAAAAAAGAAATAAAGAATACATCTAGGAAGATCAACATTAAGGGTTTGTCCTACATAATTTTTTTTTTAAGAAACATACAATAAAATATTCTTCAGAAAAATAAGGAAACAGAGCAAGATAGTGGAATATATGAGATTCAGGAGACAGTCTGGTGAAGTAAAGCAGGGTTCAAGGAGAGTGGTCTCCAGGAAGAAAGGGGTCTGACAGAATGCATGATATTATAAAAAGTTTGGCAATAAGTGGACTATAATAAAGACAAGTATTCAAAGAAAATAGAAGCCAAGTAGAAACATCAGGAAAAATAAGCAAAACATCTACACAATAAATATAGTTATAGTACATGTTGTCTCTGACACATGATCTTTTAAAAATTATGATGTAAATACTGTATACTGACTTTCAATTTTTCAAGGACAGTGAACAATTTCTCCTTCAAGAAAACTTGCTACATGACTCTAATTTTTTTTAATCTGACATATTTAATAATATTGATGTTAAAGCTATTCTTAAAATTAATTTATCAATGAACATGGAGAATCTTAAAACAGTCATTCTATTTTAATCATAAAACTGGACAAAAATCATAACAAATAAATAGCTGTGAGAGTATATGTGTAAATGCAAAATATTAGAAAGTAGCAAAATGTCTAGTACTAACAGACTAATAAAATATGGTGCATGTATATGATAAATACTATGCAGCTATTATAAACATATTTTTAAAGAGTTTTAAAATATGAGAATGATTTCATAAATACATGAGCAAAGAAAAACAAACAAACAAAAAGAATACAAAAGTCTAAATACAGTTTGAATGTAATTTGTTTAAAATACACCTTAGGCATATATATTGATAGTGCATACATGTAATACTGGAACAAAATACTCTACTTATCATCTGAATGATGTTAGTAAAACTTTGATTTTACTCATCAGAAAAAGTGTATAATATTATTTTGTTATGTAAGAATATATGAGATGATAGATATAAAGACAAAATTACTGTTAAACAGTGAGATGTGTATATATAAAATACTATAGGTATAATAAAATGTCTTATAATTAATCATATGTAAGCAGAATATTGAGGTAAAGACATTAAAATTAAATCTTCAAAAGTATAAGTACTTACACAGAAAATAAGCAGAATATTACAGAGATATTAACATGAAAATAAAGAGGTAGAAGAAACTCACTCATCTGTGGAATCATAGTCTTTGAGTTGGACAGTTATAGTATTTTATTTAACAAGTAACTAACTCAATCTGAAAGTTTCTCAATAATATTCCAGGATTATTGTGAGCGTCAGAGTTCAATGACAGACAGTAAGTTTCAGAGTCTGTGCTCTTAGTCACTATGCCATATAATTTTACTCAGTTACATATTCACACACATGAATATATAAATCAAATTGTGATTGAACACACTACAGGTATGACCTCTGGATCAACTGATATCCATTTGCCCTAGTGTAATTTAAAAAGTTCTTTTTCCTCTCACAATAAATTGTATGGTAATCATATTTATTAAAATATTACAAGGCATTCTCTATATGATTGATCTTTATAAATACAGAAGTCAGAGCCAAAGTTTAAATACATTTTAAGATTCAAAAAGTGCCAACTTCTGGCAAAGAAAAAACTTTTATAGATTTATTGTAACAGTAAAATAATAGCAATCTCCAGGAATTGGATTTGACATAAGTCAAAAATATATAAAATGTTATAATTATTAACATATTTTTATAATACCAAATGTATTTGTTATAAAAATAACTTTACTATAAAAAGTGTCTGACTTTCCTTAGTGTTTTGTTTTCTTGTTTTGCAAAAAAAATTTAAGTTTGCTTTTTCTCAAAAGAGTAAAGTAAAAAGCAATCTGTCATATTTCTAGAGATTGTCAAAAAATGTTAAGAAATAGTAATAAAATAAAAAAATTTTCTTCCGTTCAGGAATTTCAACTCTTTACATATTCCAATTTCAAAAGACTCCATTATTGTAAAAAATTCTATGAATAATATTTAATTTATGGCAAATAGCACACAACTAAATTCCTGTAATTTTGTTTATGGTATATAATGCTGATAAAAATATAAAATATTCTAATTAACTCTTAATGCAATATTCATTATACAGAGATTTTTTTATATGTTATTTATGAAGAAATATTGATAAACATTTCTAAAAATGAGAAAAAAGTTAAACATGTTCATGATATTGGAAAAACCTGTCACATACCTCAATCGGATGTGAATAAAAAAGGTACATTAATCAAGCATCACCAACAACAAACACCACCACCCATAAAATACACAGAACTCGCCTGAACAAATAATCAGTGAAGTCACAGAAAAAATTCTTGTGTTGAGTACTTGATATTTACTTTCCCTATTTGTAGGAACACTGTCAGTTGTTAGCAGTCAATGGAGCTGAAAATCCTATACTGTCAGAGATACTATTTTCTTTTTCTTATTGAAGTGTAGTTGACATGTATCATTATTTTAGTTTCAGGTGTACAACACAACAATTCAATATTAGTATTAACTGCAAAATGAGGACTATAATAAGTCTAGTTACTATACATCAATATACAGTTACAATTCCACCCCCTCATGGTGAGAACTTAGCAACTTTTAAATATGCAATAAAATATTACTGACTATAGTCACCATGCTGTTGGTTACATCTGCATGACCTACTTATTCTATAACCGGGAGTCTGCACCTGTTGATCCCATTCACCCATTTGGTCCACACTCCAGTCTCCCTCCCCTCTGGCAAATACCAATCCATTCTCTGTATCTATGAGTTTTGTTTTCTTTGTTCTTTTATTTTTATTCTTTTTATATTTCACATGTGACTAAAATCATGTGGTATTTGTGTTTCTCTCTCTGACTCATCTCACTTAACATAGTACCCTCTCGGTCCATCTGTACTGTAGCAAATAGCAAATTTTCTTCTTTTCTTTGTCTGAATAGTATCTCATTATATATATATATATGTGTGTGTGTGTGTGTGTGTGTGTGTATTATATAATATACATATAACATGTATGTACATTATATAATATACATAATATACATATATACTATATATGATGGAATATATTCTACATTTTATGTAATAGTATATAATATATCATATATTATATATTATATATTATATATTATATATTATATATTATATATTACATATTGTATATAATAGCCATCTCCATTAGATTTGACATATGTCAAAAATATAAAGCATTATAATTAGTAAAATATTTTTACAATATGAAATTTATTTTTCACAAAAATAACTTTACTATAGAAATAAAAGCATTTGATTTTATATATTATAATATGATTTATTATATATTATTATATATTGTTACATGATTTTCCACTTTTTGTGGCTGACTTATTTCACTTAGCATGATTATCTCAAGATCCATCCATGCTTTCGCAAATGGCAGTATTTCATCTTTTCTTATCTGAGTAATATTCCATTGTATATATGTACCTAATTCTTGAGGAACCTCCATGCTTTTTACATAGTGACTGCACCAATTTTCATTCTCACCATCAATGCACAATGGTTTTCTTTTCTACACATCCTCACCAACACCTGTCTTTTTGATAATGGCCATAATAACAGGTATGAGATAACGTCTCACTGTGGTTTTGATCTGCATTTCCCTGATGATTAGTGGTGTTACAGCATTTTTTTAAGTGCCTATTGGCCATCTGCTTGCCTTCCTGAGAAAAATGTCTATTCAGATCTTCTGCTCATTTTTAAATCTGAATTTTCTTTTGGCTGTTGAGTTTTATGAATTCTTTATATATATTTGAGTATTAACTCCTTATTGAATATATAATTTTCAAATATTTTTCCCATTCACTATATTGCCTTTTCATTTTGTTGATGGTTTCCTTTGCTGCACAGAAGCATTTTAGTTTGATGTAGTCTCACTTGTTCATTTTTGCTTTTCTTGTCTTTGCATTCATCATCAAGATCAATTACAAGGAGCTTACCATCTGTTTTTTTCTAGGAGTTTTATAGTTTTCAGGTATTACATTCAAGTCTTTAACCCATTTAAAGTTAATTTTGAAGATACTGTCTTTCATTTGTATATTCTTGCCTCCTTTGTTATAAATCAATTGACCATATATTTCTGAGCTCTCAATTTTATTCCACTGATCTATGTGTCTGTTTTTATGCTAGTACCATATATTTTGACTACTATATCTTTGTAACATAGTTTAAAATCAGGGAGTGTGATACCTTCATCTTTCTTCTCCTTTCTCGAGTTTGCTTTGGGTATTCAGGGTCTTTTGTGGTTCTATACATATTTTAGAATTGTCTGTTCTAGTTTTGTAAAAAATGGCATTGGAATTTTGATAGAGATTGCATTAGATCTATAGCTTGCTTAAGTAATATGGACATTTTAATAATATTAATTCTATAATTTTATATATAGAAAACCTTAATGACTCTACCCCTTCAAAAAACTGCTACAACTAATAAATTCAGTAAAGTTGCACAGTACAAAAACAATACAAAAATCAGTTGTTTCTAAATATAAACAACAATCAGAAAGAGAAATCAAGAAAATAATTCCACTTACAATTCCATCAAAAAGAATGAAATACACCTAGGAACAAATTTAACAAAGGAGATGAAAGACTTACACACTAAAAACTATTAGACATTGATGAAATATATGCACTCATGGACCAGAGGTACAAATTTCAAGATGAGAAGCAAAATTCTAGGCTTGACCATAATTGGCCATTAAAAATCTCAAGGGACCTTTCAGGGAAAGTGTCAGTGTTTGTCTCGATGTCCTGGCTTAATTCCAACTAATTACACTTAGCCTGCCTGGATAATTGTAGATTATTTAATGAGAGAGTACAGTTTTCATGTTTGATTATAGTGCCTAGGTCTTCCCTTGAAAAGGCATCCCACGAAGTTACATGGGGACTTCTTGCAGCCGGTCATTTCTTTTAAACAAAAATAAAGACCTAAGCCTGCTTAGTTAGCATCTAACTCAAAGACTCAAATAATTAGAGTCTTGAAACTGAAAAGATATTGAAATTTGGATATATCTATAGATTTAGACAAGAACACAGAAAAAACCTGGGGAACTTTTCTAATTTGGAGGCTCAACAGAGCAGAGTACCTACTTGTCAATGGGGTGTGGAGATCTTGGCAGAGGTAGACAGTTCTAATACTGTTATTAAATCCCTTTTAGGTATAGTTGTGGTATAACTGATTATTATTCTACTTGATATAAAACAACAAATGTATACATATCAACCATACAAAAATAGATAGCTTTTATTTTCCAGGACAAAACTTTGGACAGTTGTCATAAATTTACTCTTTACCTCTAATGCTATGGCTAAAACTGTTATCATCTCCCCAAATTCTTTCCCTTCCTGTCTTCCATAGTAATTTGCTGGCCATATAGTCACCAAACTAAAGATTATATCAGCCCAGTGTTCCTTGCAGCTAAGTGTGAACGTGTAATAAAGTCCTGACCGAAGTAGTGGCACGGGCAGGAGTGAGGTGTGCCACTTTTGAATTCAGCCTTTAAAATTAAGGTGTTGGCACTTTTATCTTTCCTTCTTCTTCAAGAGTACACAACTGAGAACCATTTACAATTGTACAGATGAGAGCAACATCTAAGGTGAGAGTGGTGCCACAGATGGAAAGGCCAGGGTCGTTGTGTAAACAACATATAAGCTTTAAACTCTTGTAAAATGAATGTCTTTAGGGTGCTATGGGAGAGAGATAAAAAAATTTCTATCTCGCTTGTAACTATTGTTAATATGGTTAATTATTTCTTAATTGAGTCTGTATCTTAACTGATAAAGAACATTGCACATTATTCATATCTTCCTACCTCTTCCGTTAAAGAACGTTTTATAATAGCTTGCTATAATTTTGCTTTGCAAAATTATCTATAGCATAGTCAAATGAAAATTGAGATCTTGATGTTTATATACTGTTTTAACATATGCCAGGTACTCTGTTATGTACTTTATTTACATTTATTAATTTAATCCATATAACTGTTCCATTAGCAGGATGCTATCACTACCCCCATTTAATGGATGAAGAAACAGATCAAGTGGGCCAAGGTCACACACTCTTAAATGACAGATATGAGGCATAGCCTCACACAGTCTGTCTATAGGAGTCCTAAAACTGCATGCCAACAGTAGCAAATCAGGTAATGCAAATGAGAAAAATGTGTGCAGAGGGACTGACAAATTGGAGATCTCATGCCACATCTCTAAGACAAAGTTGCATCACAGTTCTAGCCACCTTAACAGAAAAGTAGACATGAGGTTGAATAATGCTCAAATTTATTTATTTTTCTTGAAAAGAAACTGGAAATTATTATGTTTAATTATTAGAAAAAAAATAGATGGTCAGCAGATACTGTGCAGGACAAAACACATAGGCGCCTTATCAGTGGAGAAGTGGTAGTGCATACAGATATGGTAAATACAGTCTCTCCCATCTGTCTAATGGCAGAGTCAGATATAACATGGTAGAAGCTGAAATAATGTACACTGAAACACAAAGGAGGGACATCTTGAGTCTGGCAGTCTTCATAATCAGGAGATGTCTCAGCTGAGTTTTGAATTACTAGTATCTGCTACTTAGATAAATGTGAGGATTGAGGTAGAAGGATATTCCAATAAAAGAAAATACTAATTAACAATAATCACTAAATGATAAAAAGCCACTTACTTATTTTAACTATTTTGAAATGGGCACAAAATAAAAGTTTTTCATTTAATAAAATATATGTGATGAAAAATGGTGAATTCTGGCATTAGTTCTTGAAATAAATACACTAACGCTAAACTATATATTTATATTAACTTGACTATCTCAGTATGTATGAAAAGGAACACTGAGTATATTTTTAAAAATGTATTCCACAGGCCCATAATGAACAAAAATTATGGGAGGAATGATGTGCTCAGTACTCTAAACAGCAAGTGGAAAACTAGGGCCACAGAGAAGAGAATGAAGAACTGGAAAATACAGTTCTTGTTTTTAGTTGAACGTTTTTCCACATTTGTTTATAAAATGTCTGGTCTAAAATAAATGATACAGTTTTACATTTCTAAATGTACTATTTAATGAATTATTATTTTCCTCAGTTTTCTATCAAGTTTGAAATTGAAGAATATTCATTTCTGAAAGGCTGATTTTCAGCATCATTTATTTCTATATTCTAGATGCAAGATAAAACCCAAATAATATGATTTGAACCTTACCTAAAACCTTTTATTGACATTATTTACTTGTGGCCCAGAACACATACATAATTATTTATTAAAATCATTTTTATTCATTTATTCAATTATTATTCATTTATTTGCTAATTGGGGACACATTTGATGATTATTCACTGTGTGACAGACCTTGTGCTGAAAGCTAGAGATATAAAAATGAAAGACATGGTCTCTCATCCCAAGGAAAACATTCTCTAGGTAAAGAGAAAGACATTAAAATAAATTATCACGGGAAAAGATACATGCTATAATGAAGAAATGTACAAAATACATGGGTGCGGGGTACATCATGGGATCTGCCAGGGGGGATTAGGGAAGGCTTTAGTCTGAAGGTTGTAGAATGAACAGTTATTTGGCACAGGAACTACTGGGGAGTGAGTGTTCTAGGAAGATGCCCAACATTTGCAGGAAATAGAGTCATGAAAAAGTGGTACTGAAGTTAGCATTAATGTAATGGCTAGGTGGAGAGCCAGAGGAGAGAAAGAGTAATCAGGGGGATCATTTATAAACTATATAACTGTCTAACCAATGTACTGTATACTTGAAACTAATAATAAAATATTTTTTTAAAAAAAAGTGCTAATAACTAGTAGTCACTAAAAGTAGTTCTATGCCTTCAGGATAAACATAGCACTAACAAAGCAAGGGCTAATGGACATGAGATGGAGCAGACTGATAGACGTTCATAAAGGTCTCAATTGTTTTCTTAGGTGTAATGAAAAATGTTAGTGTCATGTATACCAAATAATTCTGAGAACATAATTCCTAGAAGCAGTGCTGAGAATGAATTGGGACAAACTACAGGCCAAACAGACAGCAAGTAGGGTATTACAATTGCCTGGGCAGGCAACAAGCATCTGAACTATGCTGATGGCAGTGGGGATGAAGAGGAGTAGATCTGAAATAGGATCAAAAAAGTTTTCATAGTTTTTAGATATGAGTAATAAAGTAGACCAAGTAAATCAAATAATAAATCCCAAGTTTCTGACCTTGATAAATGAATAAAGAGTGAACATTGGGGCTGATGAAACCAACCAGTTTGGGAAGGGAAGAATTGAATATTAGATGGAATTTAGTTTGAAGTGCTTGTGGAAAATAGCTTATCTTCAAATATCTAAGTATTATTTTAATAGTTAATTGATTAAGAGATATAAACAGACAATGCAAAAACAGATATTTACAACTCAAAAATATACTTGAAAAGTGTTCTACTTTTAATAATCAGTGAAATACCAAAGAAAGAGAGGTGCTAATTTATTCTTACTTAACAGCTACAACTGAGGATTAGAGACTTCCCATACCCTTGCAAGTTGAATCAAATAACGTCTGTTATTCAAGAGCTACACATTTATACATACACTTAGACCAAATAATTCATCTTCTGGGAAGCTATCTTAGTGAAAAATTATAACATAGAAAAAAAACCATATGCTCAAAAAGCTCTTTGATGTATTTGATGAAAATCCACATAAATGTCTAAGTAGTTAGGAAGTTACATAAAACATGGCATGAGTATTTGATGGACTATTATATAACTATTCATAATATAATAATACATAAGTACAACTGTGGTCAATTAAATTATTAGCCCAAATTATTTATCCCTTTGTACAACTAACTGATTTAGAAAAACAGCATCTAGTAAACTAAATCATCTTAAAGGAATAAACTATTTCACATGATATCTGGTCCAAGAATATTTATTAATTAGCAAAGGCTACCTACAAATGCTGCATTACTAATGAATGAAATTCTAATGTTAGTTATCTCTGGCAGCATGGAAGGCCATGGTAGAAAATAATTTAGATAAGGAATATTGTGTAGCATGCTTCAAATTGTGCATGATATTCCCTGGGACCAAATTACCTCCCTTTAAGTTAAATTCAACTCATAATACTAATTTATTTTCCTTGAAAATATAAAATGTTCCTTCAAACAACTAACTGCTCAAAGTTTGCATATTCAAAGTTTTTCTTAAATAGAATACAGAAGTTTCTTAAATTTAGTATAGCAGAAAAATCTATGCTTAAAACATGTTCATAGCTTATAGAAAAGAAATAAAATAGTTTATAGAAAAGAAATAAAAATTGGCAATGGTTATTTAATTATTTAATTAAATTAGGTAAGGACTAAGAATAGAAAAGAAGGAAAATGTAGTGCAGGTAACTCCAAACTATAATTATATATTATTTTTCCTACTTCCAAAATTTTCTGTAATGTTGAATTTATTTTTAAGACATGTATTTGACTTCACCTTTGTTAATATCATTATTTCTACATCAGTATATAGTAAAACTTCTCTATCTTACCTACCATGTAGTAATGTTTTAAAGCTTATTATGATGGCATTCTAAATGACTGATTTAAGTAAAGTTAATAAATCAAAAGATAGGAACAAACTATTGTAACATGACAGAGCACATATAAATTTTTCCAGGGGAAAAAAAGACAGGCTATCTATTTATGTTGAAATCATCATATGCTTTTTTTTTTTTTAGCAGAATCACCAAGCATGTTTTAAAATGTAAGTTTACTAAATAGTTTAAGCAAACTTAAAACACGTAGATTTTTTATCATTGTCATAATGATAATAAGTAGTTAACAGTAATGGACATATTTATATTTATTTCCAAAGCTTTTATGAGACTACAAAATTGAGAGCACATATTTATGAGCCCTCATTATTTTCTTAATGGAGCAAATGTGAACAGGCTCAATGAAAAGAGCAAAAGATGACATTATATAAGCAGTAAAATGAATCCAATCCTTTTATTTTGTTTTGTCTCTCCTGTCTTCTATAACTTAGCAAGAACAAATTAAATAGTAAATTCTGGTTCTCTGTAACACTATTATGAAATTTTCTATTTAACAAAATGGTTTCCAGTCCCCAGCTGATGATCTAATTGTTCTGAGCATTTAGGAATTCAGGCAACTTTATTAAATACCTGCTACGTGCTGTATATTTTGAAGATACTGAGATTAATTAAAGTCAGTCCCTGACTTCCAGGAGCTTTTAATTTAGTGGGAAAGGAGATTTAAAAAAATATTCTCAAAAACAAAGCTGAATGTTTAAAGCAGTCCAGATAGAAACATAATATATTTATCTTAATATATTTATGTTTATGCACCATAAATGTATTTAATGTATATAAAACAATCTTGTTAATTTAGAAGTTTTGAATCTGGGTTTTTCTAATCCTTAAGATCTTTCTGAGATCAGACCTTCCAAATCAGACTAATATTATGAATATTAACTGTCAACATTTATTTCCTAGAATCAACTCACCCCAAAGATAACATGGACATCAATTTATGATAAGCTTTTGAGCTTTCATAGAGAACTAATATACTAAAACTCATCCAACAGAAACAAACTCTAAACTTTAATATTTCAATCTATTTCAAAGATATTTTGAAATGAGCTAGTTTGACACAGAGAGAACTGCACAAAATACTACTATGAGCAGGAATCATAAAGTACATAATATTCCCTCATTCCTTTATTTATTTTTTGTCCAACAGATAAGAGTGAATATCTACTGTATTTCAGGCGCTGTGCCATGGATTGGGGTTATAATTATAAGCAAACAAATATTGCTCCACCTTCCTGGGATGTACCTTTCAATTTTTTTTTAATTTCAAAAAATTCAAAGTAGATGTTCAAAAATGTTGTTTAACAATGAGTTTTGAAAAAAAAATCTCGTACCATCAACTCCTTTTGTCTTTCTTTCCATAGCCATTATCGACTTTTCATATACTATACTGTTTACTTATTATATTTACTGCTAATTATCTATCTCCTCTTGCTAACATATGAACTCCACAGGGTACGAATCACTGTGTTTTATTCCATGGTGCCTCCAAAGCAGTTAGAATCGTATCTGCCATTCAGTAAATATTTGTTGAAGGAATGAATGAGCTTGACAATATTACGCAGAATGAGAACTAGAAACTGAAATTTAGTGAATATGCATTACTCTGATAACAATAAAACATAGTGAAAAGAAATAAACATAATTATTAAATAAAAATATTTTTGTATCTATATATATAATTTGCATTAAACTGGCCAAACAATATATATTTGTACTTGTGGGTCATATATTGACTTATGAATTAGAAAATCCAGATTCAAATTTCAATTTGACTGCTATGAAACCTCTAGAAATGTATCAAATATTTTTGAGGCTTAGATACTTGGTGTGTGAAATGAAGATAATAAGAGTTCTCTCATAGGTAAATGAAAAATAGTATATACAATAGATATAAAAAGTATCTAGTACAGTGTCTGACAGTTAGTACCCTGCACATCTTAGAATCCTTTCCCTATCACCCTGGCAATCTCAGTCTATCAGTTAGGATGACTTTGAGTCAACTGTAATAAATGTCTCAAATGGCTTTTACAATAGGGAACTTTATCATTTCATATGGTAAGTACACCAGGAATAAGGCAGTTATACAGTTGGTTAATTTAGTGGCTTACTGATGTCTTAGTTCTCAGGTTTTCTTCATTTTCTACTCAGACATTATCAGTGTCCAACTGAAAAAGTAGCTACTTATCGGTAGTCTCATCTTACAGGAGAGGAAAACTCTCCCAGAAGTCCCTCAACAGAATTCATTTCACAGCTCATAGGTGCCATTACAAAGTACCTCTAAGTATATCTCCATGCTTTCACCAAGACCTGACAAGGAGAATTAACTCTCATGATTTGCTTAGACCTAGACTGAGCTTTAAGCTACAGATAAGATAATCTTCCCTGAGGGATGCATAGAATAATCCCTGTTCTATTAATCAGGGTGGAAAAGTTATGGGTTTGAATTGGTAAACAATTGATTCTGCTCACATTACATTCTGTAAATATATTTTCTTCTTGTAATTTTATGCTTAGCATCATTATTCAAGCAGAAGAAGCATTCTTGGCTAATGGTGGTCAAGTTTGTAGGAGACATTTTCTAATATCAAGCTAAATGAATGGATTGGACTAAACTTAGTAGTTTTTAAACTGTATTAAGAACCCCTTTTTGAAAGGAAATTTTCTAGAGGACTCTCAGTGTATCCAGGAGATAAAAAAATTTGCCCTTGTTGAAATGAAGCATGGTGTGTTCTTGTGTCCCAGTTAATCATTTAGTGGATTGGGGGAAAAAAAAAAGATCATGTTAGACCCTCAAATAAATTTCAATTTTGGGTGTTCCTAAAATTTCATCTTATTATCAAACTCAAGTCACATTCAATAAGTGGAGCCATGCCTAATTTGGGGCAGCTTCTAAAACATTTCATCCAAATCATCATTCCCACACACCTGTACATTTCTTCAAATTCCCATCTCTATAGATATGACTTGGAACTTATGTTTTTTGGAAGGTTCTGATAAAGATAAATTATTTGCTTATGGGTATCTTGACTAAAATGCAATTTTTTTTTGAGAAAAAGTAAGATTTATTAAAAGTATATTTCAGAAGGAGACTCACTGTGCTAGGGAAGACTGTAGCCCTGTGGAATTTAGAAAATAAAGATATAAGATAGCACCTCCAAATGGGAGGGGCTAAGATGTATTTTAAGGAAGATTCAGTACTGTAGAGTAGGTTATGATCATATTAAAAGAGAATCAAGCAAATACCGATACTAAACGAGGCAATGATAAACATACAAAGACATTGGAAGCTTGACTTGCAAAGAAGGTATGAATGTGTGTTTAAGGGACAACAATGGGTACTTTGAGGTTGACAGGTCTGGTGAAGGAGCTTCCTAGGACTGAAATTGGAAAGAACACAAAAGACAAATAAGAGAAAAGTTTACAGTATTACTTATGTCTAATGCTGCTTAAAAGTACAAAGAAAGATTAAGTACAAATAAAATAAGTTCAACAATTTCATGGAAGATCTTTATTTCTATTTCTTTATCTAGAAAGTAGTTTGCTAATATATGTTTAGCTTTCTTCATGGGGATTAATGAAGAAGTTGGAAAGATCAAGTGAGTTTATGATGTAAAAATATTTTATAAATGAGGTGGTATTAGGGTTTCCCAATACTACCCTACATTTTGATATTCATTGGAGGAACTCATGGAACTCAGTATACAGTTGTATTTATGGTTAAAATTGATTACAAGATTAAGAATATACTGCCCGAAGATAAGAAAAAAAGACATGGGCAGAATCTGGAAGAACCCATCTGCTCCTATGCTTTCTCCTTCTCGTGAGAGGTTACACAGATAGTATTCTTCCTCAAGCAATAAAATGCAGCAACACATGTGCAATGTTGCTTCAAGTAAAGCCCGTTAGAGACTTGGTACCCAAAGCTTCTATTAGATACTGGTCATACAGGAGGTACACTCTGCCTAGGACTTACTAAAATTCCAAAAAAAGCAGGTGTGCAGCATAAACCACATTTTTTGGACAAAGTAAGAACAATAAACCATTCTTATCAGTTAGGGATAGTTGAAATACTCCAGAAATCCAAGTTTTCAAGTGCCAACCTAGCAAACAGGACTTGCTATGAATAGCAATTTCAGGTCTGTTATGCTAACTCTTTTCTGTATAATAACAGCTGTAAAATAGCTTGCCAGATATTATCATATAAACTAAATTAATGCAATATTAAATGACAAATACTAATGATGCAAATTAATAAAGCCTATATAAAATATTATTAAATTATAAGAAAGTTTTAGTTTTAATATGGAATAATGTGCAAAATTGTTTTTTTTTTTAATTTTTTTCCCAATATCCTTCCCACTTCAAGTCAAAAATGAATAAAATCCATATTTAGGCATTTTTGGTTGTATATACAATTAGCATTGCATCATGTATAAACAATATTTAATAATGTTATTAAACTCTTCTTAATGATAAACTTTTTATTGTTTGAAAATATAATAGAAATAAAGAAACAGTCCCAGAAACACACCAATGAGTCTGTGATTTGGTGATAACTGAATTGGAGGTTATAGTTTTAAGGTACAATATAAACTACATCACCTCCAGAGATGTTAGATAGAACTGAAACTAGTGAACTCTGATTTTTCACCCACAAAAAAAGCTATTTTTTAAGCATTCTACTGTGAAATTTGCTTACAGCAAAGAAAAGGAAAAGCAGAAATGATTTACCAACTGAATAAGCCAAGGCAATTTTACTGTATGTACATTCTTAATGCTTTGTAACAGCTGTGGACCACCTTTTGTACTGGAGTAAAAGATAGCTTTCTACATAATGTGTTCTCTCAATCAAAGGCAAGATATAGAAAGATAAAAGAAAAAAATCTAATTGTTACTCTTTGCTCTTATGTATCTTTTCTGTGCCTTGAGCTGTAGTTCACCGAAAAAAAAAAAAAGTAGCTTTTTGTGGAGAATAGATATGCAAGGTATAATAAAAAATAAAACTCAACCTTTAGGGGATACAGAGCACTTATGTGATTTGACTAGTGAAAAAACTGTATTGTAAACATCAAGGTAGAAGAGATTCAAAATACATTCTGGGTGGTCTCCAAAACAATTCTTGAATAGGTTTTTCCAGATGCTTAGATTTTCCCTAGTACAGTGCATCCATAACACAAAATGAACACCGTGGGTCATCATTCATCATCAACATCATCATAATGATAAATAATGGCATGTCTTTGACTTTTCTACAACAAAATCATTTATATGAAGTTTCTATAATCCAAATCTCTCCCTAAATATATGGAAATATTTCTTTGCATTGGTACAAAAAGATAAAATGCTTATAACACTAGTGTAAATTAAAAAGCCATCCTGATCTAAGTAATACTGAACACCAGTGTTTTATGCTTATAGTCTACATAGGTATCTAGAGTAATGGTCCCGCCAAAAAAGGGGTGAGGAGTGTACGCACTTGTAAGTGTGCACAAGGGATCAACTAGGTTAAAAAAATAAAATATTAAACATTCTACTTCTATTCATGAATTTAACTTAAAAATAAGGAGAAATAAAACTAAGCTTTGCTAATACACAACATGTAGACTAATACCGGGGCCCTTACTCATTGGGTGTGACAGAGTCCTGTTTCTACACATTGTAAAGAAATTCCAGTGGAAAAGTTGAAGCTGCAGAGAGTAAACAATGCAATGAAGCTCTGCCTTACCCTCATCTGACATGTTTGCTTTCAGCATATTTCAACCTACTGCAGTTTACATGCATGGGCCTACTTACTGAAGTTTATAAATTATATTGTCCAATTTTAATTCAACCAACCCTCATGAAAAATACAATGTCTTTACAAAGTTTCTTAAAAACTACTGAGGGGAAAAAATAAGGCAAACACAGGAAAACAGCAAGAGTGGCTGAAATGGTATCTCTAGTATGAGATCTTTATCACATTGCGCAGTAGAAATCATGATGATCTAATCAAATCTGACAAGAAGTTGCAAGAAATACAATATGAAGTAAACTATACAAAATGGATTTATGTCCGCTATCATTAATGACAAATCTTGTCTCAGCAAGGTTTGGTGCTTAAAATTCTAGCTAATAATAGAAATGTACATTTATGTGATTTACAAATAAATAATGCTAATATTTTAAAAAACAATGAGTCCAATTTGCAGTTTAGAGAACATTATTCAGGTGAGCCACTGGTCAACTGCTTTAGACTAAAACGTTTTAACCATGTTAGGCAATACAATCTACTTTTCCTACATTCTCTAATGGCATACACCAATATTTGCTTAGGTTGGTCAATTTCATTATAATGAAGAATATAATCCAAACACACATGGTCAAATTTTATACAAATGTGAGCAATGAGAATTTGAAAAAATATGACATTTACTTTATGTGGAAAATTTAAAATCATTTCCTCCTCAAAACCATTAAATCAAAAATGAGCAAACTAAAAAAGTTATTATCTTTAGACAAATGTCACTTTTACGAGTTTCCAATGCACCAGACTTCTGTTTACAGAAGGGAGATTCTGAGTGATTTTCATAACTATTGGACTATTTTGACATTAATGGTTATTATAATCAAATTTATGTTTACAACTATAACAATGCCAACCAATGTCAACTGATGGTTCTAATTATGGTTCTAAAACATTATGACTAGGCATCAACAGCATCAATTAACTATGATAAAATGCTTTGAAGAAAGCAAAATCGGTGCCATAACACACTGTATTATTAGAAGTCAGCATCCTTTGAAATATTAAAGTAAGGCTGAGAAAATAAAATGTGGCATTAAAGCAAAGTATATCACAGTGGTTATGTAGCTGGGTATTTTGAAAATGTGTTCTTTATTTTCATTTATTTGCCTACATATTTCATTAATTTAATTTATTTTATTAGAGAATTATGAACATATTTAATATTATGAGGCTTTCATAAATGTTTTCCTCAAATGAATTATGACTTCCATTTACTTTTCAAATGTCAATATTACACTTACATGTGATTTTTAAAGCAGAATTGACAATTGTGTCTGACCTAAATAGAATTAAAATTTGTTATCACCTGCTAAGTATTCATCAGTTGAACAGTGGGAACTTCTAGCTTGGTGAATCTGTACAAATATTAAAAAGGTAGTCATGGCTCACTCAGCAGTTAAAATTATATGTGGTCATTTTTTAAAATTTTATTTTATTATTAGTTTCAAGAATACATTACATTGGTTAGAGATTTATATCGTTTATAAAACAATCCCCCTGATTACTCTTTCTCTCTTCTGGCTCTACACCTAGCAATTTTAGTAATGTTGACATCTAACACTTTTGTTTTAATTATTTCAAATATGTCCCAGAATTGCCAACCTCAAGGAAACATGTTTTACTTATAATTTTGCTCCAAATTCCTGCACATAACCTGTATTAAGTCAAAAATAATGGAAGAAAATAGCAATTTTTTCAATTCCTAAATTAGGTTCCTGCTTACAGATTATTCTTAAGGTAAGTCAATTAAACCACATGTTTTGAATTCTTTCAGATATTGTTGCTTTCTGGAAAAATAACAGTATTTTAATTTTTGACATATTGTACACATCACAAAAGAGAAAGATTGTCAAGATTTTCATGTGACAACCTCTGGTAGGAAATAATAATGTTTAGATTAGCAGACATTTTCCCCCAATAATATGATGAGCTAGAGGTTCCAGATAAATATGTTTTCTAATTTTTCTGATATAAATATGTAATCACATGTGATAATTCACTTAAAAGTTGAGATAAATGTATTCATTAAAATCTTTTGTAGGGAAAATCTTTCAGTAAATAAATTATTTTTGTATGTGTTTATAGGTAGAGTCAATTAACAGGGCTTTACACAATTCAAAATGCCACATTATAATATTTAAATTCAAAGGGGAAAGAATTCAATCTTGTCTAAACTGGGGTAGTCTTTTAAATTAGAAATATCTTTCCCCCAAAGTAGGTTTATTCATATTCAAAATTTAATTTTACACTTTGGATAATGTAAATTTAAAAGATGCTTAAACAAAATAAAAAATTGAATTCATTCAAAAAGTAGGGGTCACATCTGTCTTTTTTCACTGTTATATTCCTAATGATTCTAATGGTGCTTGGCTGGTAATTGGTATTCAATAAATATTTGTGGACTGAATAAACACATTATTGTTATAAATAAATCCAACAGTTAGTTACATGATCTTGGACAACTCATACTTTTTTTTGGGGGGGGGGTACAACTATCCTTAAAACTGTAAAATAGTTAAAAGCTTCTAGTAGAACATTTTATGGTTATAGCAAGGATTCATAAATATGAAAACACTATGCAAAATTTAAAGATCATGGAGTAGGTAACATTACTCTTACCTACGATGCTATTTTGAATGTTTTTAATCATATGCCTCTGTTTTCATATTTTCTTCCTTTCACTGTTATTTCTTCCCCTAGAATTTTTAGATGTACACCTAAACCTGTTATGTCTAAATAGATTAGTCCTAGAACTCTCCTTAGCTGTACTTACAGACAGACAGAACAAACAGAAACACACACACATGTGCGCACACACACACACACACACACACACACGGAGCATCAAAGCATGATAATTTTGCATAATGGCACCAGAGGTAGTCATAAACCACCAATTGGGAAGGATTAGTATTTAAAAATTAAAAATAAAAATTTATTGCCTTGTAAAACTTTGAAGAAAAAAAAGATAGCTATGCTTAGATGTCAATAAAGGACATTTAAAAAATGTTTTGCTAGACATCTCTAAGCTAGTTTGATATTTGTTATTCAGTTTGGTTTTATTTTGCTCTCATTTTTAATATTATTCTTAATATA
Source organism: Eidolon dupreanum (assembly GCA_028627145.1). Lineage (NCBI taxonomy): Eukaryota > Metazoa > Chordata > Mammalia > Chiroptera > Pteropodidae > Eidolon > Eidolon dupreanum. The sequence goes on from CM053503.1 coordinate 151,619,806, forward strand.
CTTTAATTTTTTTTTACCAGGAAAGGGCTATTTTTCTGTATAAATATTGCAAATGAACACTCTTGCTCTGTAACTCTATAGTGTGTTTCACCTGTACTTGATAAAGGTAGTACACATAAAAACCTAAGCAAGGTTGCCAGCATTTCTAAAGAAATGTGTAAATGTCTTAATAATAGTATCAAAGTTAATGATGATGCTCTCACAAATGAAAAAAAATGATATTTGGAAGGCTTAAATGAATCACTAACTTTCCATAGTAAAAAGGAGTCAGAAATGGGATTTCAATCTAGTCTGTCACCAGAATAGATGTTTTATTTATTCAAACTGGAGTGCCTCACACGTAGTGTTAAATTTTGTCAAATAAAATCCATGAAAATAGCCCTGGCTATTTCATGTCCTATGTTACTCTGACACATGAAAATACTAATATTTTGATTACCAGATGAATATATATATGTAAAATAATATTTATTAATTACAATAGTTATTTATTAAAACATTATACTAAGGACAACGAAGTTTTCAAAAGTAAATTGACTTCTGAAAAGTGGATGTACAATTCTATTATTTGAATCATTAACAATTCCACTTTCTATTTGAATAACATAGAGCATTACATAGTTTTCATATTTATCTTAACCATTTAAATATATTGTTCATTTTAAAATAATAGTAAGTGCATAAATCCTAAGGATGATTGATTTGATAAATACTCCCAATCTAATAGGTATCAGAGCTGAATCTCTTGATCAAGAGCTTTAGCTTCCCCATTGATTTAGTAAGTCTTAACCCAGGAGTCTACAAATCCTTCCTCACAAAATCTCAATAGACTTGATAATTCAAAACCTTTAAGAACCAGATTACTCTTTTCACAAAATAATAAATAGTTTTACATATTTCCAATTGCTATTTGTTTAGTTTGATTATATTCATAATAATAGATGGCATGTGACTGTAGTATTTCAATACTTCAATATTCCAGATAGACACTGAATTTCAGATACAATTTATTGGAATCTTAGGATTACTTTTAGCACTAATGAACCATGGATATTTGATGCCTGAGATTACTCAACTAATGGACAACCTGCACACCTTTCATAGAGTGAATTTATTTTTAGGGTCCACCAGCAATGTCATCTTAGACATGACGGGGCCAAGTGAAAGGCACTGCAGTGGGAGAAAAGGAAGGTAATTTTCAGAAGTGACAACGCTGTTCTTAGGGCATATTCTTGCATTGGTTTTGGTAGGCACTCTGCTCTGAACTGAATGTAACACTGTCCTCCCCACTGAGAGTGGGTTTTGTTTTCATTTCTAGCCTATCCTCTCCTCATGAGAAGCAAGCGAAAAATTTTCCCAAAGCTTTTGCTACACACCAGCTCCTGAAGAAGCTTGTTTGTTCTCAAAAATACCAACACCCCAAATTAAATCAGAATCCATCCCCTACTTTCTCTCCTACCACCATTACTCTTTAGGAAAAAAAAAATCCTTTCAATAGAATTTGTACAAATCTTCCCTAGATTATTTTTACTGGGCAGCCAAGATAAAGAGGCACTGGTATAGAGCTTCTCTGTTCAGTAAATACATCTTAGGTGGGTAAAATCCCATGGGAGGTCATTAACATGTATAGAACTGGCGGAGTATCATTTCCAAATAGGAACTTTAAAAGGTTTTTGTTTCCACATCACTGTTGTAGGTGCCAGCAGCCCACTAACAAAGCTACCAGCAGCCTCATCCCTCCCAGGGGATCTGCAAAGCTCTCACTAGTCACCAGATTACCAGGATCATCTGTTACAGGACCTGTGAAGACCATGATTGGGATTTAAGAAATATATATATATATACATAATTTTTAGCTCTTTGTGAATAGGAATCTCAGTTCAACTTTAGCACATCCAATTGTTTAAATGATTTAGAAAATTTCTCTGAACAAAAGAAGGGGACATCCTATATTTTTTAATGGGATATTTGTTTAAAAAGTTAAATATTGTACACAACATACTAATCTATTGCAAACTGTCAATCTTACCTTTTTTTTTTTTTGTCAGACATAAGCCTCTCCTCTTCCAAGGTAAAGTAGCTATGCTACTTTGTTATCACTTTTGTTGTCTGGTTATCAAAAGACATGAATGACACTTAGGATTTGAGAGCATGTAAATTATTTCTTAATCTTTAGGTATTCCCTGAATTGTCAATTAGCCTAAGAAATGAAAAGGATGGAAAAGTATTATTACCAACAAATCAGCATAGCTGATACATGCCTTTTCAATTACAACACTGTTTAGATTTTCTTTTTCATTTAGCATGAATATCATTCATGTTGTCCACTATAGAAATAATTTATCCCTAGGGTACTTTCCTCTAACTACTCTAGTTTTAGCCATATCACTCACTGTAACAGCTGAGATTAATGCAGCTTTTCAACCATCTTTAAGCAAGAATATTCACTTGCTTTAGCAGCTGCCCAGCTTCTTAAAAACTCACTAATCCTTTAATCTCCAGACAATTTTTTTTTCATAAAAGATTCACAAGCAAAACAAATGCAATATGGATCAAAAAATTTAATCAGAATGCTTAAAATGCAATTACATTCATCAGGGTGTTCTGTTAGGTTGGGTATTAAATCTGGGCTTTATTCAATATCCTCCTTTTATTATAAAGCAATATTTTTCCACTCTGTAAACCATCTGATCCCTAGGCTAATGTCTTCTCTGCTAAATATTAAAAAGAGAGAGCACTATGAAAAATAAGCTGGAGAAATATTACACTTATTTCAATGAAAAAAGTTCAAACTAGATTGTCCCTAAAATATTACTTTATAAATGACCACATAATTTGATCACCTGGAATTCTAAAGTTACACTTTCAAACAGTAGCAACAGGATCCTTATCCTGCTTTAAATGTTAAATGTATACCCTCCTACACGCTTCTGCAATTCATTAAAAAATGTTGACAATTTAAATTTGAAAATAATAGTCCATTGTTCCAAATTCAGTATTTGCAAAGTTTAAAGGGAATGCTGGTTTCTTCATGTAAGCAGAGTAGCCCCACGAGTTAAAAAAATAAAAAATCCATTTTGGTTATATTCCTCCAATTCTCTATTTCACATCTAATACCATTCAACTGTAACAATAGCTTTGAAATAAAGTGCTGTCCAGAACAGCATGATTTGAAACAGCTGGGTGCTTCTGTTAAGCCCATACCCTAGCTATAACACAGTGGTTGGAGTTTTGTGAGACATATGGAAGTTAAATGAAGCAGTGAGAGAGTTCAGAGACTTCCCCCAACTTACTCAAAGATGTAGATGCACTAAGACTTTAGTTTTGCTTAATTTTTAATAGATTGTTTGTAAAAATTTCAAATCTCTCAATTATTTATTAAGCCAGTTTGCCCTATTTTTCCTCCTAAAATGAGCTTCTGCAAGTGAAAAAAAATTAACTTTTTTCAATCTCAATTTTTCCCCATTAGGTGAAAAAAGAAACGATTGATGCATTATTATAATCCTTTAATCAGTAATCAAATAAATATTGTAACAATGTTAAAATTTTTATACATAATTCATCCAGTTGATACTTACTATGCTCCCAACTGAGCCCATATAAGACACTGCATAGACCAGCAAGGAAATTCAAGGTTTCAAGTGGCTATATGCACAATTGCCTGTACATTCTCTGAAAGCTAGGAAACTGTCACAGGCCAAGATGCCACACTAACATTGCTGCTATTACTGAAAGTGATAGCTCTCACATTTTGAGGCCATCCTATGTGCCAGACTCAATATGTATTATCTTACTAAATCTTCAATAATAGCATTATGATGTTGTTCAGTGTATATTATAAACTTTTCTCACCTAGGCACCTAATTTTGATACACGTGGTTACTATAATACTCATGTTACAGGTGAGAAAACTAAGAACTGCAGAGGTTATGTATCTTGATCAAGGTCACCTGGCAAGTAAGGAAAAGTTGGACTTCAAAAAGACGCTGTATGAATTAAGAGCTTGTGTCCTTTTTTCCAGACTAATGTTGACTTCCAATGTCAGCCTGTATCCTAGACTTAATTCTATATCTGGACCTATTTGTCATCTATTTTGAAAGATAGAAATTGAAACATTATTCCCTGATGTTAGGTTCAACAAGAAAAACATCTAGAAACCCTGATCCTGGCTAAAGTGGATTCATTTCTGTATGTAGAGAGTATTCACCCCTATGTCATGTGCATGATAGGTCATGGGCTGGCATGGTGTAGCCAGGATAACACAGGGAGAAATAACAAAATAGTCTACAAGTAGTTTGGTTAAACAAGAATTCTCCCTTATATAGAGATTCAAACTCAATCTTGAATAACGACAAGGTCCCTAATTTTGCCTAAGGGCATACAATGCCACAAGTCCAGGGCTTTCCCACCTTGTGGGATTCTCAAGTCTCTTCAGACTACATGGACCACCTGACTTAGGGAATGCCTCTTTAGAAGTTGGGAAGTATTAAAGAAGCAATGTCTAATAGTTTGAATCCTTATGTATTATTGCTCTGCTTCTAGGTTGGTTCAGAAGTAAGTTGAAGGGAGAACAATCATGAACCTGGTCAAAATGGTTAGTCTTGCAATACTATGAACATGCACTGGTCTTTGTGTTAATCTTGAAACATAAAAGTATCCAAGGAAGAATCTAGTGGGCTAGGGGTTAGGCACCTGGAAGTTATGTAGTATATTCCTGAACCTCTTTCTAGAGAGTCCAAATATAAAGGGCAGTCAAGAGTAATACATGAGTAACAAATAGAAATGTATCAAAATAAATCAGTAATTTATCAGCTGGCATGCTACCAGTAAATGCTCAGCTGAACTTGACCTTTGTCAACCTTCAGTCTTTGTAGTACATAAATTTACCTCCAAAGAAGTGATTAGTATGACGTTGAGCAAACCACATATAAAATTATTTTTCTCAGTAGGTAATGGTTCAAATTTTCTGAATAACCAAATTATTCTCATATTCATCTTTTTCTAAATATCCTTGCTCATTCTTAGACTATGGAAAACTGTGGTTGGTGGTATATAAACAATTAAGTACAGTTTTTTCTCTGAAGGAATATGGAAGACATATATTTTCCCTATAAATATCAGCATGAAAAAATTTTGTGAGTAGTTATTTCTGCTTTATAAATAGTGTGTATATATTATTTACTGCCCAACCCGGAACAATTTTGATAGTGAAAGTACACATTAATAACTAACACTGGGAAAACAGATGGGAGTATTCTGGGCAAAATGGAACATACGGTCACCATATTTAAAAAGTACTACAGAGGAATTTGCACCATTATTGTTTATATTTGAAAGTTTAAAATGTTATTCCTACCTCTTTACTACAGTGGATTAAAGTAATTTCAATAAAACAATGCAATAACACAGTATAACAGTAATAAAACAAAGTAAAACATAGAATACTTATGTTTTTTTATCCAATGTTTAATTATCAAAGTTGATATCTTGAGCAAGATTCCTTTAAAATAGACATATGGCGCTAGCTCTTAGATTGTCTAAATATTCCTTTATAGACATATTTAAAGTTTTATTTATTGTTTTAAGAGTATGCAGCAACCAAATCATTTTTGTTCCTTAAAACAAACTAAAATTTTATTTTTTATTCTCAATATGCAAAGTTATTAAGATCTTATTTATAAAGACAAAAGCATACATAACCTGCAAATGACATTTTTATTAAAGTCATCATTCTACACTGGCATTCCAAAGAATATAACCCAAAAAATACTATCCTATGTCATAGCAAAGTACAAATATAGAAGGTGGAGAACAGCACATTTTATGCACAAACAGCATGTATTAGTTTTAATAATGACTGCAGGGGAAAGCCATAAAATATTCTAATAAAAGTTCCTCCATAGATATCAGCTTATTCAATACTCTCTTACTATACTGTTTAATAATATTTCCAGAGATGACCAAATTGTCTCAAAGGTCTTGTCTGCAATCATAACATTCATATTACTAACATTTCTGTCTTCCATCTAAACTTTACTTATATCACAGTTCTCATAGAATTATGTATTTGTTTACTGATCATTGTCAGTTTTAAATTACCTTTTCTTCCCAATTAAGCTACAGTGGTAAGTAGCAACTTGTTATATTAGCAATTATCCTCTGGGAATACTGCAAATACTTTGCTAAACTTTGTGCTGAAATTTTGTTACATGCTGGGTTTTGAGTTTTCCACTGCAAATTCATGTTCACCTATTTGCTATCTAAGCAGTAATCAAAGTTTTCATTTACCTGACATATGTATTTATTTATTCAAAAACAGTGAGAAATTTCACCAAGGATTATAGTGAACACTGTCATGAATAAGGTTTATTCTTCCTCTCAATAAACATATAATCAAGCAGAGAAGAAAGTTAATCAAAGATAACTTCAGATATGAAAATGTATGAAAGAAGAGGCACAGCTTTCTACAGGCATTCAGAAATCAGAAAAGATTTCTGGTCAGTGTAAGAAGAGAAGACTTATCAATGTGTTGACCATTGGGAGATGGTAGAAAAGGTCATTTCAGATTGTAGAGCTGTCATAGTGAAAAGTAGGAGAAATAAAGTATTAGAAAAGTGGCATTTTATATTAACACATATTAATAAATGGGCCAGTTTGTGGTTCATCCATTGAGAGTTCAATATTCTTCACAGACAAGTAGGACAGCACTATCCAAAATTATTTTCTTTTTCTTCATAACAGCAAGATATACAACACTAAGTAAGAATAGCAGTTATCTTAAGATTCTGAAGAGTTTAGGTTCTTATGTGTTCACAATTACATGTATTAGCTTTCAGACAGGACATTAGGAACTTGTCATCTGACTCAAAGGTTGTTTTGACCCTGCTCTGCCTGATAGTTAATACAATTATAAAACCGAAGCTGATTCTAAATTGTTTCAAAGACTTATATCCCAAATAAGTTATTACTTTTAGAACTAATCACCCTGCATTAAAACTAATACCAAATAAAATGGCATACAAAAACGTTTAGTTTTGAATAAAAATTGATAGAGGATGTAAAAAATCTGACCTGAGAAAATGGAACTCAGTAAGCTGTAAAAGAAAATTCACAAACAAGAAAATACATCAGATAATATGAACAAATGGGGCAAATCATTATTTTAAGATCTACAAAGATACTAATTTATCCAATAAAATCTGATAGGAAAAAAAAAAGCAAAATGGAGAAAAAATGATGTCAAAAAATAAGTTTAAAAATTAAATTGCCTTAATATAGCTCAATCCAGAAAATTATTTTAAAATCGGCACTAGGTCAAAACAGAAGCAAAGCATTTACTGGGTCAAAATAATGTGATCCAATTATGTAGAATCGTTATAGTTTTCTTCTTTGCTGAATAAGAAGCCCTTTCTTTTTTCATGTTCATATTAAAAAAGATTTACCACAAGTCCTAAAATATGATAACTAACAAGTACATGTGAGTTAAATAATATGGTTATTGTAAAACTGAACTTTGTGCATGATTATAAAATGATCATATTTATCAGAACTATATGATATATCTTGGGATGAAAGCAGGTCACAAAATGGCCCATGCTGTCAAGATGTTTCAGATCTTATGATGAAAAGATAGGTAACAACAACAAAAAAAAGCAAACAAAAGATATATGCATTGAATGTTCCGAATACAGTAATTTCAAAACCAATTTCTTAAGAATAGTTTCTTAAAATTTTTTTTTTAATCAAAATCAGAAAAGACATGACCATAAGCTAAACATTCTATAGTTTACTTTTATGAAGCACTCTGAACAATATCTACCTTGTTAGGTGCTTGTATTAAGCCCAATAAGGTCTGTGTTTGATATTCTCTACTATGAGGTCATTTTGTGAAATGCCATACAAAACAACATTCATAAGCCTCAACACACATTGTATCATTGTTCTCATTATCTGTAACTTTCAGTCAGTTTCCATTGCTTCCACTCTCGTCTAGGCCCTCATCATTCCATGTCAGTCTCTTTTGGGTCTAGAATGCTTCCTATTGGAATTTTAATCCATCGATTACTTCCAGGTTAATCATCCAAAATCATTATTTTCCATATACCACCTTGTGCTCAAGCCATGGAAAAAACTCTCTAACTTCAGTAAAAGGACAGTAAATGAGAAATATATTTAAACTTTATCTTAATGACTAAGGAATAGTATTATATGTTCTAATATAGAGAAGATGATAGATATTATCTTAAATCTATACTGACGCTGGACTTAAACTAGAAAACTAAATCCTACACAAAATTTTTGACATCTTATTTCATGGGGAGTGGCCAGCAACAATGATCTTAGCTCACTGCAGTACATGGCATAACAGCCAACACTTTGTGTCATTGCTATCACTTCAGTGCTCTATGTACCTTTCAATGGACAAAGCTTTTACTTTATTATCTGATAGCCTACATTTATTTAGTTTGTCTAAATAAATGAAAAATAAAGTTTTGCTCTTTCTCCTTTGGGATTCTTCAATTTGCTACAAAAGATTATGTTTCTTTTTCTTTTTTTTTTTTTTTTTTTTTTTTTTTTTTTTTTTTAGCTCAGTGCTACCTAAGGAAAAAGTAAGTTGCATGTCCCTTCTCTGGTGTTTTAATGGTGGCGAGAATTTAGAGCTCTGTTTCACAAAATTTAAATGAATGAATGAATGAATAAATAAATACATAAATAAATAAATAAAAATAAGAGTCCACTCCTACTAGCATACCATCTTAACTTACTAGATTATTAATGTAACTGCTGTTGGCCTAGTAGTCTTGTTACTGCACCTTACTAATGGGTCTAGTACTGTCAGTTTGTGCTTCCCTTCCACTGTCATCCTTTTCTCTACTTGTAGAGAAAGAGGGCTTATTTCTGAGAGTGACATAAAAGACAGTACTACATTGAACAGCCTCTAAGACTCCAGAACTTTTTACTGTGTATACGGTTTAGGGCTAAAAATGTAAACTGAATCTTGCATAGTTGTTTGTGTGAACAGGACTGAATCACCCACAATTTTTTCCCCTTCAGTTACCTGTACTCCCTCAATGAGTAGATAGGCTCAGAATGAGCAGTTTACATTGACTTCCTTTTAATTAGGAGTCTATTCTCCATTTAATTTAAGCCAAGGCCTTCGTTCTAAGATGGTAACTTCAGTCAAGTGATTCTGAAAAAACCCTTAGGTCTACTTGCATGACTGACTGACATTAAAAATCACAATGCTCATGACTGTTCATAATCTATCAGTAACTGCTGGCAGATTCAGACCATTACTCTATTAGGCAAACTCATTAGTTCTTTTCCTAAAAACTTCTTTTTATTTTTCTATTACAGTTAGCACACAATATTATGTTAGTTTTAGGTGTGCAATATAGTGATTAGATATTTATCTAACTTACAGTGATCACTCCAATAAATACAGTACCCATCTGACATCAAACATAGCTCTTACAATATTATTGACTATATCCTTTATGCTATACTTCATATCTCCATGACTGTTTTGTAACTATCATTGTACTTCTTAATCCTTTTCCTCTTTTCACCCAGCTTCCCAACCCTGCTCCCACCTGGCAACCATCAAAATGTTCTCAGCACCTCTGCAAACTCATTAGTTCTTGATGGCTCAGGTCTGAGGTCATTAGCTTCTTATCAAAAAGAAGTGAAGACTCTTCAGTTACATGGAGGCAACTGTTGCCTTTATGCAAAATTAGTATTGACTCACAAGCAGAAGCAAGTATTCTCAAATTATTCCTCTTACCCATTCCTAAGTACATGCATCAAAAAGTCCAATGTTGGCGGGATCATTTCATAAACTATATAAATGTCTAACCATTGTACATATACCTGAAACTAATATAAAATAAAAATTAAAAAAAACTCCTTTGGAACAGAAATATTTTTTTCTATTTAGAACTGTATAGTGTTTATGCTGAACGATGGCACTTCTACTAGCTATATTTTATCTCAGTTTAACATATATACAGATGGAGACAAGGACTCAATAATAAATAATCCATTAGTTACAATGACTCAAAAAGAAGTCAGTACAAGCTTCCTCTATAGTTTGGTTGTGTGTGTTAGGGGTGTGTGTGGGGGGACTGATTTATTTGCTGAACAGATATTTTCTTACTCTTAACAACATATAATTCAGAACTTACATCTCTAGGGGAAAATGTAGAGCTTATCTACCAAAGGAGCTATGCTATGATGTTTTGAATTTTCTCCATTTCTAGCCTGATGATAGAAACCATTAACAACGAAGAAAACAATCAGCCCTAGATCTAGATTTTATGAAATTACAAATCTATTCTCAGTGAGAAAAACACATCTTTCCCAGAATATTTAAATTTAATATAACTATTATTAATGGAACTGTTTATATTTTCATTCACATGTGAAACTGTATTTTCAACAATATGATAGAAAACAAAGTAGAAGAAGAAAAAATATAAGAGCACTAATTGTTGTTGCACTATCAATAAACTTAGTTCCCAGAGTCATCAAAATTGTGTTTAATTAAGATATATGTAATATAATCTCATGTTATAACATTATAGCATTCTGACATTTAAAATATTTATATTAAAAATATACTGGTATATGGTTGCCAGGTATCAATAACAGGAATGGCCTATATTATCTACTGAGTTTATGTTCTCCTCATTCATGTGTGTGCATGTGCATATTTAAAATATTCTTTCTCTAATAGTACTTGCTAACCGACATTTTAATGTCCTTTTTTTGGCAAAATAAAAAGTTGGCAACCAGACTCCAGTCCATTCCAATTAAAAGAAAAAAAAAAAAAGCTGCTAGTCTATAAAACATTAAAGTCTGGGAAGTGTTGCTATAAAGAACCCTTTTAATCTGTGTATATATCTTGGGTTCATGCTCCTAAAGAATTCTCTCACCTTAAAACATTCTCAGTACCAGATTAGAAGAGTAGTTGAACTATAATACATTTTATATGGCATAGCCTCTTTGTAGAGTAATTTGATACTTTTTTCTTCTCTCTCCTCTAGCTTTCCTTTAGCATAGTTGCTGAATTTTAATCAAAACATAAAAATAAAGAATAAAAGAAATAACAGAAAAGCCAACTTGGAATAAAAACAAATGATAATTTTATAAACCTCAGCATAATTCTGAGAAATAAGATAAAAGCATCTTCTCAAATAAATGACTTACCAAATATTAATATAATTAATCTAGCTGAAACCATTTTATTTGGATAAAGCCTACTACAAAGGTAAATATGAGATTAAAGGTTAATGTTTTATACATTATAATAAGTAGCTTAAGAGGCAACATGATTATCTTAAAAGAGGGAATGGGAAGCTTCTGAACTCCACACTATGAGGGAATGCAAGTATTTATTACTGTAGTATTGAAATGCATGGTTAAGAAATTCATAATAAATACCCTAACATCTGCATATGGAAAATGGTAAGTACCTCAAGGAGCTGAGAAGATGCAGTTGGTAGAGGATATGATCAATTTAAGTGTGCTGTTATTTCTGTAATTTGAAGGTATACATGTGTTTCCTGATGTAACACACATATGCACCATACCCACTCAGACATAACTGTAATCAGGTTTACATACATGTATATTGCTATTAGGAGAATAAGGTGGAGAGGGGCAGGAGAAAGTGAAGAGGGGAAGACAGACAAGGAGACAAAACACAAAGTTATACAGAGGCCAAGAGATTGATGAATTGGCAATGAAGACGAGTTGGCTAATGTATACAAAGAGGAAAAACAATAAGTCATTTCAGGAGTTAGAGTAGTAATCCCTCACTCTTCTGGTATCATGACTAATTATATAACCAAGGTTATCTTGATTCTCCAATGCTGTTAGCATATAAAAATATTCAGTAAATCTTCTTTTCTAATGTGAAATTCTAAATTTATAAAATTATAAGTTAAAACAAATTTTTAGAGAATAATTTTAAAAAGTCCTTAATAGAATTTAATGCATATCTTTTCATGTGAGTGTACCAGGATTCTCCATTGAGTTAAACAAGGAACACAACCAACTCAAACTAAGAATAGAGGGTTAACAAAATCATAGTTTGTACAAGTGCATTTTTTTTCTACCAGCCATACAAACCTTAGGTAGCATTTTCTCTGTAAGCTATAACAAAAACTGAGTTGTATATAAAAAAATAAATTCTGATATAGATGTTAGATAGACCATAGAAATATATTTTCTATTACAATCTGTTATATTGTATGATTTTCCATTGCAAATAGACAATGCATCTTTCAATGCAATGTGATAATGCTACATTCCACTTCCCTCATGGATGCATTGCTAAAAAAATTCAATTTTGATCATCAAAACTGTAAATAAATTGAGTTATTCAGCAAGCAATGAAATCTCAGTGAACAGTTTTTGTTATTATCTAGTTCCTCATACCATTCCTTGAAATCTCTTACTCTAGAGAAGGTCTTTTGATAAGTGTGGTTCACGAATATACAGTGATCATAATTTATAAGAAATAACTTACTCACCACCACTCTGTCTGGTTCATATACATTATTTGATCTTTGTCAAATTATAAATATATTTTTTGTAATATACACATTTTAAGGTGGATTTCATGAATAGTCTATGTACATATTTATTTTACAAACTGAGATGATAAAATTATTCAGATAAATATCTATTTTTTAAAAAAAAAAATCAAGCAATGTGTGATTAAGTTTAATATTAAAACTCCCTAAAGGGAATTTTAAATAAACTTTACAGTTATAGAGCTATGTCTTCCTTTGTGAAAAAATAAATAATAAATAAAAAAATAAATAGAGAGGGAGGGAAGGAGAAAGAGACAGACAGACTGACTGACTTCGGTTAAGACAGCAGACTAGGTAAAAGCCAGGCTCACTTCCTCCCATAATTGCTTTAAAATAACAATCAAATTACAAAACAATTAACTTGGAGAACCACCTGCAGTCTAGCTGACCAAAACACATATATCTGAGGATATAAAGAAAAAGCCACATCCAGACCAGTAGGAGGGACAGAGAGGTGAAGCAGGCTAGTCCCATACCTGCACATGGCAGTTGAGCACAGGAAAAAAAAAAAAAAACTGTGGCTACACAGACTCCCCTGAAGAAACAAGGGGCCCTAGCCCCACACAGGGCCTCCCAGCCCAAGGTTCCAATCCCAGGAAGGAGAGTTCCTACAAAATCTGACTTTAAAAATCAGTGAAGATTCCGGCCATGTGGGTGATATGGAAGGAACCTGAAAATCCAGACATCCACCTTAAAAGGTCAGAGTCAGACTCACTCCCTCACACTCAGACACTTATCCTGGGCTCCAGTGGAGGGTCACCAGCTTGGGAGATGCAAGAGATAAATGAGGAAAGACTGAGCTATGTGGCACCAGAACAGAGCAGGAGGGACAGTTACCATTGTTCCTTTATCAGGCCCCATTCCAGGAAGTCTACAGCCCAGGGCCATCTTGCCTATGTTGAACACTCCCCTAGCACAGCCAATTCTGAAGCTGCATTGGCTCAGTGAGATTAGCTTGCTCCACCCGAGTCTTCCAGGGGACCCTGTCCCACCCAACCCACAAATTGCCCCAGACAGGCCCATTGCCAGGCAGCCAGCCCCACCCTGTGCTTTTTCTGGGCCACAATTCAACAGCAAACAACAGCCCTCAGCTAGAACTGCCCTCACACAGCCTGTGTTCTTGGGAGAAACTTTTGGTGGCAGGCTATAAGCCCCGTCCTGAGCTACAGTATTTCTTGCACAGATCTTAAGTGTCTGTGGGCCTGAGGCAGGCAGTGGCTAGCTTTGCTGCTACCTGAGACTTCTACAAGAAGCTACAGATTCAGCACTGGAATGAAATCTGATTTTTCATTGGCTGGGTGAAATCTGCTTGCTTTATCCTGGTGACTCCCTAGGTCCCTGCCCCACCCAACAGGAGAGACACCTAAAGGCTCTTTCAGTTGAGGAGTCTTATGGCAGCCTTCAGTCAGCCTCACCTTGAGGGGCATTGGTCCTTTTGCTAAACTGCCCCAGACCTGGTACTAGGGGTAACCAACCTTGGCTCGTAGAGTAGTCTCTCCCACTTGCCTCTTGACTCAGCACGAGCAGCAACAAAATCAAATCAGTAATCAAAATTCCAAAAAAACAAAAGTCCTTGACCAGATGGCTTCATGGTGAATTTTACCAAACATTGAAAGAAGAAATAATACCCGTTCTTCTCAAACTATTCAAAAAAAAAAAAAAAAAAAAAAATTCAAGAGGAAGAAAGGCTCCTAACTCTTTTTAGGAGGCTACCATTATCCTGATCCCAAAACCAGACAAAAACATTACAAAAAAAGAAAACTATATGCTGATATCCTTGAACACTGATTCAAAAATCCTCAAAAAATACTGGGAAACCGAATTCAGCAATATGTTAAAAAGATACATCATGATCAAGTAAATTTACTCCTAGGATGCAAGATTTGTTTATTATCCACAAATTAATTAATGTGATACAATAACAAATTGAAAGATAAAAATCATATAATCATATCAATAGATTGAGAAAAAGTGTTCGACAAAATCCAGCATCCATTTACGATAAAAACTGTCAGCAAAGTGGAAACAGAGGGAACACACCTTAATGTCATAAAGGCCATACATGACAGACCTACAGCTAACATTCTACTCAATGAAGAAAAGCTAAAAGCATTTTCCTTAAGATCAGGAACAAGATAAGGATGTCCACTTTCACCATTTCTATTCAATATATATTGAAAGTCCTAGCCACAGCAATCAGACAAGAAAGAGGAATAAAAGGCAACCAAATTGGAAAGGAAGAAGTAAAACTGTCATTGTTTGCAGATGACATAATATTATATAGAGAGAATCCTAAAGATTCTACCAAAAAAATGTTAGAACTTATAAATGAATTCAGTAAAGTAGCAAGATACAAAATTAATATTCAAAAGTTGGTTGAATTTTTATATACCAACGATGAACTTTCAGAAAGAGAAATTAAGCAAAAAATCCCATTTACAATTGCATCAAAAACAACAAAATACATAGGAATCAAATTAACCAAGGAGGAAAAAGACCTGTTTTTGGAAATTATGTCATTGAAGGAATTGAACAAGATACAAATAAATGGAAACATGTACTGCGATCATGGGTACGAAGAACAAACATTGTTAACATGGTCTTACTACCCGAAGCAATCTATAGATTCGATACAATCCTTATTAAAATACCAATGGTATTTTTGAGAGAACTAGAACAAATAATCCAAAAATTTACATGGAACCATAAAAGATATCAAATAGCCATAGCAATCTTGAGAAAGAAGAACAAAGTTGAAGGTATCACACACCTGATATCAAACTATACTACAAGGCTATAGTAATTGAAACAGCATGGTACTGGCATAAAAACAGACACATTGATCAATGGAACAGAATAGAGAGCCCAGAAATAAATGCACAACTATATGGTTATTTAATCTATCACAGAGGAAGCAAGAATATACAATGGGGTGAAAATAGTCTCTTCAACGAATGGCGCTGGGAAAACTGAACAGATACATGTGAAAAAATGAAACTAGAACACGTTTTTTTTTTTTTTTTTTTTTTTTTTTACCATAAACAAGAATAAACTCAAAATGGATTAATGACTTAAATGTAAGGCCTGAAATCCTAAAACTTCTAGAAGAAAACAGGCAGTGAACTCTCTGATATTGCTATTAGTAATTTTTTTCTGATGCATCTTCTCAGGCAAGAGAAACAAAAGAAAAATAAACAAATAGGGCTATATCAAACTAAAAGAAAACGAAAGGAAAGCACCAACAAAACAAAAAGACAACTTACTGAATGGGAGAAGATATTTGCCTACGATACATCTGACAATAAGTTAATATCCAAAATTTATAAATTACTCATACCACTCAATAACAAACAAAAAAAATCCAATCAAAAAAATTTTCTCCAAAGAGGAAATGCAGCTATCCAATAAACATGAGAAGATGCTCAAGGTCACTTAACATCAGAGAAATACAAATTAAAACCACAATGAGCTACTACCTCACACCTGTCAGATTGACTATCACCAATAAATCAAAAACCAACAAGTGTTGTTAAGGATGTGGAGAAAAGGGAATCCTCATACAATTTTGGTGGGATTGTAGATTGGTACAGCTACAATAGAAAATAATTTGGAGGTTCCTCAAAAAATTAAAAATAGAACTAATTTTTGACATAGCAATTGCATTTCTGGGTATGTATCCAAGGAAAACTAGAACACTAATTCACAAAGATCTATGCACCCTATGTTCACAAAAGCACTATTCACAACAGCCAAGATATGGAAGCAACCTAAGTGCCTATCAATAAATAATCGTATAAAGAAGTTGTGGTACATATATACAGTGGAATATTACTTAACCATAAAAAAATAAAATCTTACCATTTGCAATGACATGGATGGACCTACAGGGTATATTATGTTGAGTGAAATAAGTCAGACAGAGAAAGATAAATGCTATATGATTTCACTTATATGCAGACTCTAAGGAACAAAAGAAATAAAGAAAAACAGACTCATAGATACAGAGAACAAACTGGTGATTGCTGGAGGAGGGGAGTTAGAGAGCTGGGTGAAAAAGGTGAAGAGATGAAGAAGTGCAAATTAATAGTTACATAACAGTCACCACAGGGATGTAGAGTACAGCATAGAAAATACAGTTAAAAATATTGTAATGGCTGTGTGTAGTGCAATATGGATTCTAGAGTAAGAGTAATCAGGGGGATCACTTCATAAATCACATAAATGTCTAACTCCTGTACTGTGTACATAAAACTAATATAAAATAATAACAGAAAAAAAATATATATGATTAACCTTGACTTTCTAGGTAAATATTCTCTCACTTTTATCATTCAAATACTTTGAGGGTGATGGCTCTCTCTGTGAATTGAATTGCTCGTGATCTCACATTGGATGTAAAAGTTGAAGGCAAGAATGATACAAATGACACATGCAATTAGTAGGTTATACTGATCGCTAGAAGTGATCACTTCTGTAGAACTCACTTCTTCAATGTGCGATAAGCAGAAATGGTTAATGATAATGTACGAGAAATGCAAATTTTTTAACTAACTTCTTGTCTTCTTTGTGTTAGATATGCAAAATTTTTCCATTAACTTCTTGTCCTCTTTGCGGTAAATAGATCACAAATTATTAATTTATTTCAAACTTAAAGTGTCAATGGTAAAACAAAATAAAGTTGCTGATGCACTCATTAAACTTTTCTTGTAAATTTCCGTAATTGTGTAAAATCATAAATGGTGGTTTATTTTATGCCAATAAGTCTCTTGGCGTTCATCCTAAATATTTGTCAAAAATCAGTTTGCTTCTAGAAGGCTGTGTAAGAAAAGCCACAAGCCAATTGCTATAGAAAGGCACAAATTCTAAAGAGCTCTCTTTCATGAATAATAAGGAAAATATATCATGGTTGTACGATGTTTAACATAGTTAAAAAAAAAAGATATTGCCTTTCATTCTTAATAATTGGACTTGAGTTGTGCTTTTTAATTATGCCAATTATTTACTAATAGTTTAATATTATTCTGATTAATTTCTACCTACAGGGTCTTCAAAAGATTGTTATAAACCTAACTCTCTTAAATTGCTGCCTTCTTTGTTTTAGAAAGCATCAAGAAACTCACAAAACAAGTTTATACGTGTCAAATTTTAGATTAAAAACAGATTGCTCCTTTTATGTGATAACAGAGTTGAAGCAAGATGAAGTCACCTCAATTATCATTGTCCTTGGGTTTTATTGTGTTCTATCCATCTAGATAAATAATTACCTAGGCCTTCTAACTTGCAAGCAATTCACACATTTAAAAGTCTGTAATTTTCTGCACTTCTGTCCCCTTATTGGCACAATTAAAGTTTATTGACAGTAAATATTATAAATTTCTATTTTTCCATAGAAACACTGGGTGCTAAAGACACTTTTCCAAATTATATAATCTTAAGTAATATATTATTTAAATATTAAAAAATAAGAATATTTGTGACTATACTAACACTACCATAAAGTCAGGTTCTGTAACAAATGACTGCTAAAAATACTTTGGTAGAAATATAAATTATTTCTTAAACCTATCCTTTTTGAAATAAAATGAAATACTTTTAAAAAAGAACTAGAAAAAAATGAAGACAATATTGATGAAATGCAAAAATGATTTGAATATCATCATTAACATTATATATATACACACATATATAAAACTATTGATATTAGCCACAAACAATGAATTTTTAATAATTTTCTTCACCTATCAAAGGTAATATATGTACTACATACACACACATACACACATACACTCCTGTGTTTATGTATGAACTCTATTTTATTTCTGAATATTTAGTACAATAGTTATATACAATCAAAATATATATTTAGAAAGAAGCACCTTTAAAAATACAATAAGGTAATCAAATTTGTATGAAATTCAAACATTTATGGAACATTTAAATGTTTAGATTTATGCTAGGTTCTATAGAAGGTATAAATTAAATCCTTGTCAACCTGTTATATGAAGGAATTGTTTTATCTCATTGATAACATAGTGTATTAATGTGATGTGACTAGCTAGGGCTTGCTATTATTTCACTAAGACCCTAGTCAATCAAACAGTCAAAGTGATTTGAGTTCTGAGGAGAAACTGGTGAAAACGTAGGTCTTGGGTCATCTTTAAGAATTGAAATAGTTATAAAAAACAAGTAAAGAAATTTATTATTCTAGAAAAGGTGGGATTTGAGTCTTAGAGACACAGGAAAAAACAACTAAACCAAACAACTCAGCAGGTGGAATAAGGGTTTGTTATCTATAGACAATAAAACAAAAACACAATAAACTTAGTTATAGAGTATTTATAACTAATGGGGTAATAAAATGATAATATGAATTTTTTTACTACTCTCAAAGCCAACAAAAATAGTTTTAATTTAAAGCATAAATAGATAATATCACACGATTAAAAAGGCAATACCTTTTCTATTTATCTTTAATATTTTGTATTACTAAAGTTATTTGATTGAGTCAATATAAAATATAATCATCCAGTAAAGTTTTAATTGACTTTACTGTTACTCAACTATTCAAAGGCACTAATGAAAAGAAGAGCTATGTCTCACATAGAAACCTCATTCAAGATTTTGGTTATATGGCATGCAGAACAATCATTAGATGTAGAAAGCATTCATTTCAATAGAGAACTTTAAACTTTTCCATGTTAACTTTTAATATGCCCCATATGTGTTTGCTAAAGGAATAAAATAATAATTTCATAATTTTAAAATAATCATATAATAAAAATCACAATCAACAGTATTTTAAAAGCCAGACTAATATTATAAAGTCAGTTTCTTATAAGCAAAAAATACAAAAAAAAGTTTTTACACTCTTTTTAATTCAGTTAAAAATATTTCTTTGTCCTTTATATTTTTAAGGAATAATGGCATTATCTTTTGGTGTCGTACATTAGAAAGAGTCATTTTCCATAGATTTCTGTACAAACATCTACAGAAAGTATTCAT
>CM053503.1:151639906-151704313 GCA_028627145.1 Eidolon dupreanum
CTTGAAGCAGTTAGAATTAGAAAGTTAATGAAGCTCTGCTAACTTCTAACTATGCTTCTTTCTTCAGGTTTTGTGAACTCAAATCATTCTTTTTCCCCTAAATAGATATTGTTAAACATGGTTTTATGATTAGCCTGTAGAATTTTCCTAATATGTCTGATCCTCTGAGATAAAAAATGAATGGTTCAGATGTACCTTTTTAGATTAGACGACACAGTGCTAATAAGCCATGTTGAATATGTTATGTGTAAATGATTAATACAGGATAATCTTTGACAGTCAATAAGTAACGTCTTGAATGATCATTTTCCTCTTTTTTAAATTTATTCTGTGTGTCCTATAGCTCAGCTATTGGGTTGTTCTTTGGTGAAAAAAGCCTTAATTATTATTATTTTTAGTATTTCCATAGTTAGTACCTGATAATCTATATTGCATATTGTAAAGTATACTGAATAACTGAAATGAAAAATATTTTTAAAAATTACTATTTGGTGTCATGGTCCATGCCTTTTCACTATAACTCTCAATTTTTTTTCTGACTCAATTTTTCACCCATTTCTGAAATAATATCTCAAGTTTATCACCTTCACCGTGTCTTAACTCTCAATTTTCTTCACCACTCTTAAGGTCTATTGAAAAAGCCTCCTAAATAGTATCTTTCTGTTGGTTTTTTTTTTTCTAAAATATAATCATTATTATGTTACTCCCTAGGTAAAAATGTATGCTGATTTGCCACTTCTTCTAAGGTAAAATCTAAATATCACCAGCATAGGATATAAGTCCTTTTATAATTTCGTCTCAAGAATTTTTCATTTGATTTTCAATCGTATCATTACATGAACTCTTTGATCCAATCACACAAGATGACTTCAGTCCTGCCAGAACACACAAAGTATTATCATGAAACACAGTATAGCACAGTGGTTGAGTCCAGACATTGAAGCCAAATACCTGAAGTTGTACATTCACAAGCATATAAGAATAGCTGGCACAAGACTGGCTATTATGATAATATAAAAGCTTCCCCTGTATAGATTCACTCTTCTCCCTGAGTCTGCTTGACCTATTTTCCTCCTGCTCTAGGATATGCCTGCTCATCCCTGTAAAATTTAGCTTAAATGTAACCTCATCTAACATGGTATCTCCTACCTTCCCAGTTGTTATACAATAATAATTACTGCATATTTATTATAGCATTGTATCACCTAGGAGCATTTTGGGCAGTTTACATTTTTTTCTATACCACTGAAAATTTGATTTATTAGACTGCAGAGGCCAATTTGTTATTTTAGTAATCCTAGTACTTAGCATATTGCCTGATCAATAGGAAAATTTTCAATAAATGTTTGTTTGCCTAAGTTAGGTAAAATAACACAAAAATTAAATCACATAGCTTAAAATACATTGGACAAAAAAACTCAACTTTAACATGTATCTAAGGAATATTTTCATATTGTGTTAGAGTACACTTATTGCATTTTTGTAATAGAGTATTATTAATATATAAATCATATTAATAAATTTAGTGTATTGCTTTCTTCATACACACACACACACACACACACACACACACGTGTGTGTGTGTGTGTGTGTGTGGATTCCACAGAATTCTGTTTAATTTGCCTTTAAACTTCCATGGAGGCAAATGACTTATCTAGGTGAATTGTTGGTTATAATTTTCTTGAGAACTTAGAAACTGGTAAGACACTTCAGTGACTTAGACTGAGTCATTTTCAGTAAGAATTCATTGTCCTCCACCATCCCTGAGGTTTGATTTTTCTAACATTTGTATCGGTACCCATCATGTTTTTCTTTCTCCAACTTGCTCCCTCTTTCTTAAAAAATGATTCCATCTAACATTCCATAGATTGGGGAATAAAACTAAATGCAGGCTACCTTAATGTATTTCATTGTCCCTGTCAATTATTTATGAAATACTTTTTTTTACTTCTCAAGTACCAGTGGCCATAAGGACACAATTGTTTCTGAAAGTTACATCAAGTTTATAAAATGCTATTAAGCTTCCTTTTTGATTTAATTGTAACATTGTATTGAAATATACTGTCCCAATCATTCATATTCCAGATACTTGCTAATAATGGATTTTTATACTGACATTTTTCTACTGTTATGGCATATATTTTGAAATCTAACTATATACCCTTTACTGAGATGTTTCTATTATTTTAAAAATAGAATTATGAGATATATACAGCTGAGTTAAAGGAAAGATTTTTAAAGACTTTGAGAATAAATTGCTATTAGCTCAATAATCTAATACCAATTAGGGACATACACTAATAAATCAATTCAAAATCACAAAACTTTTTGTGGTACTCTAATAAGCTTCACATAAATAAATGTTAAAATATATAAAAAGCCAGGGTTTCCAAATCAGAGTGCAACTTCCATTTGCAAAGGGGCACCTCAAAGCCTATAGGTAATTTTTATTACAAACAGTACTGCCTTACCAAAATAAAACTAAATGAAAAACATAAATTCTCAGTGTTCACTTCTGTGAATTCAGAGACATCAGTGAGAATATTCACGTGTATGACTTGTGAAATATAGAATATTGGGTGCTGATCAAGAATTCCTGTCCTATGTTGATTTCTCATTGTTTGGGGCAGTATAAGGAAGTTCAATTATTCATTCATCCAACAACAAACAACTGTTACATTTCTGTCATGTAGCAAGCCTGGTGCTAGGTCCTGAAATAAATGTATTTAAGACCTAGATTGACTTTTAAGAATTCACGGCTTAGCATGGAAACATAATTCTAAATATCACATTATAGTGTGATTAGTTCTATACTCAAAATCGCATAATATGTTAGTAGCATTGTTAGGAAGTAATAAATTCTCCTGAAGAAATTGTGTAAAGGAACATAAAATAGAGAGAAAAGGAAAAACACTGCATAGGGAAGTAGAGGGTGTCATTTCAGAATTCTTTAACCCATCAAAAGATATTTGCATTAACTCTCATGCACTGGGACCATATTTTCTGGCATAATTTGATTTGTGCCAATGAATTAATTGATTAGACACCACTTTATCTTTTCCAAAAGCAGTATCTTGACAGTAAGAAAAAACTTAAATAACGGGTCATTTAGATCCTATTGTGGGAAAATTTTAGAAAACGGAGCCATATCTATACTTATGTAGTACATCTATATAAAATGGCATTTTCAAGAAGTATGAGAAAAATTCAAATCTTATTTCAAAAATGAATAAAGAAGATCTAAATTAAGCAAAAGCTCTGTAACTTGTGTTTTAGTTCATAAGGTAAAGATATAAATTTATATTAAGAATAACTTTAAATTCTATCTAAGTTACATTATGGTGAAGATAACTTCAAGTAACAGCTGTGGCTACTAGTTATTCTTTTTACAGGCAGCATTAAACCTAGTAAACACAGATTCAGAAGACTATATTTGTTCAATGTAACACAAATGAGTACAGAGAGAGAGAAAATAAATGTCTAAAGGTAGAGGAAGTTATTAAGAGATACAGAGGGTACAAGGAGCAGGACTACAAATAAAAATCACCAAATTAAATAAGTACACATTTTAATATTATGCCTTATGCAGTCTGACATACATTTCAATAATTGCCTTTAATGATTATTCGTGAATGAATTATTAATTCTCTAGACTAAAAATATCACTGCATATTTGCTAAACAACATTCCTTCAAATGAAAAAAATGTATATGAAAGAGCAAAAACCTTTACATCATTATTATTTTTGTAAAGTCTTAGTGTTTGATCTTGTTATAATTAATGCTTGGTTTGTTATAACATTTCACAAATTACAACATTCCTGTTCATAGATGGATATAATATCCACAGAGAAAATATTGTCAATAAATTATTTTGCAGTAAGGTTATAATAAAATTTTATGTGTATCAATGTATGACTGCATGGAAGTCTCTGCAAATGTCAGCTAAAGGCTTTTCTTTTCAATCTCTCTTGAGAACAATACTGTTTGAAATTCCAGGTCTTTGTTAAGATGTTCTGTTAGAAGTATAAAAATTCCCCCAGACTGAGGAGAAAATAGATTCTCAAATGATCAGAAAAGTTATTTCTTTTTCTGTTCTTACTTACTAAAAAATAAATTCAGAGTCATGGTAGAATATGTATATGTTAAACAGTAGGTCGACATATTTAAAGGTTAATATGTTATGGTAATGGCCTACCAAAACAAATGATTATCCAAACCCCCTTAGAAATAGTTGCAGTGTATTTTCAATAGTTTCCCCATTATACATTTACTTTTTTTATTAGTGATACAATTTTTATCAATTTTTATCGTATTCCTGATGAGCTCCCTATGGTGAGGAAAACTAGACCCACTTTGGTCATGGATCTAAAATGTAGAAAATACTTCTCAATTAGTTAACAAGAGGAAGTACACAATTTTTAAATAATGAACTCAAATATATCTCCCTAGTTGTGGTTGTGCTATAAACTACACAAGAACTGTCAGAGGTGAAATCTTAACTGACCTCCTAATAGTGCTCCCCAAATGCGATGGGATAATGAGAATGACTCAGTGGGAAGGAGTGAAAGAATGAATTCTCCTGAATTGTAGTCGGCATCCCTTAGGTCAGCTAAGCCTTTCTTTTTTATGTTAGACCTCTCTCTCACCTCTCAGAATCACAAACTCAGAAGTGGAAGAAGTCCAGGGAAGATTTACTGCAACTCTTATAACTGAAGCATCAATAACATCAAAATCATGTTAGACAGGTGGTCATCTACTTTTCTAAGAACTTGTAGCAAGGTCACCAGACTCCTGCAATTTCAAGAAATTCTTTTTAAAAACTTTATATTGGTTGAGATTCCAATACAAATTTCTCTGTAATTTCTCTCCATCATACAAAAAAGTATAAATGTAATATATATATATATGTAATATACATATATGCATATTACATATATATATATATACACACACACACACGTATATATACACACATATACGTATATATATGTAGACATAAAAGATTTATAAAATTCAACCCCTAAGAGATTTCCATTATTTATATACATGCACACATTTTTTTCAAAAGTGTTGTATATGTTCTACAACTTGCTACTTTCACTAACTATATCTCAAAGGAAATCTTTCCTTTTTAGTCAAAGTAGAATTAGCTAAATTTTTTGTATTATATTAAAATATATAACTATACTTTCATTTATTTAACCATTTATTTAGGGATGAGATTTTGCTTGTTTCCAAATTTTCACTGTAATCGATAGTTCCTCACGCATGTATTTTTGTCCAGTGCATTAAGTTTTTTTGAGGCATAAATTCCTAGAAGTAAAATAACTGAGTAAAAGAGTGTCTCTTTAAAAACTGGATATTGACACTCTGTCCTCAAAAATGTTGTACCAGTTACAACTCTCAGTATATGTGAGCGGGCATCAAAATTTTCATTCTGATTCTCCAAGAGCTATTAAATTAAGACTTTAAGATTTTGCCATATGTATGTGTTAAAATAATTTCATGCTTTGTCAAAAAAAAACTCATTTTGCTAGATAAATTTATTTATAGTGAGGAATGAAGACTAAATAGGATGTTTTGATATCAGTCTCTAGTTCCTTTATGTTGAGCCAGTAAGAACTCCTTTAATAATCTAATTCATTGAGACTCATCTTTATTTTTCAGTTTTGTGTTCACCTTTACTCTTTCTACTATCTTCTCTTGACCAACACCTACACCTCCTACTTCCAGAGGTTTGGTATTTTTTAATTTTTTCTTTTTATGTAATTGATTAAAACTAGGTATTCAAATAATGGATTTTAAATGACTACATGAAGGTGATATTTCCTCTAAAGAATTAGGTAAAATTTAGGGTTTGATCATGTATCATGTCCATATCTCTACTCTCCATGCACTGTATCTGCATGATCCTTGTAGGGACCAGTACTCTTCTTTATACTAGAGAGATGCTATAAGACAGGTAAAGCCTTTTATTTGAGTAAAATCTTGACTTTTTACTAGTTGGAAATTTCATGCTCTGCCTTATAAAAGCACAGAGAATCCTCTTCAGCGGGCTAATCATCCTCTATTCTGTAGATGAGACATTTGTTTTTCCCTTGAAATCAGAGAGATTCAGCTATTTCCTTCTGGTCACTGAACAATGTCATATATATTATAAAAAAGATATAAATTACTACTTTTACCAAAAAATTATTTTTGTTAACCCCAAAATATGTCAAAGTGCCAAAATAATGGGTTATATAAAGATTTTTCAAAGACCACTTAATAAGAGCACTAATTTTATGGCCCCATGAAATACTCACTCTTTAAGCAATAGCATACACTGTCATGCTTAAAATACAAGTACAAATAAAAAATAAATAAAATGCTTTTAATATAAGGAGCATGCATGTCACGTCTCTTCTAAAGCAGATATATCTGTATTTCTTCAGTTGTTGGTTATTAATATTTCATTAATTTTCAAGCTATTGCAAATTCCCCTTGAGGTATCATTAATAAAATACTATCCAAATCAGCAAGATTAGTCAAAGTAGCCAAACTACAGAATCCCTTTAATTACTTAGGAATTTGAAGAGTGCTGGCTCTTGCTTTAATTTAAAGAACTGAATAATCTGATGCTCTCATTACAAAGGATCTTTAGCTTCCTATATTTTTTTTGGCAATTTTAATTATTTTTCATACTTTTCTCACTTAGATGCATTCCTTTAGTCCCCCCTTTAAAATAATAGTAAATTTTTTATGAAAAATAAATAAGTACATACTTCTGAAATAAACTTAAGAATGGACAAATATGTAAGTACTTAACATTCATAATATCACCTTTTTTCTCCTCCATTTCCCCAGTGACATACACAAATTTTGATCAAGGAATGCAGACAACAAATTAATAGCATTAAACTTTGCCAAAATCTTAAAATTTCCTGAACTGTTTTCATTTTATACCTACTCTAAGAATCCAATTTTGCTGATTCTAAGAAAATCTTTGCATACACAAATAGGCATTATAGATTTTGGTACTAGAGCAATTCTTAATTTTACTCTAACCCTATCTCACAATTGGTCATGCACCTGATCACACCATATTCACTTAAAGAATGGCAAGGGAGAGAAGTGAAATGAAGCATATATTCTCCATTTTTTTCAGATGTTTATACATACTAGAGCCATGTTTATTCAAAAAATTTTTACCAGATCAGATAGAATAATTAAAGTTAATTATTCTAATATTTTTCCCTCAACAATATGTAGTTTTTCTGAATAAGTCTTAAAGTCAGTGTGCTCAGTGAAAGATACCAGTCATAAAATTATGCACACTGTGATTGCATTTATATAAAGTTCAAGAACAGGTAATATGTGTTTATGCTGACAAAAAATTAAATAGTGGATGCTGCAGGGGCAGTTACTGACTGGAAAGAGGCATAAGGGAACCTTCTGGAAGTAATGAAAGACTTTACATCTTCATATGTACATACATAAATAAAAATATTAAGCTTTAAACTTAAGATTGGTGCATTTTCCTCTATGAAAGTTATAACTCGGTTTTAAAGTCTTTTATGGTACCAAGAACAAATATTAAAGTTTAAGTAAAAAATAAATTTCAATAAACTTTCATATCTATTTCCTTTATTCTAATATTCCTATTCAGTTAGAATCCTGTTCTTTTACACCTTAATACTGAAAAGCCTACTGAGATGAAGGCTCATAGTTTGTTCTCCCTTTCTTCCTTAATTCTGAAACCACTGATTTTTTTTTTTTTTATATTTGTTAATCTCTCTTTAGCTAAAGGGGGTCGGATATAAGTGAATAACTGGACAATAGGATGTATGTAAATGTAATGTATAAACCTTCTAGGAAGTGTACATTTATGAAAAGATGCATGATCTTCTTTATTTCTTCTGCCTTCCTGTTGGCTGGAATTATTACATGATGGCTGAACTCAAGTAGCCTTATTTCACTATGACAAATTCACGTACTGAGGATGGGGGAGTTACTAGATAGATGCTCAGAGAGTCATACCAGCTCTAAAATAACTACCCCCAGATTTCTTTTAGTTGAGAGGAAAATATATATATTTGTCATATTTAACCTACAGTTGATCTATAAATGTCTTTTGATCACTAGGAACTGAGTCTAATATAAATATACTTGATATATATTTTTTCCTGTCAACTATTTCTCACTATAATCTATCAATCAAGCATACTACTAAGGATTTCTAAAAATATATCTGATTATGATTCCTCCTTCATTAGGATTTCTTCTTCCATTCCAGGAATATTGATATCATTCCAGGCATAATAGCATTGCTGTCATTAAACAATCATGTTAAAAAATAGAATGCAAAATCTGATCCTGCATTTTTAAGTAAAATACAAATTTGTATAAGAAATGAAAGTGTGAAGATAACAACCAAAATGTAAATACTTGTTTTTACACTGTGAAATAATATATTTTATTATATTTTTCTGAATTTATTAAATTTATGACAATAAGAATGTATCACTATTGTATAATTAAAACAAATAACTTTTTCAAAAGCAAAATTTAAAAACCTTCCACATTGTCATAAAATTCAAATTTTGTTTAAATTTCAAAACAGAGACAGTAACAAATCAAAACCTGCCACTCTCATTCTAACCTTTCCTCATTGTTCTGGAGGCTTTAACCAATTAACTAATAAAAGGAAAATGGAATAATATAAAACTTGGAAAGATAGATAATCCCGTCAGTTGTGTATAATATCACATAAAATCTAATAGCATCAATTATTAAACTAATAGAATATAATTGATTTCAGCATGGTTGCAGAAGTCACAAAAATATACAGAGATCAAAAATTCCTGTAGCAGATCAAAAATCTTATTTTAAAAATTCCATTAATAATATATGTTGATATTTAAATTTTTTAGGGAAAATATCAAATTAGTAGAATAATTATCTTAATAAATGTTGCCAAGAAAATGTTAGCCATTTAAGAAAAAAATATTCTTGCATTGCACAAAAACAACAGAAAATAAAGTAATTTTTTAAATAATAAAAAAGAATGCATTAGAAAAAATATAAGACAATTCTATAATATTTGAATCAAGAAAGTCTATTAATTTGCACAACAATTAATAAGAAAATAAACCAATATTCATTAAGTGCTCTAATTATTACAGGCACTTTTCTAAGTGCTTTTACACCTGTCAATTTATATTAGTTTCTATGAGAAAGAAATTAATATATAGAGTCACAGACCTAGGCACAGAGAGATTAAGTCATAGTAAATGCTGAAGCTGATACTTTAACTCAAGCTGTGTGGTTTAAGATTCCTCACTCTTACCCACCTTTTTTATCCTCAGTAGTTACAAATTAAATGAGTGACAAAAATGACTACTTAAAATCACAAATTTTTGTATGAGAAAAAAAGACAGCAAAAAAGTTAAATTCCACCAAAAAACATTTGCAACATATATGATAGATAAGAGATTAATTTTAAGGAGCTATTATAATTCAATAAGGAAAAAAAAAAGGATAAACAAATACCTCTTAATGTGGACCAAAAAAAAAAAAGGAAAGCAGTTTTCAATTACAGTGATATCAATAAACAATAACCAAATAATGTTTAATTTCATTGACACTCAAATACAAGATTAAGCATATTAAGATATGTTATTTTTCATCTATTATATTGATGTGTTTAAATGGTTGTTATTGCCATTTTGGCCAGGGAGTGGCAACACAGGCACTCTCATGTACTGTGTTAGGACAATTTATAAAACTTTTTGAAAGGCAATATACACTATTTATCTAAATTTAAAATGTATGTAACCCCTTTGTAGCGAGCATACCCTTTTAAGAATTTAGCTTAATTAAATAAAACAAGAAACATGTCGCTGAAACTGAAATTTGCAGTTATCATATATGCAGAAGTGAAAAATTAGAAACTAATTAAATGCACATCTATTAGGGAGGGATTGGTTAATCAAATTATAATACATTTCTACAGCACAATACCATTCAATCATATGAAAGAAATACAGAGATACATAATACTAATATGTGAAGTGTCCATGGTAAACTATTAAGCAAAAAATTATGTTATACATTATAATGGGTTGGATGGTTCTATTTATTTTGATATACATGTCTAGATGTTTGGTTTTTAAAGTCAGGAATATTTTACAAGAAAGTTTCAGAGTTGGGGATGGGTTTGAGAGTGGGATGGAAGATTATAAAGTTATCTTTCTATGTACTTATAACTATATGGTTTTACATAAACTTAATTATTTACATACATTACAGGTAACAGTGAAAATATTTTCATCTTGAAAAAACACTAAGTAAAAAACTTTGCATTCCATAATACTCCTTTCTGCCTTCTTCTGCCATTACATGTTACACTCAATAGCTAAATCTGATTCTGATGAAGGTCCTCATCTCAATTTTCTCATTAATCCTGGATCAAGACTTCACTGTCATATCCCAAACAATACTTGCTTTTTTTTTTCTCTTCCTAGAATGTTCCTCTTTCCAATTCTACCTAGCAACAATTATTTAATAGTAAGAATTTCTTAAAATGCTACTGCCACTTGGAACTTTCTGTGCTACTTTTTTTCTTGTTTTTCCATTAAAAAAGAAAAAAAAACTATTATAGATCACAATATGGTTTATATTATACAATCTGTGTCTGTCTCTTCTGTAAAATCCTCTAGGCTGCTCAGTGGCAGTATCTCATATCTTTTTATCCTTCCACCATGTCTAGCTCTCCAGCATGTATATAATAGATGCCCAAAAAAATGTTCACTAAATTGCTTAATTAACTATATACATATATTATCCATCGATAAATTAAATGATAATGAATTTTTTAGAAAAATGATGCCCTAGAGGAATGTATTTCATGTTAACGCAGTAGCATAATTGTCTTTATTAAAAGTATATCATTAATAAAATTCTTGTCATGCTAACAAGGTTGAAAATCTTAAGTTCCTAAAACTGTTCAAGTAGCCACTTAACTCCAGGTAAAGGTTTATAATGGCTACAGTCAGGTACCAGTTCTAACAATGGAAGAGATTGGCAAAATCAACATTAAGCCATCCTTATGCAATTTATCTTCATTTCAATTGAATCAAATCTATTACCTATGACCTTTTCTCTATGTTGGGCTCTAATACCTGTTGATGGCCCCTTTGTTCCCTCACCCTCAGTGGGGAAAGACACTATTCTTTAAAACTTGAAAGTATTTAAGATATAATTGCCTATACCTTCTATAATTATAGAAAATCTCAATATGCTATAACTTAACAAGTGATAATTCAGCCTATTTAAATTATTCTGTGGATGGGAGACTCACTCTGTAGTAAAGTCTCTAATTTGAATTTTATATAGCATAAAATAGAGGAAATTAGTTTGAAATTGAAACTAAAATATGTCTCCATATAATTTCTACCTACTGTCCCTAAATTTTGCCTCTGAAACAGCAGAACGTAAACATAACTGCTTTGTAATATAGACCTGAGTCTATTTCATGTTTCTCAATTTTCTTTCACTCTATTTTTATATTAAGCACTTACATCCAATAGCAGTACACACTGGACACATGATCCCTATAACCTTCCTATTCATCTCCTTTGCCCTCAAAGTCTCCCTACTTTAGCTCATTACCAAAACCCTAAGGCAGTATTATTGTCCCAACTTATCAATTCCCGTTTTTCTCTCTAGTTTTAGTATTGTAATAGCTACCCTGCTCTCTAAAACTTTGGCATGTCGAGTTGTTGCTCCAATATCTAGAACCCCTGTCTACTTTTCCTGAAACTCTATAAAAGTGTTCCTTAATAATTTATTTCCTACTTTTCCCTTATCATCATATATGAATTTCCTACTTTTTGCTCTTTTGTCCAATCTGTTTCTGAACCCTAAATCTAGACTTTAAAGCCAGAACCTTTTTTCAAAAGGGTCATCTTACCCAGGGAGAACCCCCAGATATTAGTAACATCTGCCTAACAAAAATTTTCTAAATGTGCCCACTTCCAACATGCATAATATTTGCATGACTTTGCATCTTTACACTATAATATCTACTTATTCAGAGCATGGAGTTTTATCATCCCATATCCATATGGTAATAGCCCCTTTTTTGGTTTATCCAATTTCATCAACCCAGTCTTGCAACCAATAGTTAATATCTATACATCTTATAGTGAAGACTGTAATTTTCCAATTAGATTAAACTGAGAAATTAATCATAACATTATATCTCATATTTTTCTCTGCTCTGTAAGGCAAACTCTGGAAAAATTAAATAAAATTATAATAATATTAGAATAACAATAATAATTCTATCGTGTCACCCTTTTTATTTTGAAGAATCAAACAATAATAATACTATCCTATTTATCCTTTTATTCTGAAGAATAAAAAATATTTTATTTCTAGAAACAAAATAAGGAAAGCAAATTATACTTTATAGATATCAATTTAGATAATGGGTAAATATATATATATATATATATATTTTAAAATGTATTTAATTCTCTTTAATTAATCTTTTAAAAAATGATGACTATATTTGCAGCTATTTTCTTAAAGAGACATTTAAAATTAAAACTCCTTCAAAGGTAATGAGGCCTTAAACCTCTCTTCGATTTTAATCTGGCTGTAATCTTCCAAGGAAGACTTACAAATTATAATTTGTTACAACAAATAAAAGAAAAATTAAATACATATATTATACCAGAGGGAGGCCAAAAGGTTCACATTTTCTCTCCCAGGCCTGAAAAAAAAAAGTCAATAAATGAATCTCTGAAGTCTCTACCAAAAAAAGCTAGATCTTTAGCAATAGTGAAGGAAAGCTACCCTGAAATTATACCTGTTAAAGAAAACAGAGAGAAGAAAGAATAATGTAAAATCTGTAGAGAGAGAAAAAAAGCTGCTATGATTTTTTTTAAGCCCAGAGTGAGTTTCATCATCTTCAGTCAGGATTCAACATTAATTCAAAAGTGGTTCTTGATGAAATAAATTTTTAAGGTCCATGTCAGTACTTTAAAATATTGAAATTTATCCTTGATTATTTTAGAGAAAGGTAAATTAGAACAAATTATGTGCCCGTTAGAAGAATCTAATAATGGGGGAAATTAAATCTGATTAATAAATTTTCTATAAATCGAATATTTTTACTAGTTTAGATGATATAGAGCATAGAAGACAAATAGGTAAAAACATGGTTCTAATTTTATTGCTAAGGACAGTAAATTCTTTTTCAGGTTATGATATATTGAGCATTTGCACATTCGGTTCCCACAGTCTGGAACCCACTCTCTGTAGCTATCTGTATATCCTCTTCATTGCTGTTTCAGCTCTTAATTCAAATATGACCTTTTAATTATACTTTCTTTGTCCATCTTATCTAAACTGCAAACCCTATCCAACCAGTTCCCCAGTTTCTAAGTTTTCTTTGGCATTGTATTTATGTGTGTGTGTGTGTATATACACACATATACATACACACAGCCACTAAAATATTTCACGATAGCAAGATTTTTCTTTTACTTTAGTTCAGTAGTATATTCTCAGCAATAAGAATAATGTGTAGCACATGGAAGGACCTCAATAGGCATGCATTGAAATAAAAAATGAACGAGAGAAAAACCCTAGAAAATAATCACATAATAAGCCTATAAATTTCTAACTAGAAATTCTAAAAGTTCAGAAGAAAAAATAAACATATGCTCATTGATTTTCTTTAGAGGCTAAGAGAAATATGGAAAGCAGAGTAAAAACAGAAGTCATACAAATGGAAAAAAATAGTAAGTTTTACAGGCATCTTGGGGAAGGCTCTGCAATAATTAAATTTTATATAAGCACGTAAACAAATGAAATATGGGCTATAATGTTAAATTAAAAATTCTAAATTTAACTTACATTCTTCTCTTAATCCCACAGTGGCTACTCAGTCAAACTGTCTCATTTTTATGGGGCCAACATGATGTCAGTGCCTAAACTTAAGCCTGCCCAATCTCTTGCATACTAAAGGCTGTTGAACTGTCACTCATTTATAACGGATATAATTAAAATGGGAGCTTCACCATGGGCGTTTAGACATAATTGCTAAAGACTTACATTTGTTCCTTACTATTTCCAATTTCATTATCATTTTTGTGCATCTTTAAACTCTGAATTCTTGGCTTTGATTCTTTAACTTATTCACGAGTCATAGTTTTTTTGTTTTGTTTTGTTTTGTTTTTGTTTGTTTGTTTGTTTGTTTTGTTTTAAAATGTCAATATTTCTCAATAGGCTCAGACATAATGTACTCTAACCTTCATCATTTTTTCTTCCTTCTAATAGCACCACTCCCCTAAGTCAAGTTCCATGTATCAGTTAGAACTCTAGTGCAATGGCTATCAAGAGATAATGTACAGCATCCTGGTTTAGAATTAGTGAACATTAGAGTTGAAAGATCACAGGGGGATCACATACACAGCCCCACACAAAAAGATAGCAGAGAAAAATGGGAAAGAAAGCAAAGAAAGCAAGTAGAATTCACTAAATGATTCTCTTAAACTCTAGATAACCACATGCACTGGAATCAAGACTGCATGGAGTTAACTTACTCCATGTTGTTCAGCACTTGTCTCTCTCAGATGCCATAATGCTCACTTCACTTATTTAATCAAAAATTCTGTAAGATTCTAATTACCTCAAAAAGGAAAATTGTGCACTCACAGTCTTGATATTATTCCAATTCACCTTTTCAATTATTTTTCCTAATACCCCTTTCTAAGCAAATCTACCTAATCATGCCTCTTCAAATGCTTTAAGCTTTTACTCCCAAATTGTTCATAGACTAAAACTCAATGACTTAAAAATATATCTCCAATGTGGTTTTTCTGTTTAATTGTCTGTTAGTTATCATACAAATTTGTTGATCCACCAAAGCTGTTTTGTTCACTGACATATCCCAAGCACTTGGAATATTATTGCTGAAGTAAATAACCCTGAATAAATTGTTTCTTCTTCATGTGTCTGCTTTAAGTTAGGCCTTCATTAGCACTTTCCCAGACCATTATAGAAGTTCTCTAGCTAAATACTGTTCCTAAGATTTTTTTTCAGGCTAATGAATTCTCTCTCATTAGGAATGTCATCTAAAACAAAAATTTATATATATATTTACAAGTTCAATGGGATATTTGTCATTACTTAATGTAATTTATTCTATTATCTCTTCATTCTATTATGTTCCATTGTATGCAGACACATTTTACTAAATTAATTTCACTAATGAGCTAGGATATACAACTTGAAGAAAAACAAATCTGTTAAAGGGATTTGAATATTTTGGCATGATTGAATTATAGTTCAGGGTATAGAGAGCATCATTCAATGAACTAAACTTTCTGTTGGTGATCCTGCAACTGTCATAGAATATTTGAGTATCTTGTTATCTTAATGCTACTTCAGTTTTCGAAAAGAACAAGGAAAAGTCATGTTTCACAAACTACACCATTGGTGATAGTCTAAGATAGACAATTTAAGAAACCATTTGTGAACACAGGGGGGGAAACGTTATAATTGCTTGTGTCCAACAAATTTCTGTAAAAATTAATCAAATCAGGCTAACCTCAGCTGTGTAGTTGCTAAACTAAGATATCAATGATAGGTAGTATAATTCTCAAAGGCATCAGGAAGTAAAAGGTCTGTTCATTCCTATGAAAGAAATAATATGGCGTGGTCACTAACCCTATTTCTTTCTACTGGATGTACAACTAGACTATATCTCCCAGTCTTCCTTGAGGTTAGGTGAGACCATGTGACTAAGTTCTGGCCAACTAAATGTGAGTTGGAAGTGATATACACTGCTCTCAGACTGGCTCCTCTTCTATGTAACCCAGCCCCCTTTCCCAGCATTGTTGGCATGCCCAATGTCAATCATTAGATTCCTTCTTTTCTCTGCCTAAACCCACTTACATGTTCTTACCAAGTTTTGTGCCTTTCAATACTGACTATAGATGAGTGAGAAAATATATGTTTAGCCCAGACATTTACTTGAACATCAGACCCATATATCCAATTACTTTCTGAGTAATTTTCTCTGAAAAGCACCTCGGATTTAAAAAATCCAAATTTGAACTCCTGATGCTCCTCTCCAAACTTTGGCCTCAACAATCTTCAATGTTTGGTAATTGATAAATTAATTCTTTCATCCTTGAGTATCATCTCTCACAGTCCACACTTATTCCATCAGCAAATCCTTTCCCTTCAAAATGTAGCCCAAAGCCAACAACTTTCACTAGTACTTTCACTGCTATTATCCTGGTCCAAGTTGTCCTCAGCTCTCATATCTTATTATTGCAGTAAGTGTCTAAATATTGTCTTATTTCTACAATTTTACCTGAAGTCTGTTATTCACATAGAATCCTGGGTGATCTACTTAAAACTATGTCTTAAGAAGATTCGTATAATAATAATATCCAGAATAATACTTTCAAAATGACAATTAGATCATATCGCTTTTCTGAGCTTCATATATTAATCACTTGTTCAAATTTTGAAAATGTGAAAAAGACTGTTTAACATGCTACATTAAGACAAAAGTAATATGAATAGTTATTTTTAAGAATAATTTAGAAAAGGGTTTTTCAACACAAATTAACATGCCAGTTATATTTGTTCTCTGAAGTTATAATTCCATCACAACTTATGATCCCATTTGTTTGGCCTTGTTAACAAAATATACAGAATTAATTTGCTTAACCAAATCTGCCAGCCTTCTAGAATACTACTTTGGGGGTTTGGCAATAACAGTAATCACTCTTCAGCAATATGTATCACATGCCTATAATTATATTCTCTTATAGTCTACAGATGATTATACCTATGAAATATACTTGATATCACACAAACATTTTCTAAGTTTAAAGCTCTTGGATATTACAACTATATTATGATAAGTAAGACTGCATTAATAAAATGAAAAAAATTAAAGAAAAAATTACGTAAGCCCACACTCTAAATAGTATGCTTTATTTTACCATAGTCTTACATACTCACACACATACACAATTATTTTAATCAAACATGGACTTAATTTTATGAACATGTGCCCATATTTATCTCATGTTGAACCAGCTCCAAAAATAAATTATTCCTAGCTGTTATTAGAGATTCAAGGATATTTAGCTAAGTAGGAATATTAATAAATTAAAAAATTGCATTTTGCCGTCATAATGATTCTTAGGAAGGGCTATTTTCATCTGGTATTAAGATCACAAGGCATAATTTTTTTAAAATTCATAATTAAAGTATTCCTCACAAACTGAAAAAAAACAAAAGAATATGAAATCAGGTCTTCAAAATGTTGCTCATGTATACATTTTTCCCCCTGCACTAGCTCTTCTGAATTAGACCCAGAGGGACTTATTTCCTTGCCCCTGCCTAAACCTGAAAGTAAACAATGTGAAGGATCCTCTTTTACTTGTCTGACTCAACTCTGTTTCTTAAAAATACCATTTATCTATGAATTTTCCAATATGAATAGTAAACTTTAAAATGGAGAGGTCATGTTAATATCATTTAATATATAGTAGCCTTTAAGAGGCTAAAACAATAACATCATAAACTTAATTTTTATTGTCCTTTAAATTAATTATGTCTTTATATTTTTAATGCGATACTGCCAATCTTCATCTACCAAAGTCTTCTGGATGAGTTTTTATCTAAGGTAGTTAATCATTTTGATAAAAACACTGTATAAAGCGAATGCTTAATGACTAAATTAAACAAGTTATTTCATTGGCATTTCTTTCACATTTAATTTGTATTTTTAGCATAAAAGAATTAGGAAATGACCTGGAGTTCACTGTCACAAAGGATATTACAGAGACGTAATAGATTTTTGAGTGTCTATACATTATAAATCTAAGTTACTATGTATCTGACAAAAGTGATTTGTAAAAGAATACTTCTAAAACTATTTATCTGACATTTATTCAAAAAGCATTTTCAGCACTTAAATTAGAATGACCATAGAAATTTGCTAACCTTTTATGACACAGTGACTTAAAAATCCATTAAATGTTTGGGAAAAAAAGAGTGCTACTACTTGACTCTTGTAATTCTAGAGCAAACAGCTATCTAACATTTTCAGGATCATTAAAGTAAAAATTATAAAAAAGAAAATCATTAACTAATTTGTATTTCTCTTCTAATGGGAATAGAATTAGTAATTACTTTTGCTGTAGTCAGTCACTTGTGTCAAAATCACATGCCTATAGTTCAAGGTATAGGGTCAACTAATCTTAAATTACAAAAGCTCACCATTGTATTTATACACCAGGACTAACACAAGTGACACAGAATATTCAAGCTTATTCATCTAACTTATTATCCTAAATTTCCTTTTCCTATAATATATATATATATATATATATATATATATTTTATTTTTTATGGACTTCACTCATGTTTGGCCCAGTACCTTACATATTGTAACACTCAATAAATGTTTACTAAGTTAATGTGAGAATCAATTTGGTTATATATAAGAGATGAGAAACAAGGTAAGAGCTTGTATAGTCCAGACTTTTACTCAAATAAGATTCATGGGCATTACAACTTGAAGCTTTATTTACTTCATAGGGTAACTTACAAATACACAGAAATTAGTTCTTTTTGCATTTCACCTATTGTCCTTATGGAAATGATGATATAATCTGTGGTTGGAAATTTTCAAAGCTACCTTCACTTTATCCACCTATTTCCTTGATAGCATTAGTGATCTGTCTTCTTAAGTTCATATTTACTTTATTTCAGTTCTAAAATTGTATTTAAATTCAGAAAACGCATCCATCTGTAACATTTTGTATGATAATTATTAGATATTTTCTAATACGAGTTAATTTGAAGGGTGACACACTGTTACCTTTAAGCAGAAATTATGAAACCAACCACAAGGCGGTTGAAAGATTTTTTTAAATGATGCATCTTTGCCAAAAGAACCTGTAAAATTACAAAGTATTGTGTTTTACAGAATTTAAATTTGATTTAAAATTGTCTGTATCTCCACTGATATGTTATTATAATTTAAATGTGTTAGAATACATTTTTAATGGAGTCTAGGAACAGAATCCCAGTTGACCTATAGGACTACTTAACAGAAAGGGCTACATCTTTGTTAACTTGAGTTTGCTATGAATCATTTTTCTTAATTGTAGATTGTTCTATCCCTAAGGATAATAACATAATACAATGAAAGTTGCTGTTGTCAGGTCATATATTTGTCTTGATTGGCAACCAATCAAATGCTACATTATTGGTACAGAATTACTCTCTAGAATTAGGTAAACAGAGATGTGAGTTTAGCCAAATTTATAAACTCATATCGTTAACACTGAGTAATCTTCTTGGGTCCTCCTGTTAAACCAGAGTACAATTTTAAGTCTCTTTTAATCAGCCTACAAAGTGTCTTACACCTGTTCTTACAGAAGGGGCTGCTCTGCACACACTAACCCGAGGCCTTAGCTTTCCGTCACAGGCAGGATTCCAAATATACACCCAGGAACATCCTGAACTATAAACTGATTCCTGAACACAAGACATATTTAAGAAGGAGAACTTCAAAAAAGTTAGTGGATCTCTCATGCTCGATTAGAAATTCTCCTCATACTAACTGGGATTTCAGAGTAGATCAACACAGGGAAAGCAGTTGTTCTCACATCTTAAAATAGCACAGACTGAACATTTAACCTTTCTCCTGCCCAGTTAGAGTCTAATTACTAATTTATGTTTAAACACACACGTACACTTTCCATTTTGCATTTCTCATAATGGAATAGAACATAGATTTAAGTAAAACAAACTCATTGATCTTTAAAATTTGGAAAGTAGCAAAAAAGATATTTGTAGGAATTTAAAAGAATGATGTCAACTAGTCAAACTCAAATTTTCTATCAAAACATTGGTCTTTCAAAATAACCCTATTTTAAGTAATTATTCTTTAGTAAAGGATTTGGTGACTTTCAATTATTCATGAGGAATAATTATGTTTTCTAATACTATATTTAGCAATTTACTTAGGTTCTATAGAGGACATGAACTCCTAGGGCACTTAGAATAACTGTGTCTGCCCAAGATTTGTCACATGTTCACTGTTTATAAGTAACCTAGTCTATTTACTAGATACTGTCAAAGCCTAGCAATATAAATACCCATTAATGAAGTTTAATAAGCAGAATTGCACCAAATATAGTGGCATTTTCTATTTTCCTAAGGAATATTTACAGGCCTATCGCCTACTCAATTTCAAAGTTGTATATTAAGATTCAAGAATATCTTCCAAGCCAACATCTCAAATCTAAATTGGAATGGCTAAATAATATATATTTAAGTCTTTTCATTTAATGTGATCATATTTAACCCTTCCACTGTGAAGGAAATAAGGAAAAATTTATTATTAAAAATCAATTAAATAACTGTTTTGTTTTAAAGATATATACTGTAAAATAATTTTTATTTTGAAATAAACTTGGATTCATTTTGTGTTTTTCTTTCATTTGGGCAAATAAATGGGTGGTGATGGTATACAAGAGAATAGGCTGCTCCAACAGAAGAATCATGTATATGATGCCAAAAATTCAGAGTATGTGCCTTCAATTTGCTGCCCCTGTGACCCTGGATAAGTCACTTAGCTATTCTAAAACTCATTTCTTCACCTCTCATGGTTTTTGCTCTCCCTTTTTATAGAGATTGCAGGCAATAAATGGACATTTTTCTGTGAGAGAAAAAAGATCGTCTGGTAAGTAGATACATCAGATCCCTTCTGGGAGCCTGACAG
Source organism: Eidolon dupreanum (assembly GCA_028627145.1). Classification (NCBI taxonomy): domain Eukaryota; kingdom Metazoa; phylum Chordata; class Mammalia; order Chiroptera; family Pteropodidae; genus Eidolon; species Eidolon dupreanum. The sequence continues at coordinate 151,660,724 of CM053503.1, forward strand.
GTACATGGCATTACGCTGTGTGTGGGCGCTGATCCTGGCAAGTATAGTGAGTGACCTGCTGTTGGAGCCCATGGAGGTAATCAAAAGGAGTACTCCAAATGTCCTTCTGAAAGCATTACCCACCTGGGGAAAATTCTCATCCAATGACTGCTGAAGAAGAGCTTTGTCATAATTGGCCTTCTCACCTCATGCACAATGTTTATTCCATTTCAAGATGCCATCTGTGGTGTTTTCCAACATCATCATCTCAGAGGCTGAAGGTATCATACATAACTGGAATAATTATTACGATGAACACATCTGGCACTTTTGGAATTATCAAAGAAAAATGCCAGCTCATGCAGCCTAATGATTTTTTTTCTGTATCATACCTTCCTTGATATTAAAACTGCAGTTGATGTTGACACTTGTGAAGTTGGATAAAGAATGGTGTATACACAAGCATGATTTGCAAAGGCAAAGAAAATGAAAAATTTTGCTTTTACATAAACATGATAGTGAGAGTACTTAATTTGTAATGCTTTCTTTCTTTAAAGAAATGCAACCCTTTGGACATGGGTATATAGGTACAGAATATTGTGTAAGTCTGTTATAAATTATATTCCACTTTTGATTTTTTATGACTTTCATCAGGTTTTCAGATTTATAAAAGTTTTTTTTTTTTTAAGTTAGAAACCTTTATAACCTTCCCAAACCTATACACACAATTCTCTCACTCTTCTGTAGTATTGTTTCCCTCATTTGTATGATCAGTTTAAATGTCTTGATCTCTTCACGGAATGGTATATGGTTTTTGAAGCTAGAGATTATTATGCATTCATCTCCGTGCCCCCACAGTGATTTTTCCCTTGTCATACAAAAATTTTTATTAAATTATAGATAAATATAAATTTTTTATAATGTAGAAGTCTAATGGCATTTTAAGAAGAGCTTTTTTCTAACACTAAACATTTAAACAAATAAAACAATCAACATTTCTACTGCCTATAAAATGTAATGGTGGGACATTTCTGTCCTTATTTCACACCAAATAATACTGTACAGAATATTTATTGACATCTAGAGCTAACATATAAGTGATTAAAATAATTTAAAAATAATTCTATTTTAAAATAAAATATTCTATATATACATAAGAGAAAAATAGCTATTGAAAACAAATCTATTATCTAAAGTTTGATTTCTTCTTTCCTTCTTTGTTTCTGAAAATATTTTTTGAATACCTGTTGCAAATAAAGTGTTGAAAAGCAGATTTAGTGCATTAATAAATAAAGTCCTCAAATTGAGTAATTTTTCTTCAATGTATTATTAGACTATTATGGACTATTAAATATCATAAGTTATGGAGTTTGATTTTTAATCGATGATATAACAACTAGAAATAAAAAAAACAACAGAGAAATAGCTCCATTTAAAACAAATTCAGAGTTTAAATGTTTTTAAAGTTTATTTAATATTAATTGTTTTTATTATTTAAAATATATCTTAACACTGTTTTTTTAAATTACTGTATTTTTAGAAAACTAAAAGACTTTACTCAGTTAAACTAATTATCTCTGTAACCTCAAACCTCATATATAACCCTTCTATTGTATTTTCTTTTCTCCCTTTTTCTGCTTATTGCAATAACTTACAGGTTTCTTTTTCTCCAAATCCCCCACAATTTCCCTTCCCCTGGTTCTAAACAATTATACCTTGAGAGTAAGATAAATGTTATCACTCACAGTTCCAAAAGTATTGTTTCATTGGTTCTCAATAATTAATAAATATGATTAATTTTAAAAATAAAAATATACTTTGTATTTGCAACTTTATTTTAGAATAAATAAACATCATATTGAATGAAGGTACATCTTAATGTCCCATAGTGGTTGACCAATTTGATAAGCTTGACTTAATCTCTGAAAAGTGATCTTGGAGGGAAGAAGAAAGAAGAAGGAAGAAGATGGAAGAAGAAGGATGAAGGAAGAAGAAGGAAGAAGAAGGAAGAAGAAAGAAGAAGGAGGAGGAAGAAGAGGAAGAGGAGGAGGAGGAGGAGAGGAGGAGGAGGAGGAGGAGGAGGAGGAGGAGGAGGAGGAGGAGGAAGAGGAGGAATTAAAACAATATTTAAAATCCAAATAAACAAGCTGTAACAGGAATATCACTATGAGAGAAAGACCAATTAATTGGAGTCAGATAAAGAAATTTCAAATTCTGTAGCTTCTATTCATTTATGGAAATGTGACTGGTTTTCTAAATATCTTTCAGGTACTTGAATAAACAATTAAAATTTCATACATGGTTCCTATCAAAATGGGTACTCAATAAATCTGTAGGTGACTGACTTTTTCAACAGAAGAAACTCAGCAAGAAACCGTAATATTTAATTCCTTTGTGGCTTTAATTTAATTTTTCTCCTAAACAATATATCGATCAGAAAAATGCTCATGTTAAATGCTTATCTTGCGACCTGCAACATTGAGTACACAAAATGAAAAAAATAAAATGCCACCTTTACTTAAAGCTCAGCTACTTGGTTGTATTAATGTCCAGGATTAACAAAAAAAGAAATGTAACTTAATATATCCGAAACTTGTTCTTACATATTTTTTTCACTATATCAAACAGATTTTAAATTGCTAACATTCAAAACTATTTAGAGAAGAAAATGACAACACATCAGATTATTAGCTAAATATAGTACTATAGAAAGAATATTCTGAAAAGAATATTGGCTGTGTAAAGATAAAAGAACATTAGGGTCAGCTATTAATGTCAAAGGCAAGTGAATACTATGCCAAGTATCCCAGATAATATGCACTAATAGTGGGTTTTAGCTGGATTCAGGCTGCTGCAGGTGCATGCTTAGCAGCTGCAGAGGCAACACACACACACACACACACACACACACACACACACATGTACACAGAGCATAATATAAACTAGCTCTCTTGAAATGTAGAGAAAAGAAAACTGTAAACAGAGAAACCTCAAAAGTAATGAGCTCATATAAATGCGTCAACACAAGCACTCCAACTCCTTGTGATTGTTTAACTCATAACAGTCCAAGATTTTAAAGCACGTGACAAACACATACTTAGCCTGAAATTCTAGGAGAAAATTCTTTCTCTAAAACACTTAACTTGCTGTTGGACCCAGAGCAATTTATCTAATTTTTCTTTACCTCAGTTTTCTCATTCTATAAAATACCTTAACAGTTGAATTTATCACAAAGTCTTATTACAAGGATTACAAATAGACATAAGATTTGCATATAAAACAGTACAGTGCATGGTTCATAGTCCTAAATAAATTTTAATTATTACTTTATTATTATTCTATAGTAGATTGATAGTGTGGGTGAAGTAAAAACACAAAATTATGATCTATTTTATTGTCAGATATTTTATTTTAATACAAAAAAACATACTTTTCTACTAATTTTTCATTTTTCAATATATGTGTTCTACTAAAGTTTTAAATAACACTGAGTGGTTATTATTTTCACTGCAGAATCAGTAAAAGAATAGTAGTTCCCAAGCCTACTTTTATTATATTAAACTAAAAGATTTGGTAGTTACTAATCAACTGAAAACAATTACACTACCTTACAAATACACAATCAGCATTTATGGAAACATAGCTACTATTTTAAGTTATATGGGAAGGAAATGAGAAAGTTTTTTGCTTTCCTGTTTTTGTTTTATTATCAGAAGTAAACAAAAAGATCTTCATAGATGTTGTAAGAATCATCAACTTAGGCAAATACTTTATCTTAGTTGAAAGAATATCCAAATTATATCAAACTTTATATATCTGTAGTACCTTGTATTTGTTTCTTAGTGCTATTATAACGATTTACCACAAACTTAGTTGCTTAAAGTAATGCATAGTGATATAATTCTGGAGGTTGCAGTTAGGCAGTTAGGTAGTCATGAGTGACAGGAGTAAAGGCCCAGCTCTGTAACCATAGAAACCTACCTTAAGGACCTCCCTAAAACACCCATTTTTATAGTCATTAATTACCACTACATTGCAGAGACAGAAAGGCCATAAAAGCTGCTGGCTTAAACCAGCCACAAACACATGCACAGAAAGTAGTACTACCTTAACCGGCCTGTAAACTCAGCCTTATTATACCATCATTATAATATCATGTGTATGCCCAGTAGTTCATGAATCTAATTATGGACTGAATTCTGGGTAAGCACATGCTCAGTAGGCAAAGGGTTATATAACAGCCAACTGTCAATCAAAATGACCTTACATGTCAATCATCTAGTACCTCCCTTGCAACCTCCCATCGCAGCCCAAATATAAACAGGCCTTCCTACTTCTGTGCTTTTATAGCCTCTTCACTGAAACCTGTCTCACTATGGGAGCATACTCTATCTTTTGTCTATTTAGCTCCCTAATTCTATGAGGCTACAGCCCTCCTTGGCATGGCCCATCTCTTTCTAAAAATGCACTTTCAATGAATCTTACTTCTAAATCTCACTGACCTATAATTCTTTACTGAGTCAACGAGGAAAAACTGAGGACTCCCTCCATGCCACTGGCTTGACACTGGATTTCACATCACCCCGTGTGGTAACAAGTCTGAAATGAATCTTGCTGGGCTAAAATCAAGTTATCAGCAGGGCTACGTTCCTTTTGAAGGTTCTAGAGAAGAATCTGTTTACTTGTCTTTTTCACCTTCTAGAGGTTGTCTGCATTCCTTGGCTCATGGCCCTGCCCCTTCATACACAATGGATCAAGTCCTTCTCATCCTGCTATTACTCTCCCTCTGTTTCTTTCTTGTATTAAGGATCTTTGTGCTTACATTGGACCCATCTGGATAATCTAGGATAATCTTACTATTTTAAGGTCAACTGATAAGCAAATAATTCCATCTGTAACTTTATTCCACCTTTGCGGAGCAACCTACCACAGGTTCCAAGGATCCGGATGTACATATCTTTGACAAACCATTATTCAGACTATGACTTACTTCTCTTCTGAAAATTTTGGAGTAATTATTATGTTTAATACACTTTAATATTTCAATATGTTTTAAATATGTATACATATACTTACAAAACTGTATACACATACTTTGTGAAAATCAGTCATATAACAAAAAGTAAAAGAGTGACTGATACACACACACGGACAGACACATACATATTTACTATTGTGTATACAATGATCAGGATCAGGCTGATCTGAAAGACTTCTCTGAAAAAGTGGCATTTGAAAAGCAACTTTAATGAAGTGAAAAAGTAAAAACAGAGATTGGGGGGACAATTTCAAGCAAAGAAAACAGTAGGTTTAAAGACTCTGAAGAGAAAAGGTGTTTGGAATATTTGAGAAATAGCTAAGAGGATAGGACAATCTGACTGAAATGAAATGAGAGAAGGGAGAAGGGTCATGGTTATAATATGAGGGAGAAAGAGGTAGCTTTAATTTAAAGCTTCTTTAAATTAAATGGAGATGCATATTTGAACAGAAGAATCTCATGAATGGAAAGCAGTATTATGGTTGCCATGTGCGAAATAGGCTATTGTAAGTCAAGGCTGGAAGCAGGAGGACTAGTTTGGAGGCTATTCTAATGATCCAGGTGAGGAATAAGTGTCTTGGACCATAGTAGGAGCAGAGAAGATGAAAAAGCATGTAGGATTTGGGTATGTTTATAATAAAGAGATGGTATAATTTGCTGGTGGAAAGGAGTTGAAGTCAGGAAAATTTAAAAAAGGGAAAATAATCCTAAACAACCCCAAGATTTTTTTCCAAAGCCACTGGAAGAATATAGTACACATTTACAGAAATGGAACAAACTATAGCGGAAGCACATTTAGAAGGAAAAAAAAAAAAGAGCTCCATTTTGGACACACTAAACTTATAGATACCTATGGGATTCTGCTGTCAGATATTACTAGTAATTCATCAATATTCATTCTCACCTCTTTTATAAAAGATCTTCTGGGTGTTAGCTGAACACATTTCTTAGTCTCTCTTGAAGCTTAGTGTAGCTATATGCCTCAATAATGGCCACTGGATTATAAAAGAAAGTGATGTGTGCCAGCTCCAGATTGCACCCTTAAAATAATTATGTATGTTCCCTTGACCCTTTCTCCAGTCTTGATACTAAATACTGAAGAGAGCAGAGTTGTCCTATCAACCTTGATCACCTTCCTACAAGAGAGAGATTAACTGATGCATTGCTTAGGTAAATATGTTCTAGAGTTTCTTTTATAGCAGCTTATCTAGTCCTTAACAAAAGAGAATATCTATGTAAAGATATTTACTAGGCAGCTGACTCCTATACTATATAAGTCTGTGTTTATGGGAGAGTTCAAGGATAGATAATCCTAGAGGGAATCTAGCATGTAGATGATATTTGAAGTCAAATGATTAGATAAATTGCTGATATCTAGCATTTTCTTCAGACAAAAATCGATTTTCTCCGCATTCATGGATTCACTCCGCAATGATGAAATAGGCACTAAACAGTAAGGCTTTTACCTTGATTTTTTCCCTTTGATTGCCACTTCCCAGACTCCTAATACTAGCCAGAATACTAAAAGACATATATCCATCAAGCCCAGAGTCAAAAAGTGAGTTTTTGCCTTGGAAAAAGAACAAGTTATCTTATTATTCATTATTTTACTATACAGAGACTGAACTTATTTTGCTTTCTACTTGAATATTTAGGATTATGTTGGTTTATAGGTTTTTCCCTATCAAAGGTCATACAATGAAGAATCCAGAGAACATAGATGTTCTGTTTAATCAGGCAGCACCTATTTTTAAATTAAATATGGGTGACTTAGGTAAAGATTCCTTTCTAGAATCCATCAAACCCAATGGCTCTCCATGATGTTGCTCATCATTTCAATTTACACATCAGTACAACTGAGTTGGTTGGCACTCTTAGGAATGTGGGTTTGAGAGTCCAAGTTAAAAATTATTTTTTTAAAAAAGATTGAACCCTTATACAAAAATATAACATGTTTTATCTTGAAAATTTGAAAACATTTATTTTTAAAGATATATTTACCCTGTTGTTCATTTAAGCATTACTCATGGTGGCCACACATGGAAGCAACCAAGGTGTCTTCCATAGATAACTGATTACAGAAGATGTGGTGCATATATACAATGGAATATTACTCAGCTAGAAGATTAAATATCATCATTTGCACCAATATGGATGGATCTTGAGATTGTCATGCTAAGTGAAAAAAAGTCAGAAAAAGTTGAGAACCATATGATTTCACTCATATGTGATATATAAAACTGAAAGCAACAAATGAACAAGACAAACAAATAAAAACTGATAGACACAGACAAGAATTTAGTGATTACCAGAGAAAGGGGGGAGAGAGAGGTAGATAAGGATAATAGGGGTCAAATATATGGTGACAGAAGGAGATTTGACTTTGAGTGATGTAAACAATACAATATACAGATGATGTATTATTGAATTGTGCACTTGGAACCCATATAATTTTATTAACCAATGTCACTACAATAAATTTAATTTTAAAAAGCAAATTTGCTTACTTTGTACACATCAGCCACTGAAACTTCATAGTGAAACTTTATAGGCTAAATCCATACATCTTCCCTTCTCTCTTATAGCAGTTTTACTGAAGCACTGGAAAAACATATTCAGGTATCTCCTTCACATGCATGGTGTATTGCTTTATACAGACAGAACAAGAGAGGGAAAGGATTAGGGTTTCATCAGACTGGAAGCCAGTATTTGACATCTGAAAGTCCCAATGGAATAGGAAGGGTCAAGGACAGCTTGAGTGCTAAGGACTGTGGGTGTAAATATTTCAGGATATCACAGTTATAGTGACACTTTTGTCTTTGAATTTATGCTATGTAATTAGCTAAATTCTCCTGACATTAATGTATCTTTCAAAAACTTCATATAAGTTCGAACAACAAACAGGATAGCATTCATTCCTTTTTCTCCTACAGTAAAGAACTCAGGGAATACAAACTATTAAATAGATTTTTATTATACTTGTGATTTCAAATCTATTGAGGAAGTTTGGTTTAATAAAGTCCTTCAATTATACACTATGGGAAAAGAATCTATATAACTAAATAAAATCACAGACATAGGTGATTATATATCAATGTGTGTATACCAAATGTATATGAATAAATTTAATTGGACCATGAATCTAAACACCAACTGAATCAGGTTGCTCACAGATTTACCCAGCATTTTATGAAACCTATTATTCTTATCTGACATTACTGTGGTATAACAGAACATAGTGATATTTGATTACCTTCTGTTTTATTATTGCTTTGTAGCAAATTGTTCTCACCAATAAGTGATAAAAATACAAGAGGTGATTGTAGTACAATCATGAAGACATCTATTATCCTTACTGCGCAGTAAGTGTGTCCAGAGTGTATGAACAGCATAAACCTGGTTTCTTTATTTACTCCATCTTGAAATAATTGTATCACAAATAGAGAATTTATTTATTTTACAAGCTAGATAAAAGCACAATTTTAAGTTAAAAGAAAAAATGTATAGGTTTTAACGATTTTATCTGTAACTTAAAGAATGACCAAAAATGCAAAGCATCAACTACGAATATAATTTTATAACCTATGTAAATTATTGGAACACTATAAGCAAATATCAATTTACTCTGAATGCTTATATTCCTATGTGCTCATTTTGTTACAATAACATTCAATGTATTTATAGTGGAGGCATATTTTCTATAATAAATATCCACAAATTATTTGAAAACCACACATTTTCCCACTACTCTTTGACAAATATCTGCTAGCAGTAAAAAAGCAGAATAGTGTAGATTTGATTTATGTGTTCAATTCCTTTAATATCTTTTTTCTATGATTGTCATGAGGTTATGATTATATATATCCATCTATATGTGTGTGTCTGTGTGTCTCTGTGTGTGTGCTTTACTTTTCTATTTAAATATCAGATGTGAGGAGAAGATAACTAATGTAAACTACAAGAAAGTCTTAATATAACTCTCAGTTAGTATACTTTCCAAAGTCTGAACAACTCTTCTATATAAATTAACTTTAAAAAATGTAAATGGTTATATCTTGTAGATGGTTGGCTTATAGCTTGATTCTGATTTTCCAGAGTTATACCATGCTTACCCTTTTGCCGTACTATGAAACATACTGAAATTTTTGTTAAACTCCTTTCCTATTATCCAGATAATAATAGCACTGTACCCATGTCATTAAAATATATTTCATTTAAAATTATTTCATAAGGAAAATATAGGTCTATATTATCACATCTCAGGTCTTTCTCAAAGAAAATTATTTTACTAAAAATTATGTGACTGTGTTACTTTATTCATAGTTGACAAAAAAGAATAGTGCCAAGCAAATTGAACCATTTCTTGGTAATAACCATCATCCCTGTTTGGGAACATCACGGCGTGCAGCATCAATGTTTATGAGAACAAAATGCATTTATTTTGTTACAGATTTGCAACTATCTACTTTCACTAGAAATAACCCCATAATTTATGTAAGAAATATTTGCAGTTTGCTGTCTGTATTTTGGAAACATTATAAAATGTGTATAAGCTGAAAATAAATGTCAATTTGAACAACCTCGTAGACATTTTTTGAGTTAGTTTAACATTTCTGATAAAAGGATAGACATCTTCATTTGGCCATCTTCACAATTTAGCATGTTAGAATTATACGAAATATTTTCTAATGCCTGCTGTTTAAATGAATTTCAAAAGTGAAGGTAAAATCAAAACAAGAAATTACGTGGAAGTGAAAACACATAAATGATTAAAATAAAAACAAAAATGAAAGAAATTAGAAAAACACTTTGACATGTTGTTTCATCTGCTGACTCCCTCAGTTTCATATCCACAAAACTGAGGAATAATATGATCTCATAAGGCTGTTGTAAGGAATAAATTTAAAAATCTATGTAAAATATTAAACTTAAGATGTGTCCTTTTGTACATAATACATACTTTTAAAAAATACTGAAATGTTATAAGATATTGCATGGTAAAATAAAAGTGGAACCAGACTGAGAACTATTCATTACACACTCCAACTAGCTATTTGATACAGTGTCAGTCACACATGGACCTAATTTTTTTCAAATGAGGAAATCGAACGTGATCATCTCTAAATCATCAAGTGTATAAATTAGAAAATAAACCAAATCAAAAATTTTCTTTGAGATAAGTTTATGCATATAAAATTACAAAATATTTCAATAAGAATAGCTCAACAAAACAATAGAAAAGAAATAATTTAACAAGATAAGGCATCAAAAAGGAACATTAAAATTAAATAATGCATGGAGAAAATAAGCAAAAGCAGTGAAATACTCAAGGCCAAGAGATATAATCCGAAGTAGTAATACAAAAGGCTTTGACATAATAAGAAAACACAAATTATATAAATGGAGTATGTGCAGGCCAAGTTAGAAAAATCAATAATGAAAATAAATATTTGAAAAGAAAAAAAATATGAATAATACCTTGGTAGTAAGCCAAGATAAAAATACAAAAAAAAAAAAAAAAAAAGAAAAGAAAGGAAATTACATGTTGGAAAGGAGACTTCACTTTATGTGATCTAAGTTGGCCATATGTCAATAGAAAGATTATAACTTTTTTTTTTTTGTAACAAAGGACAGCTTCTCTTTGGGATATGATTCCATGAATCCTCTTGTAGTTGAAGTAAATGAAAACTTGGAATCATTGGTACAATCATGTTCTGAGTTATGTTTTAATATAATGATTCTTTGTAACAATCAGAGCTAGTAAAGACCCTTGATTAGTGGGTTCATCTGTTTTTAAATTTTTATTTAAAGTTTCTCTGTTAAGACTTTTAATAATTCATTAAACATTTATCAAATAACTATAACACAGAAAGAATGTTCTAAGATGGAGATAAATCTGTTTTTAAGAAAGTCTTAATCAAGTAAGTAGGGAGATGTGGAAAATTAAATGCTATAGGTGAATTGATAAATACATATAGAGTTAAATGGTTATAAAATTAGAAAAATACATATTAGAAAAATTGTACATACATATACTTATGAATAATATGCACATTTTACATAAATGTAATCCAAATAAAATAATTTGAAACATAAATTTAATTTTCTAAAGTTTACATGTTTTGCCATTTTAAATATTTTTCTTACCAATATTATTGATTGATAATATTGCTATAGCTATTTTATGGAAGGGAAAACAGAAGAGGAATAAGTGGTTTTTCTGGTTTACAGAACAGGTTAATACATATAATCTATTTAAAATCCCAATCCTATTTTCTTGGATATTTTCTATCTTTCTATTTAAGGTTTTTAGAACTTTGGTGAGGGCAGCTGACAAGGTTAGTGGGGGAGCAGAGACAAATAATTTAGAGCAGAAGACAAAATAATATTGGCTTTCTCTCTGATCTAGACATAACTGTCTAAATATGTCAATCTTAATTTGTTTCAGAACTCTGGACTTAGTCCTAATATCAATAGTCCTTCCTTATAAAGACTTGATATTCTAATATTTCCAGTAAGGACTAAGTTTCGAGTTTTGTTACTTAGATGAAGGTAATGCTGCCTCCGCATTCCTTGGTGGCTAATGATTTATTTTCCCAACTCAGATGACACCATTTTCCCACAGTAATCATTACTTACTTTCAATAATGATCTTAATTAAACTGTCACATCAACATTGTATCCTGCATTAAATATTTTTTTATTTTTCAATTTTTTAAAAATTTAATTTAACCAACCTTTTGTGAGAGACATTATTACATTACTAAAAATGTTTTTAAACAGCACATAGCAGCGAAACTGAAAGAAACTAACATATATATAGAAATCCAACACTTTATTTTTAGAACAACATTTTTTCCATGAAATTCATATCCACTGAAATTTTATAATTTAATTTACTTGTATAGGTCTAAAGCACTATAAACTGACCAATGATTCTAATTTACCTAGTTTAATAATAATTCAACTAATAATAATAATAATAAAACAATAACATTAAAATCAATCTGCTAATATCTCTCTGAAGCATTCTTGGTCTCAGGATCTGTATTTACTTTTCAAATATTAACTTGTTAATTTTGAACAAATTATACACAAGATATTCAATAGTAAACTAAATTTATACTGTATTATTTGCTTCTATAATTTCATTTATTTGACTATTCAAATGTAATCAAATTTAAATATCATTTTATATAACCTTACTAAATTAAAAATACCTAGGGTGCTAGCATCTCAATTAGTGAAAATAGCAAAATGTATGCCATTGAATGAAATTATTTTAAATAATAAGGTTCGTATGAATACTATATATTGATCCATAGATTTTATATAAGCAGAATATACAAAATAACACAAGAAGTATTATAACATGTAATATGAAATTATGATCAAGGATTGAAAACAAAAACAAGATGTTATTTTTCATGCAAAAAATTAGATAAAAATGTTAAAGTCGGTCTAAATTAAATATTACAAAATTAAATAAATGATACAAAAGGTCTTGGGGCAATAACAAACAAAATTATGTAAATGTGGAAATGTATCATCTCATCTACTCCTCATATGTACGTAAATTTGTTTAGCTATTTTTCAGGGCAGTTTGAAAATATCTATTAAAATTTAAGATATCTATGTACCAATTTTTAGTAGCTATTCTATAGACATATCTACAGATGTGCCTAAGGAGGTATGTTTATGAATGTTTAAGGAAAGACACTGGAAATAAGTATTCTGTTGATGGAAATATTGGTAATGCACTTATACCATGGTACATAAATACTACAAAATATAGACCAGAACCAGGTAGTAGATGTATATCTATTTACATTAAAGATTGTTATGAACTGTTTATGAAAATAAAACAAACAAAAACAACTTTATAGATATTGATACCAGGTGGTAGCTGTAAGGATGGGTCCTTTAGGATTGGGTAAAATGTTGTCAGCGCTGGTATGGGGATCCCAAAGTCAGCACCCTCCACAAACTTCCCGTTTAGGACAGATCAAGATATAAGAAAAATAAAACTGAACTGAAATTCTCTCAGAGATCGGTGCTTGTGAATGGCTTATCTCCTTAGATTAGCCTTAAATTTTACAGATTTTTCTGAATGTAGTTATTATCCTTTTTCCCTTACCATGGAGGGCCATCTGGTCCCCCAATTCTTCCCAAAGGTGTTCCTTTCCCAATTATGACCCAACAAATAGGAAGTGCTCCAGTTGGTTCTGTGAATTAGTGCATTTAAGATTCAACTTTTCATATAGCAATTTCCAAACTACTTAATGAGTGCAGCAGTTTGTCAATAGTAGAGAGAAATAATAAATCCTCCCTGAAGATTTCCAAGTTCCTTCCAACTCAGGAAAAGGTTAACTTTGGGAGCAAATGGCTAATGTGACTACCAAGGCTAAAAATGCAACTGACCATCTATCTAAAATCACTTCCCCCTCTGTGAAGAGAGAAAATGAAAGAAACGCCTTTCATTTTCACTTTCCTATGTAATTCATTTTCCATTACCACTTTCCTATTGTACGACCTAAGATGTGGAATACAAAGATAAAAAACTTATTATTTACAAAAAAAAAAAAAGTATTATTCAGATAAATCCTGGAGCCTGACTGCATGTGTTTGAAATCTGAATTGACCACTAAGAGCAGTATTAATCTCTTAATTAATCTACTTAATCTCTGTACATTTTGATGTCTTCATCTGTAAAAGGTGACTGCTTGAAATGTCCTAATGTTTTTATCAGTTTTAAATAAAATAACATTTCTAATATTCTTGGCCTAATGGTTGGCTATTTTGGTCTACTAAATAAGTTGTAAAAATAGACTTTTAAAACCATTTGAATTTTAAATGAAGATGTGTTATTTTATGAGGCTCTATAAACTTCACAGAATATTCAATATAAATAGCATCCCTTCAAATTATACAGTTACATGATATCCTACAGGGAAAAATCCAAAATCAAGCCAGGAAAATTGATGTTTATGTCATTAGATCACATCATAATCATGTAAATAAAAATTAAACATAATGAAAAAAATGGGTGAAAGAAATAGAAAATACAGTGAAGTGTACAAGCATACAGAGTTCTTATTTAATCCCATCAGGTCTCATGGTATTTATTCTTTGAGGCTCTCAAAATGAAACAGTTTAAAATGGTCACTGACCACAGGAAGAGTTAGTACTTTTTAATCTTTTTAATTCACAACAATCAGTGTTCAGATTTTATCAGGCATAATATAAAAGTGATTAGTGTTCTAGTCCTCTGAAGTGAGAAGTTGCTTATAGTTCCATTTCCATTCATGCTCTGTGATAAACAGATCCCAGAGAAGAGCTGGAATAGAGCCAAGACAGGCAATTTGATATGTACACATACTTTCATATACTTCAAAAAACAATTCTATGACCTCTGCTAGATCCATTGATCAAAATCCTAGAAAATAATATTGATTCTGCAAAATCATCGTATAAAATACATAATATCATAAACAACTACTAGTTTTTTTGAATTATACAGAGAACTATTCCATTTTACTTAAGGACCTCTGTGTGTGTGTATGTGTGCATGCACATAATATATCACAACTTTGTTTTAAGCTTGGTTCTAAATTAATACACTGTGGTTAAAAGACAAAAATCTGGTCAAAATTACTATAGTTTTAAAAATGCAATTGATGTAATCACTGATATAAAAATCTCATATGATTTAATTTACAGGCCATTTTATAATGAGGAAAGTAGACAAATATGTCCTGTTACAAAAAAAAATGTCCCATTAGGCTTACTGCATATCAGAAAACATTATAAATTTGTTATGAAACTCATATTTAACGATAGGTTTCACCTTTAATAGATATGCAAGTCAAGCTTATCTTGAATGAATATTTTCATTTTCATTCCTAAAATTGAACCAAAGTGTATCATCTTTCCTACATGATAGATCTCACAGTCTTAACAAGAGTATCTACTCATGCAGTGAAATGCTGAAAGGTGGTGCATTTCACTCTGAGCTATTTATTATTGCCAACAGAGAGTCAATTATTTTTTGTAACTAGAGAATTTCATAACTTCCAACTCCACTATGAATGCTTTATCATGACACATTTCAGCCTTTACCAGAACACTGCAAGATGAAGTTGCCAATCTACTACATAAAAACCCTCATCTATACAAGGTAAGCACTTTTAAGTCATTTGGAAAATAAAAAGCCAATAGGTGCTATTAGCAACCTGTGAATATTTCTTGGAGAACCATGACTTCCTTTACAGTGTCTGATGATAATTTTGAATTGACTCAAGTCTATGAGCTTTTATTGTGTTTTCTGCAATATTGAATTTTCTTTCATACTTGCTGGATGATGATTAGAGAGTCTTGTTTATCACCTCTTTTACCAATTCTTTTGAGCAACAAAGTATGACACAGTGTACAGTATAGAGCTACTGAAAGCACATTTTATTTATTTATATTTTTTACATTAACATAACTTTTCATTATGGTTTTGATTTGCATTGTCCTAATAGCTAGTGAATTTGAACAACTTTTCATATGTCTGTCAGCCATTTGTATGTCTTCTCAGGAAAAGTTTCTGTTCTGGTTCTCTCCCTATTTTTTAATTGGATTTTTTGTTGTTTTTCTTGACTACTAAGAGTTCTTTGTATATTTCAGATATTAATTAGCCCTTTATTGGAGACACTGTTTGCTAAAATCTTCTTTCATTCAGTTAGTTGCTTCTTTGTTTTATTGATGCTTTGAAAATACATTTTAAATTGTTTCTTCATGTTGAAATGTTTGTACATGACACATTACAATCACCCAAAATGTATATTTTAAGCACAAAGGAAAAAGACATTCAATATAAATATGTTTTTAAGATAACCAGTATTTTTTGCCTGTATGAAAAGTAAGTATAACTTGGTGCCAAACTTTTAAAATTATTTGCTGTATCTTTTGTCATATTCAATTTCCTGATAATATCATCACTTCTTGTACACCTTACTAAAATTGGTTCTTTTCCTTCTATTGTTGCAGGCAAAGTTTTATATTGAACTCAGTTGCATCACACAGTCCTTCTACTCAGAGCTTTATTTTTCCCCTCCCTTTCTTGTCATTAATCATCATAATATATCTGAGGAAAAAAAAAAAACTCTTTTTAAGACTAGTATAATCCCCTCATTCTATGAAAGTAACAGCTTAGAAAGCTAGACCTGAGCTAGATCAAGTTTATGAAAATATGAGCTGCATATGAGGATAGCATAAGGCTTATTTTTGAGAAAGAAAATAAACATTAAGAATCAAAACCAAAAACAAAACAAAGCGCAATAATGTGTAAGTCTAAAAAATCAAGTTAGAAAATCTCTATCTCTTTATCTATCTATCTATCCATTCATCAGAGTTGTATAACATCAGAGAAGGAGAGAGAAAAGGTTTCCATTCTTTTTGAACAGATGTTCTAGAAGGAACAAACAATAAATAAGTTAAAAAATAAATGTTACTCCTTAATTTAAAAATGAATAAATCCATAAATAAACATATGAGAAAATATCAGATAAAGATAAGGGCTATAAAGAAAATCAAATGGATAATTTTACAGAGTGCCTCCTGCAGGGCAGGGAAGGGGGTACTGGGTTACACTGCATAAGACTGTCAGGATAAACCCCTCTGGGGTCATAATATTAGAACTGAAAATTGAATGATAACAAGGAACTAGCCACGGAACGACTTGGAGGAAGAAAAAACAGTCATTGACTATCTGTAACCTTATCCCATCTATTCTAACATACACATTTTTTTATATATTAATATTCTCTGAAATTGGGGTGCATGTTATAATTCCTATTAGCTGGATGGCAGTCATAGTAGTAACTCTCTGCACCTGTGTGAATTTGCTTGTTATTTCTGATGGCATCTTGCCACAACTTCGATGCCTTGATGTTTAAGCAAACCATTTAAGAGTCATTTGAGGAATAAATAATACTTAATAGGAATTTGCTGTATAAAAACCTTGCACTAAGACCATCTGGTAAAATCAAGAAACCACCAGCATTAATCTTGTAGAATGATTATCAAAAGTGTGCAAAAATATCCCAGAAACTAAATTGGAATATTAAATCACCAAGGTTCTTGATGATACAGACAATAATAATAAATAGTTGGAAAGTGAGTACATGTTACATTATAAATGTAAATAAATTTTAAGAATACCTAACCGGTTTATTTGTTCTTTCTTTTTTTTTTTAATATTTTTATGTATGCACAAGAGTGACATGCTAAAAATGCCTGTCTAAAATTCTAATATTAAAAGGTTCTTTGAATATGTGACAAAAGTCCTAGGCAATAAAAAAAATTATAAATCAACATTTTTTTCTATTAAATTGTATATAAAATAACAGTTCATCTCAAAATTCATGTTGTCTTGAATACTGAGATCATTGCTCTTTCCAAAGGCTCTGCTATGTGCTGGTGAGTAAAACAGATATCAATATTTATAGGGTTTTCATCCTTGTGAGAAAATAAATAATATAACTGAGAAAATTAAATAAATTATTCATTACAAGTTGTGATAATTACTACGAAGACAATAAAAATAATTATGCACAGTGCAAGTAAGTACATATATAAGGAGAATGGTCTGGGTTAGTGAATCTCATTCAGATTATGGGGAGGTACAGATTGTCAGAGAAAGCTTGTCAGAGCATATACTTCTTCAACTAAGACTTGAAGGAAGAGTCAGTCATATGATAAGTAATAAAGAAGTATTTCAAGTTTAGGAAAAAGTGTATCCAAAGTGAAGTGTTTGGCGTTTTCTAGGAATGGAAAGACCTTGGCAATTGTGTATACTAAAAGAATAAAGGGCAAACTGGCAGGTAAAGATTGGGATCTAAGTGAATTTGCATGGGAGGCAGGTCTTGCAGGGCACTATAGACAGCATTAAGGAATTTGTATTTTACATTAAGTACAGATAGAAGATATTGAGGCATTTCAACTGAGGGAGTTACATCATCAGAATGACGTTTTAAAAAGATCAGTCTGGATGCCCTGAAGAGACTGGAGTATAGGTGGGCAATGGAAACTGCAAGAGCAGCTAGAATGCTATTGTAATAGTATGAATGAGAGCTAATGATAGTTTAGACCAAGAGAGTGGCAGTAGAGATAAAGAGAGATGAATGGATTCTACATACACTGTAGAGAATTATTGGACTTATTAACAGATTCAATGGAGAGTGAGCAGAAATAAGTTGATTTTGAGGTTTCTAATTAGAGCGATCAAATGTATGAGAATACCAGTTCTAGAAACGGCACAACCAATGGATGAACTGGTTGGAAGTGAGAAATGAGGTTCAAGAATTTAGCTTTGGAGATGTTAAGCTAAAATATTTGTTAGTGATCCTATATAAATTCTATATGTACATTTGTATTTATGAGCCTGGAGTTAAGATAAAAACTCTGATATAATGGTGGGGATCTTTTGCATATAAATTTTTGTAGATCTATAGAGAAGATTGAGCCTGCAAAGGAGTTTGTAAACAAGACATCCTAAGAGAATATCTGCTTAAGAAAGGACGGATAACTTGTTGACAGACAAAGAGATGTGACATCATTTACTAGATTTGACAACATGAAGATCACTGGCATTCTTGGAAAAAAAGAGAATTTAGTTGAACGGTGTAAAGTGAAATTTGAATAAAATGTGAAAAAATAGTAACAGAACATGTAGATAACTCTGAAGAAGTTTAGTGGACAGCCACAGGGATTTTCAAAGCAAGGAAGTATAAACTGTAAACACTAGGCAAGACTTAGATGATCTTAATGAAAGGGGAGGGAAGAGTTTGCTTTGCACTGCCTTGCTGAGCAGCAGAAAATTAAAAAAAAGTTCAAGTGAAGGTAACAGGTGTTTGTGCAAAGATATACCCTCTTCTGAATCTCCACTAATAGGTCTGGCTTTTTAGAGGTTGCTCATAACCTAAATTTTTAACTGAATACTGTTTAACTTAGAAAAGATTATGTTAAGTTTGCCATCTTGATGGAAAACCCACAGTAGGTCCCTGTGTCTAGGCTTCTATTAAAAGATTTTGGAAAGACTTGCTCATATAAGTTTTCTCCAGTCCACTAGGGACTATGGGCATCTTGAAGCTGCTGATAGGGGGCTATAATATATACCAGACCTTGAAGAATAATACTTTTGAGACCTGACAGTTTTCCAGGGGCTAGTGTGATATCAGAGAACACTGTGAATTTTTACTTAGGAAAGGTTATATTTATTTATATTTATTTGATATCCAGTAAAATTTAAATATAAATAAAAGAGATCAAAAATAAAATAAAGTTATCATTAGAATAGTCCATAGAATTTTTTTTTTCATCAGGAGTGCATATTAAATCAATCAAATGACTATAGTGATTGGCTATATATTATGTTTGGAGAGGTGAAACAAACATAACACATCTCATGGGATTCAGAAAGAAAGAGAAACACACACACACACACACACACACACACACACACACACACACACACACACACTGTGGACATCAGTGAGTGATACAAGTAGGAATAAGTTAGTAGCATCTTTTTGGTCAGAATTACTTGGTGAAGAGTCACATATTTATAGTAACAAAAATGACATAACTGACACCAGGTCTTTTAATGTAAAAAAAAAAAAGGAAAACAATGGTGATCCTAACAAAGGCAGAAAAAGAGCCAGGATTGGGACATGACTTTATCCCCATCCACGCATTTTCCTCCACCCATTCTCCAAGGTACTACTATTTCTAAATCTTTGTGTGGAAATACTTTTTTCTCTCCCCCAGCAATAGAGTGTCTGAGCTTGAGGAGATAGTTAAAGAAAATTGATAAATAATAACTGCTTAGTGACAGAACAATAAATACTGTGACAAGTTTCCTTTTCATCACATAATCAATGAGTCTCCAAGTCAAAGGCTTTGAAATTCAAGTGTAGTTGGAGATAATTGGCTATACACACAGGGAGAAAATACTGACTCTACTAACAGCCATCTGGTTGGTATAAAATTATTTGCTAAAATGGTAATAATTAGTGAGATTTTAGCAACAGATAAACCTAAAAAAGATTAATTTATTATAAAAATAATAAATGTAGTAATTTATAAAGTCAAAGATATTAACACTACCAATTTATCCCTGCTCCTATCAGTTTTGAAACGTAGAATAAAACCACAAGGGTAAAAGAATAAGGATGCTTTTAAAATTACATAAATAAATACATAGTGATATTTAGTATTATCTCAGATAATATTACTTTTTCATCTTAGAACTATGTATAATCTTTAACAAAAGTAAAGAAGGGTGAAGTAGGAAGGCATTTCCATTTCATACTTTTTTTTTTCTTTTTCTGTTGTTTTACTTTGAGTGTAGAGAACAATAAACTTATTTTAATTGGACCAACTGATCTTGCAATATTCTGCATTTAACCTTAAACTCTACTCCTTCCTCATTTAAGTAGAACCAAATAAAATTGAAACGCATCACTAAGGAATTTCAAGCTTCACAGCCAACTGAAAAGGCAAAGGCCAAAAAAAAAAAAAAAACCCACAAAAAAGAAACACACACACACACACACACACACACACACACACATACAAACTGTGATCTATTTTGGAAGGAAAGACAAAGAGTTGCTGTAGGGAGGTGGTTAAGTCAGTCAGCTATGACAAGGAATGTCTGAAGGCCACGTAAGTGTCAGCCTTGACAAGGCCAATATCACAGCTCTGTAGTCAGCAGGACACACACACACATATTTTTTTTTCTTTCTCTACCCCCTTATATATTAGATAACTTTTCAGTTCTACATCAAGTACTACCCATACCTATCTTCACAGCCAGCACAAAAATATTTCAGAGAAAAATACCATAGTTTGAATTTTGAATCACTGAAATATAAACTAGGAAATCATTCTGCCTCATTGACCATCAAATTACTTTGTATATAGAAAGATCTTGTTCTTTTTCCTATCATGATCTTAAATAATCCCAATAATTCAAATATACATCAATAAATTAACATTTATTAATTTAATGCATTGATTACCAATTTTTTTGTCACTGCTAGTTTTCCTTTCTTCAACAGTCTTTGGAGTATGTTTGTCATTATTTATTTTGTAATAGAACTTAAAGAATGCATCAAATATGAAAAAACATTTTATGGCATTGATATAATGTATTTGATATTCTGAGCAAATACTTCTTCTACATAACAAAATTATTTTCATTAATAATCATAATGGTAATCATTATTTTCTTAATTTGTTTTTGGATGAAGCTGTTTATTGTACAAAAGAAGATGTATTTAAAAAATGATGCAGAGTTGAGCTTGGGGATAGAAAACATTTTTTAGTTTGGTTACAAGAGCTAATGAAACATCGTGACTAGAACTACCGCTCATTCGTAGTTATTCTCAGTCGTGGAAGGTTTAGAAATTTCAAAAGTTGTTAGGAAATTACGCATGCTATCATGGAATATTAGGGATCTCAAACTACCTAGTTTTGTCTCCTAACTATGTTCTTTTAAAGCAAATTATTTTGTGGAGTATTTTAAGTGAAGAATTAATAGAAATTACATTTTTTTTTCTAGATGGCAAAGGAGCAATTGGAAGCTGGCAAATTTATTGTATCTTTTTAACAACAATTTTACAAACTTTCAACAAATAGTTACTGGGCACCTATTCCCAAGAGATCTACCAAATGTCCCAGATTATCTGTGGTGGAGTGAAAAAGAACAGTTTTGCTTTAAAGAAGGCATTTCTGAGACAATAATGTCAGTAGTGCAATGATTGGCCTTGGGCCTTGAAGGCAGAAAGTCTAGGAATATAATTTCAATTACGCTGAGAACAAAGTGACTAAGCAAATTCTTAACTCTTAGCTACAACTACCTCATCTGATAAATACAGCTACTGTAAAAACAATCAGGCTATAATATTTGGTGATACTGAAATTAAAGCCAATCTGGAAGTTGAGTCATGATTGCTTAATTATACATTATATTACTGTTTTATATTTTAAAATGATAATATTGGTCCGTGTTCAACTGAACATGCTTTTGGGTGTATTTTACCAGTAGTGCTGATAAAGCTACATTCACACTCTCACCCAGTAGAAACAAATAACATAAATGCAGAATATTATTAGTTATGTATTTTACTACAATGAACTATGGGTTTTAAATATTATACCTATTTGTCATTATTTATTTTGTAATAGAACTTAAAGAATGCATCAAATATGAAAAAACATTTTATGGCATTGATATAATGTATTTGATATTCTGAGCAAATACTTCTTCTACATAACAAAATTATTTTCATTAATAATCATAATGGTAATCATTATTTTCTTAATTTGTTTTTTGGTTTAAAATAATTGATAAAAATAAAGAATACATTTTGATTTATAATGTATTATTAAAAATCAGTAAAGAGTATTTTATGTGTAAACTAAAATCTGCCAGTTACCAAACAAAATATTACATCTTGCAGTCTGCATTTTGTTTCACCATTTTATAAATTTAAACACAAAGGACCTCATATTTATAATCATGTACTATTGCTATAATTTTTAATTTTGAAACTATAGTCATAAGTAATACCAATGATGCACAGAGATTATAAATGGAGATATAATAACACATGACTGGGTCACATGAACTACATCCAAAATAATTTAAAATTATTTTGAACAAAATTACTTTTCAAACTAAAGTGTATAGCTGAGTCTCTGTGAAAGTTTCAATTGTAGAACTGAGAGTTTTCCATATTAATTTCTATGTAAAGCAATGATTATTAAAGAATAAATATTAAAATGTGCTAATTAAAGTTTGCACATATATTTTTAAAACTCAAAAGTAACCATAGCACTTTTTAGAACTTAAGTTGATAAAAAAAATTTTTCATTAAGTGTATTTTATAACTGACATGATTTAAAATTCATAGTCTATGGTAATCATTTAAAACAGAGGTTCCCAATCGTTTCCGCGCCAGGGATAGATGCTCCTATGAGACTCTAGTAACTGATGATCTGAGGTGGAGCTGAGGCAGTGATGCTAGTGTTGGGCTGCAGATACAGATGAAGCTTCATTCACTGGCCTGCTGCTCACTTCCTGCCCTGTGACCTGGTTCCTAACAGGCCACAGACCAATACTGGGAATTGGGGATCCCTAATTTAAAAGATTGGTTTTTGTTATTATTTTACATTCTTAACAACATACTCCTTATGCTTCCATGCAAGGTGCAGCATTCTCACAAGTCCACCCTTGGTACACCACTGCCCTAGTATTGGAATTTTTACTAGGAAAAATTTTCTCTTTCTTAGCCACAGAATCAGTTAGGGTAACATTGGCTGCTGTCATAAGAAGACTCAAAATTCATAACAGCCCAAACATAGTAGAAATTTCTTGCTCATGGAAATTTGAGAAGTACTTACATATTCCTTATATAAAGGGAATATAAGAAATATTTCTGACTGGTGGGCAAGGACTTATAATAGCAAGGAGAGGTCTCTATTCCACATGGTCATCGGGGATCCACGCTGACGTCCGTTCTGTGGCATACCTGTAATTTTTAAGGGGTGATTTATATAGAAGTGGAGAACAGGGGGAACATACTGAAAATATTTCATAGACAATGCTTAAAAGAGGCACATGACATTTTCACTTATATTAGGGTGACAACCTTAGCTGTATACCTATATTTAACTTTAAAGGAGACTGGGAAATTTATTTTAATTGTATCCTCAGAAAGAAAAGAAATATTGGTGAGCAACCAGTTGTCTCTACTTGAAACCCTTGCTACTTTATTGGGCAAGAATTTACTCCAGTCTCCAATATTTCCTTCTCTCAATGCAGCTGCCTCCTTTTACTTTAGTACCCTTCCATAACTCCCACGTCACTTGCCTTATTAAAATACACCATAATTGAAAGGAAGTGGGATGTAGAATTTCAGGTACCACGAATGATATTTTATAGACATTAACTCCTTTCATCTCAGTAACATTTAATCCAATAATCTTTCATAAAAATCCTTTTCCTAATGATCCATACATACTGGCTAAAGGTTGAAAACAGAGAAGTATAATTAAACAACTGCTGTTACAAGTCTTTCACCTAATATTCAACCCACCTAACCTTGAAAACTAAGAACTAGGAAAAATTTGATTTTGTGTTTATATCATCCCTATCTTATTTTGGAACATTTTCTCCAAACTCAATTCAGTTTTATGCCCAGATAACTCATGCTCTTATTTTGATCCATGGGGCCTCCTTATATCACATTCAACTTTGACGAGAGTACTGGACGTTTCCTAACTTATGCCCTCAGTCACAGTTGATTCATCCCATGCACTATCTCTTAAGAGCTATTCAGTTCTAGGTTATGCTGTGTCAACGTGATATGAATCTATGACATTGTGTACTCATATATGAGAACTGCCAAACAGTGGATATTACTCTAATGTAATGAGCGAAATTTAATAAGCTTTACATGAGAAAGCCAAACTATGTATTTTCTTCATGGGACATGGATTTTAAGCTGAACAAGGTATACAATTTTAACAGAGGTGATTTTGAGTTTTATTATGTGATTGTAAATGACTACAAAGTAAAACTTGACTAATTTATATTTGTTAACATTTGTGCTACAATTATTGATAGGTTTAGGCTCTAGAAGACATGATGGTAGAGGTCAGGGTGAAGATAGTGATTTATTGGTTAAAGCGTACTGTGCTTAGACTTGAAAGCAAATTCCTGGCCATAGATATTATGTTGTTAAGAAGTTAAAAGAAATGATTTGTTAATGTAAAAAAATATATATATAATGTGGATATAGTCTGTCCATTTCACAAATATAATAAAATATATAGATTATATATATATATATATAATATATATAGTCTCATTACATTAATTAGAATAAATAGGTAGTATACTTTTTAGAATGTGAAGTTATAATTCTACCACCAAAGCAATGGAAAAGACATTTGTTTTTACTTTTGGCATTTGAAATAATAAGAATGGTTCATCTCCTGCACTGTTTAAGTAAATAATGAGATTTTCAAATAGACAGAGACAATTATCAGGCTCCACATCAGCAAAATGCCTTCAAGCAAAAAAGCATGACAACCACATAAGCTTTAGATTCTGGGAAACACCAACTATAAAACAGTTACACACAAAGTTCAAAGTTGAAAACAACAGGTTTCTACTCATGACTCTAGCTAGCTCTGTGACCTCTGAAAAATCATTTTCCTCTCTAGGTCTCATTTTATTGGTTGGTTGCTCAGTTTTACTTATTTTTAAATTAAGGGAGTTTTTCCCTTCTGTCTCTACAATATTATACTTACAAGGAGTGCAAAAACTACCTAATAAACATAATTTGGCAAAAAATACAAGAGTATTTTATTATGCAATCTTTATTATTTACACAGAAAATATATATTCTCTAATAGTATTTACTATTTTTAGTATTTACTATGTAATATCTTCCATTAAAATAGTTCAATCTTCTTTTATAATGCATATAATAGTAAATCAATGACACCTCTTTATCATATAATTCTAAGGCACTCAGAGGATAAGGGGAAATTCAAGTATTTTCTCTCCTTCTGAAATTCAGGAACAGATATGCTCAAAACAACACCATTTAACATAGGTCACACACCTAGAATATCACACAGTCCCAAGAGCAGCAAGAACCATTCACTAAGGACTGAGGTATGGCACTGTTGATTTGCTAAATTTCACTGAAGCCTTTGTATGAGTTCAAAAGTGTTGTCAAATTTCATGCTCTGAATTTCACCTGAATGTAGAATTTTAATTTTTAAAATTTCCCCGAGAATAATAACTGAAACCTTTTATCAAGAGTGGGTTTGTTCTCAGTGGAGCCAACCCCTCTGCCACCCACTCCAGGGAACTATCATTGTCATGTGGAGAAGAGAGCAATGTGAAAACTAGAGGTCTGTACCTGTTTGTTCAGTGTTATCAAATGCCAGCCTGGGGGCTACTCCCGATAAGAGAGCTCTGACTTCCAAACCACAGAGCAGCATAAACTCTTCTGAAAAATCTTTTGTGTGCAAACAGAGGTTTAGCAGCATACTTTCTTCCTGGGAGGAAAAAGATCATGCCTCTTACCATCAAGCCTTCATGATATAGCCATCCTTTGTAATCTCAGTATTTTAAAGTTATATTAAGCTTCTTATGATTGTAGAGTTATTAGTGTAAGAGTTAAAAATGAAGGACTCATGATAAGAAAATTATGTTAGTATGACACCAAACATATGTTTGTCTTGCAAACAAGGGTTTGAAACACTTTGATAATTTCAGATTTTGAGTCAAGCTTTAAAATAGAAATTATTTTTATATAGCACATTGAAAAGACATTTAGCAGAATGCTGCCTCTTAATCTACAGTCCCCAAAGAATGCCTTGTGTGAAAGTTTAGGGTGATCAGAAGCTTAGTTTCAACCTTTGAAAATTTACGTAAGAGCAAATGGAGAGAACACTTTTAATTGTCCTCTTTAGTGGGAGAAAAGTATAAATCTCCTAATAGTTTTAAATAAATAAATATACAAACTAGTAAGCAAACAAAAAGAAAATTTAGGTGCGTGTAATATTCACTTCAGTGCCATCTTTCTTTATTCTATCCTCAGTTAAAACAGTTTGTGATCCTGAATTCTACGTATGCGATTTCCAAAATCCCAAATGTTGAGGATCGCAGCTATCTCTGTACATACACATACAGAAATTGAATGTTGACCTTCGGAATGAGTGTGTGAGGATGGAGAGAGGGAGTAGGGAGGAGGAGGGAGAGAAAGGGGGTGGGGAGAGAGAGAGAGAGAGAGAGAGAAAGAGAGAGAATATGATTGCATAGTTCATTTGTAATTTACTGTTTTACTCTTCTCTTCGCAGAATGTTTCAAAAGAAAGCCATGTGTTTTAAAACATAAAAAAGAAAAAGAAAACCAAAAGGGCTCTTGCAAGACAGACCCTAGAGCAGTTTGACAACATCAAATAAAACCCCTCCAGCATGTTCTCCCCATGTGATGCCTTTGTACATTCATTTCAGCCTGTGGGCACATTTCCCTTGACACTCAAAAGGTTTCAGTGCCATGTTGATAGATATAAACACATATGGATTACTCATTTCCCATTCTGTCTCCTGAGTTCCATACTGCTTTCTATAAAATTAATTTTATATGAAAATGAGTTCTTGGAAGCTACATTATTTTACATGTGACTAGAAAAGTAGAATTATTACTAGTTAATTATGTTGTTCCTCAGATATGAGTCAATGACATACAATGTGCATGGTTATGAATTATAGAAACTTCATGCACACATTAATATATACACTCATCTGTATGTGTCTGTATATATACATATATGTGAATATTATATTTCCATAAAGAGATAAAATATATGTACATATATATTTCTGTAATGTGTAACTATATACATAAATGTATATTATATTTCTATGGAGAAATATAAATACATACACAGTCTCTTTTTCAATGATTTTTCTATAAGCCTATTTTTCTGTTTTTCTTTGGTCTTCTAATTTATATTCTGCTTAATTCTAGGTATGTGTCTGTATTCATTTTTTTAAAACTTTGAAATATATATGACCTATTCACCTGTATGGATTTATTGCTACAATTATTTTACAGAAAGCTGATTCTGTAATCTAACATAAAGTATAATTTTTATGTACTACAACTATTCTCTTATAGAATTAAAAAAAAATTAAAGCAAAGGTATAGAAATCGTTGTTAAAGATGCTTTTATGCCATGAAAACAAAAGAGCCATGCTCATTTTTTGTTTATATTAGAAAAACTTTGGTCTTGTATATAGAAATAAAAAAATAAAAAAATAAAAAACCTATATTGGAACTTTTACAGTGGAAGCTCCATGCGGTTGCTGAGTCTGGAAACCAAGCTGACTCTCTGCAGGTGTCTCACGTCTCCACTGTTTTGACAGCACATGGTTCACTTCTTTTTCACACACTGACACAGAGACCCAACCATGCTATAGCAATTGAGCTACCAAAAACACTACCAGCACTAGCCTGCCCTTTCTTTAGAAGTTCAAGTTCTCAAACAAACAATAAGTAGGTGCTTTCATGATTTCTAAAAGTGCCAGAAAATATCTTTTAAAATATATTTAGCTATTTAAAATAAGTCATAAAAAAGGCCTTACTGCAAATTCAGCAAGTAGAGAGGGATGGAAAATATACATTGTATTTTTCTGCTTATTTAGAACAAAGTACGAAATATCTAGGCATTCTTTCTCGTGTAATGGGGATTTAAAAGGAAGCAATGATTAATGAGTTTCAGAAACACTATACAAGTAATCTCTGGGGAAACAGATTCTTAGCTGAATTGGTAGATCTACCCAGCAGGGGCATTTGAATACTCTGAGGAGGACTAAGAAATTAAGAAATGAAAAACTACGAATAGGATTTGCTTGGCACCACTGAGAAAACTTGGCTTAAGCTCAGTATTTAAAACCAACTAAATTGGTTGTTGCTTAGCTCATATTCTTTTCTGTTTTCTCTCACAAAGTCATCCAAAGGTATTTCCTTTTCCCCCGAAGTTTCACAGTTTTAGCAGAGAAGTCAAGCAATTTATTAAAAGAATAATGGATCTACACATTTAATGACACATAGCTAAATGTAAGTATATGTAAATACTATTATTACAGCATGTTGTCATCTCCGTATTAGGAAATAAATCAACAATCAAACTTTATTAGAGGTCCCTATCCAAATGGAGCTGCGTTTTTATTAAATGCTTGAACTTCAGTTTCCAGGTGTTCAGAAAACAAAAATTGAGTATCATTCTCTGTGACTGTGGAAGGGTTAATGTCATGCATGCCCTCACTTGTTTTAAGAAAGTTAAGCACTAAGAAAAAGTGACTTACACTTTGCCTAAGAACTTTTCCATAAAGACAGGCAGTAGGCAGGTACTATCAAGTAAAAAGAGAAAGAAGAGAAGTAACAAGGATTAACTAAGAAATTAATACTCTGAAATGCTATTTACTCCATCAAGAACTATACAGAGAAACAGAAAAGGAAATAACATCTATTTTGTGCTAATCATTATGCTAGGCAGTTGGCAGGCATTTTTATTGTTGCTGAATTCTCATTTTCAGATGAGGAAACTGAGGCATAACACTTAAATTATTTTAATAGTTCCCTTGTAAGTTGCAGTGCTAGGATGAAATTTCAAATTTATCAGGTTTCAAAACACAGATTTTTTTCTACTATTTCATGCTGGTGGAAGAGAACATGTTGAAAATATTGTTTTCATTATCTAGAAACATGCCTTTTCATATAGAATACATAGACTAGATTTGAATTGTTATCATAAATCAACATTCTCAGGCAAAAGTTATATATCTCGATAAGAAATCTTTCAGTCTTTTTACTTCTGAGTCCTATTTTTATCTCTTTGCCTTTCCTCAAACTATTCCTGACTTTATGCCCAAATCATACAGTGTGCCTTTGATACAACAAAAGCTGCTTAATTCGCTGTGATTGTTTTACATTTTTTTATGGATGAAGTGCTAATCAGAGAACTATAAATGGCAACAATCAGAGTTGGCTCTTACTTATACAAACATTATAGACATGTATGGTTTTTCAACTATGTTTGTCCTTTGTATCTCAGATTTTATTGCGTTTTTGAAGGACTTTTTCTACTTACAGACTAGTTTGCTTAAATAGTCATTTGCAATTATAATTAGAAATGCATTTCAGAGAGAAACCATTTTAGGGTCCATTCCCTTATGTTTATCTATTCATGTGAAATTTAGAAACTATAATTTCTGGAGCTTTAATTTCTATTAATTTGAAGATTATATATAACTATTTATTTCTTCTTTAAAAATCTAAGATTTTTGTGATTCAAAAGGAAAATGTTTCAAAGTCTTCTTTGGTATTGAATATCTCTTACTAAGCCATATTTTAATGGATTAAAATGTAAATGAACTGAAAAGTTTCACTAAATCTTTCCCTGATTTAAATATAAATCAGACATCAAAACTGTCATGAAATGTTACAAGAAATACTATTCAGTTTTAAATATTTTTCAATATTTTATATTTAATAATAAACCAAATGTAACATAAGAAATTACTGCCCATTGTAAAACATATTAAATACATAAAATAACTGGATAGCTACTTAAATTATGCAGATGATCTTCAATAAAATCACAAAGGAGTTGATAACCTATATTTTGATCTCTGATGTATTTATTTTATACAAGTGACAGTTAGATTTTTCTTAATTTTTAAGAGGCACTTGAGCCAAGAAACTAATTCTTGATTCACTCCTTACCCTGAGTAACACAGTCCAGCATTTGAAGCATGATACACTTTTAATTGCAAAAATATATCATCATGACATGTAGTTTCTAACTGTATGAAATGACAATGTAATGCATAGATTTGAAATTTAGCCACACATTCACTATGTGAAAAGTGGTAGCAGTGACATGGGTTGCTTCTACAGTTCATTTCATTTTTCTACCTATGCTATATAAAGGATATATCTATAGGTATGCTAAGTACTACTTCATTTTTTTTTCCATCATTTCCTTACAAAATGTACTGAACAGTATTCTTTGAATGACACTATAAAGCTTATATCAAATTTAATAGTATTTTGTAGACAATTGATGCATTTGGATTACAACTGGGTCATGCATAAACTGTAGAATTTTTGCTCAATTTTCTTCCAAATAGTGAATGAGAATGCATACCTAAGCACATATAGATTGCCATACATTTTTTAAAAATCTTTTAAATTGTTACCTAGTACTGTCTCTCTAGTACCTTAAATAAAATCATACTTTTGAAATAACACAGTAGAAAGAGCACTAGGCTAAGACAAAGACAAGAAACTTATCTTGACAGACACACAAATTCTAGAGCTAAATCAAAACAAAATAAAATGCACCCCAAATAGTTATTTATCTGTTCTTTTGTATTTTAGTGTTCATAAAGGAAAGACCATAAAGTCAATGCCCAATTAGGGCATTTTATTTAATTTTGTTATTATATTATTTTAGTTCCTAATACCTGTAGGGATAAACCTAAATAGCTTGATAAAATGCTTTTCAATATCATAATAAGAAATTATTAAATCCATTTATGTAATCTGTATCTCTTTTAGAATGACTTAACTTCTTAAGCAAAATATCTACACTAAACCTCATTAAACATTAAAAAGGAAATACTGTGTTGAAGAAATGACACCTGGACTGAGTAATTTCATAGATTCTCAACTATTCACACATAGCAGAAGATGATAAAATTTCAGTATTATGTGACCTCCTTCTTTCTCAGAATCTGTATAGTATGTTGATAAAATGAAAATCTGAAATTATACCACCTGGCTTCAAATATGAATTTCATAAATTACTGTGTGCTCTGGAGCATGTTACTTAGTATTTTAAAATAACAGTTGTTTTATCTTCAAAATAGAAATAACCACGGTAACCTATTAAGTGGAATTATTATAAGGGTGAAAAGAGATAATGCTTATAAACCAGCGACTTCTACATAGCAAGTTCTTATAAATTATCAATATTATTAATAATAATAGTAATACATATAGCCTGAGCTTTATTATACATATAGATATTTTGCTTTCTATATTTATTATGCTAAAAATGGCAGATAAAGTTACTAAAAACAAAGGCACAAGGATTGAGAGAATTCTGGTAATAGAAATCATTTTAAAACTCACAAAATTTATAATAGGATTTTGGATGGGACATCACCAGATGTATAATTCTACATGATATAGAACTATTCTTCTAAATATTAAGGCAGAAGTTTAGAGAATTGGCGAAACCATTAAAATTAAAATTAATTATATTCTTTATTTTGTTAATAGTTGCCAGACTCCACTCATTAAATACATCATTAAAAACATCTAATTAAAGTTTAAAGTCCTTTTATTTCATAGTAGATTGAAAATAAAAAAAAATGTTCTTTTTGATATCAGCTTTTTCAACAGTACTGATACTATAAAATCAAACCCCTAATTTGCATCACAGAGAAAATAAAATTGAATAAACTGATCTTAGAAGTAAGAAAAAGGTTATGGATCACCATTTTTCTTCACCTTTCCCTATAAATACTGCTCGAAGTTGTTATGGTTACTGTGATTCAATAACCAGAACAATTTGACTTAGCCTCTAATACCATTATAGCTAGAAAATATAAAATCTATTGCACAGAATGGGTCATAAAGTATTAAGGGTGAGGGAACATAAAATACTATGAGAGAGTAACAGAGAAAACATTGTATTGAATTTCCAGGTAGACTGGAATAGACTGGTAAAAAAGATATAAGTGACAAGATCTTTTCTCTCTGCAATGCTGTTTTCTTGATGACATGAATTACTAAGAGGGCAAAATTTAAAGGACATTACTAGAATAAGTAATTTTTTTCCTTTGAACTATATTTTCAGCTTTTTAATAGACTCAATAAATCAGGTAATCTCGGGGAAAAAAAAAACAATAATTCAAATTTCCTGGTTGGTAACATTTATTACATCAAGAGGTGTTGAGCCATGCAAATTCTCATTTATCTAATCCCTGATAGATATAGATAAATAGAAAATTCCATTCATCATTTATGAGATATTAGCCTCTTCTATTGCAATATGTTTTATACACTTCCACAATAAACAATTTCACCATTATAATAGCAGTTATTTTTCCATAATTCTAAGAAAATAAAAGGCTGTTGTACTCCTATTCTCTTTACTAAATTTTATCAATTCTGAAATGCATATATTTTTATATTTAATATTTCTAAAATATTGATCCTCATATAATCTTTTATATTTATGTTAAGCTTTCATTTCTTTTTTTTAGTGCAGCCTAGAATAACCACCAAAAAATATTTCTTACAATTGATGTTGACTTAGATTTAATAAAATACAGTGATATCTGAGAAAACATTTTTAGAATAGCTTATTTTATGCTTTATTGGTTATTAAATAAACATTATAGTATAAAAAGAAACTTTCAATGTGGACTGGGAAACCCTAAAGATGTGGGCATTGACTATGCCAGAAATAATTCTCTACTAACTTTTCAATATTATTTCTCTGTTATAAAAATAATTATAATGTCCTAGTCCTTGTTCCTTTCGATGAAGCCATTAAGAAATAGACTCTGGGAACTACTTATAACTAGATACTTATACTATGGAAACTGAAGGTGAAAGTAAAAATCTCATTTTTAAAAAGTCACATTTCTGACAAACAGAAAACCTGTCATAAAACTAGCATCTTAAAGCGCATTAAGAAGCAATGCATGCCATCCAGAACAAAATAAACTCAAAATGCAAAATGTGGTTAGGTCCTAAATCATATATGACACATTTTATGTTTTACAATTTAATTATGCAAGTCTAACATGCTTTCAATGCTTATAAAAAGACTGGTTCTATCATTTTTACCAAAAGCATAGTTCTAAAATAATAACGATACTTATTGCAGGAACTACATTTAATGCTATACATGTAATGTATAATTCCACTTTAACAACCATATTACAAACTGAGAATTCTCATTAGTCTCATCTGAAGATTAGGAAACTGAGGGTTAAAAAGTTGAATAACTTGTCTCAGAACAGGATTTGAACAAAAGGAGTTTGGATCCAGAGCTTATGCTCTGATTTTCTATGCTTGTCTGCTTGTAAATATTCTTACCTACTGCACTGAGTTCAGTAAGATACACTGTCCATTTAGTACTACACTATCTAACACGATAACAACTAATACAAGTGGCTATTTAAATGTAAGTGAATTAAAATTAGATAAAATTAAAACTTAGTATCTTTCAATGCACTAGCCATATTTCAAGCTCTCAGTAGCTGCATTTGGCCTGGCTACGCAATCGTGTAGTACAGACTGAGTATTTCCATCATCATAGAAAGTTCTATTGGACAGTGGTGCTTTAAAAGGTAAAACAGATTAAAATGGGGGCATTTGACTATAAAATCATAATAATAATGAATATATTTTCCCAATGCTTTCACATTGCAGCTGGTAGGTAAATATTTGCCAGAAATATAATATTTACTGAGAGAAGACAGGTATGTAGAGATAATTTGGACTAGCTCGTATCTCAGCACAATGTCTTGAATATACAAGTGGAACAAAACAAAGCTAACAAATATTTGAACTGACATCACTTTACAAAAGAACCCTGAACTTTTACCAGTAAAACTAAGACTATAAATAAGTATTTCTGAGTTATGGCTAAGAGTTTAGTACCTTTGATTTTTGAAAAGCATTTGTGAATGGCAGTGGTTATAAAATTAGTTAATAGAATTTTCCTTAAAAAATCCCATAATGCTAGACTTCCATACCTTTTTTCCTAAGAATGCTAGTTATAGGGATTAAAAAATGTAGTTTGGAAAGTGGGACCTCTTCAGGATCCCCAAATAGGACATAAATCAAGGAGGCTGCTTTTTATGGCCTGACTAGATTATTTTAACACTCCTGACTGAAATATGTTAACTAGAGAAGGAATGGTTCTATTCCCTGGAAATTCTACCATTCTATGTCTTATTTCTCCAGTAACAGTATCCTCTCTGGTCATTGGTACAATAGAAGGAAAAATTATCATTTTGCCTTCATTCAGTTTCATAAATTCACTCATCAATTCTCTAAAGCTGAAAACACATCCTAGAAATTTGCTAAAATGGCTACTCTATCTGATCCTGTATTTATAACATTTTCTTTCAAATATATGTTTCTGTTTTACCTACACATAAACACATTGTTATGGTTTTTCTTATTTTAGTTAATAGACATTGTCTGGCATGATAAACAATCTTCTTTAAAAACATTGATTAGACTATTATTTTTAGAAATTGCGAACCTGATCTTAAAGTCCATCCCTTTGTAAGAATGTTCCACTCTTCACTAATTTCATCTGACTCACAGGATTCACCAGAGGTTAGTTTTGATCAAATCATTTTCAAGTAATTTATTTTCAACCTAAGAGTATTCTTGGAATCACTTTTTTTCTACACATATCACAATATGTTGAGCAGCTCTTCTAATGTAAATATTAGTAGTATCTTTGTCAAACATTGTATTTAACATAAATCTCTGAACTAGGCTGGTTGAACCCACTCAAACATTACTGAGACCTTTCTTTCACAGAGCAGTTGAGGCATGCTTAGCAACTCTAATGTCAGAAAATGAACTCAGAATGAATATGTTTCTTGTTTAGGTCAAGACAAATGTCAGGGCCAATGAAGGGTGAAACATGATGATGGAGATTTGAAATGAAGGGCTGGGGCAACAGGTGCTTGGCATGAGACACTGAAAGACAGGAGAGCAGTGCTGTGAAGTACCAAAGACAGCAATCATACAGAGAATACACAAAGAAAAGCCTCAGGCTTTTCATTGCCAGAGAAATAGATCTTATATATGAAGTAGTTTCAAAGTAATACTAGAAGAGACACTCAAATGTGGAGCATCTTTTTGTCTAAACAAGTCATTTTTCAAAGCCTCAATGAAGCAACAGGAACTTATCTGAATATACAAAAATATGTACAATTGTTTTGTCAGTGTGTTGACACAAAGGAAAACTAAAGGCAAAAAAAAAAAAAAGCTAAAGTACAGAGAAAGAAAACTAAGGTACCTTAAGCATCCTCTATGTGAAAGGTGCTATAGTTAACGAGTTCCCTACCTTATTTTTTAATGACTATAAAAACACTTGAGATGGAATTTTCTCCCCAATTTTAAAGAACAAAAGGTTGATACTTAGACTGTAAGTGGTAATCTGGCATTTGAATAGAGAATATTCTGATTCCACATGCATACTTCTGAAATACATCAAGTCAATTACAAATGGCCTGTCCATTCAATATTAGGTTATTTATTTGACCATTACTGAATAATGTTGAGGGGGTTTGGGAAAATTAACATTAAAAGGTACTGTATTTACTTGGATGTATTTTAATTAATATATTGCCCATGCATATTTGAAAGTAGACATTCAGATCATGTTCAGATGTTACATTGCCCGAATGTTACATCATTCAGATGTTGTATATCCCTGGACTAAGCATTTTATTATTTTTTTTAGTCTACCAGAATTCAGTAAAGTTAACATATAATTTATATTATTATTGAGGAAGTATGTAAGTAAAAGCTGTAGTAATGTCTACAGTCCAAGGAATAGCTTTTGGTGAGCATAGGGCCAATTAATAAGAATGTGTAGGGTGGAGCTAATTTATATGTGTGTAAGTGGCATCAAACCATTACCCCTTATGTATGACAATCCTTATGTCTATCAAACATATCTTTTACACAGAGATACACTTTTCAGGAGGCCATTGTACTGTTATATAAAGGCAAACTATTCTCAGGTGAACACAGTCAAAAAGATTTAAGGAGAAAGAAATTCTTTCTTATAACAATTCATGTCCCCACAACTAGAACTTGTTTATCTCATTGAGTGCACTTAAAAATAAAATTTTGCTTAAAAAGAAAATTCACCATAAATGACTATTGTCCTTTTAAAGGTTTATCATTATGCAAAGTTTGTATTAGGCAAAATAATGATATAGAAGAAAGTTTTTTCCAGCATCTTCCTCATCTCTAGGTGCTTTTATACCCACATATTTTCATCCAGGCTCCCAGTTTTGCTCTTAACATTTTCACACTGAGAGTGCATTTCCTATCATTCAATCAAAACTTATAGTTGTTCTCTGTCCCATTTCTTCCCTTCTCTCCAGAAGATGGTAAGTCAATGAAATTATTTGGGTCAAGTAAATGTGAAGAAGTTAACTATATATTGGGCTACTATTTTTGGTAACATATCTGTTATTAATTAGAACAGTGTTTCTCAAACATTAGTAGTCATCAGAATCATTGGATGGATCCTTAAAATGCATGTTGATAGTTTCCAACTCCAATTTCTCATCCATTATGTCTTAAGTGAGGCCCAATAATTTGCAGTTCTAACAAGTACTCAGGTGTTGCTGATTATGCTGGTTCTTTAAGAACTAAATTAAAAAATTAATTCACTAGGGCAATAATCAGTGAGATATTTGACTATTCAGCAGGTTTTCTACTTTTCCTCATATTACACAAAGTAACTCTATAATTAGGGCAAGCTCTATAATCCTATATCAACATACATTATTTTTTAAATCTTATCAGCTTGCATTGTATAGCACATAAGCAAATAACATAAAACAAATACCTTTCCTAAACACACGCACACAAAATCTTATCTGAAGTGAATTGCAATGTTTGCCCATTACCTTAAAGAGGTTACCTAGAACACTTAGCTCTTTAAGATATTATTATAGAGCAAATTGTATCCTCAGTTTCTCTTTATATGAACAATTAGGTGTCTCTTGTCCTTCCTCATATATTCATACACAGAAACATAATAATGCTTACTGTATAACTTCTGATTTTGAAAATTCAGCCTATTACCTAAAGTAAAATTGATAATTCTAAACTGTCTCTGAATAATGTTGGCCTGTAATTGTCAACCAAGTAATAAATATACTAAAATATCTGGAAAATTTCCAAATTGTTTAAATTTTCCACCGTTCATTTTACCATACTTTTCTTTAGCTCATATTAAAGAAGGAAATTAATAATAACTTTTAAACAAATATTTATATTTTTTAAACAATTGACTCATTCTTTTAGCCATTTATTAATTACCCATTTCTATTACTGCACAAGAAAATATTATAAGGCTTTCTGGAAGAATAGGGAATATTATTTTTAAATAACAGTGTCATATTTTGGTATGACACAAGTTAAACAACACTCACAATCATAATACATAGTGTAAGCTCACTCAGTAGACAAAGTATGTTTAAATATGGCCTAATTTTTATTAAATAACTCGTAATATTTTAGTAGTATGATGTTAAATGTGGAAATAAAAACTCTTTAAAGACTAATTTTTTGTACTGTAAGATTCTTCAAATAGTACATATTATGAAATATTAATATAATTCAAGTATAAAATTTTTAAAAAGGAATTTATTAATTTCTTCTTTGATATGAGAGAAAAATCATGAAGAAACACAATGCTTCCTATACAAGTTTTAACTGGAGCATATTATTTTTAGAGTCTTAATTTCAATCATTCAATTTTTCTTTATCCATTTCATTTCCAAGTTCTTCCTCCTATTATTATTTCTATGGAAGCAGCAATTTAGTCAAAAACACTGCTCTTTAGTAATATTACTATCTTCGAAAGAAAAAAGTAAAAATGTTGATCAAGGAATCTATAGATTCTGAATAATTTGCATTTACCATTATGTCATCAATTCAATAACAATCATGCTCAAAATAAATAACATAATCAGTATTCTTTTCTTCATCCAAAATATGATAATTTTAGCTCACACGTCTGGCTAACTATGAAGCTATCTCTAACTTAAAATTATAACTTTGCATCCACTGTAAATGAAAGGAACAAATAATTTTAATATCCTAATAATAATCTTATTTTGTTACTTAATATTTTACGGTGATAACTTTAAAATCTTTCATTTTGCAATATCAAAAAGCATTACT
The DNA here is from genome assembly GCA_028627145.1 of Eidolon dupreanum. Taxonomy (NCBI): domain Eukaryota; kingdom Metazoa; phylum Chordata; class Mammalia; order Chiroptera; family Pteropodidae; genus Eidolon; species Eidolon dupreanum. Next base: position 151,699,357 of record CM053503.1, read on the forward strand.
AGTGAGTGGACTCAAAACACACTTAAAAGCACTACATATATTGATACAAAATATATAGATTATATTAATTTAGGTTAAATTAATAGTTTAAATTCATTTATCCCATTGCGGGGTGATAATTACTAATTAGCACATTTTGATTATAGGCACACATGGTAAAATTCATGATTAAAAAAGTTGTAATGAAAAGCCTTCTACTACAGAATATGTGAACTATGAACTATAGAACTGATAAGATATCAGTGGGATTGCAAGAACCAGTTTACAGAACAAACTCCAACAAAGTGTTTTTTTGTAGCAAGATGAAAATTTGGGGTTGTTAGCAATGACCTATCTCCAATCTTAGGGTGGAAAAAAAAATCACTGATGATATTAAAGCATTCTGAGAAAGAACTACAAATGGTATTCAGTGAGTTAGTAAATAAGAGAAATCAAAACTGAATTAATAAATTAGATGTTTTCCAAAACCAAAGGATTGTACAAAACACTTCATATAACCACGTGTGGATTTACTGATTTTTAATAAGAGTGAAAGTTGTTTTACTGCAGAGATTTGATGATATGGTTCACCGTTCACCTGAGACTACCAAACACAGCATTCTTAAATCTGCTTCATATCTCAGTTTTCAGTCACTGAACATTTCCTGAACAGTTCTTCTGTTCAGTTGAGATACAGTATTATGGTAACCCTTAGACTGCACTTAAAATACCTGTAAATAGAGCAAGGGAATCATAGGGAATGAATTCTAATAAAATGAATAAATAGTAGACGTTTAAATGCATTATAGTGTTCTTCAATATATCACATACTACAGTAATCAAACACACACACACACAAACACACACACACCTGTATCTATTATGTTATACTGATAATGAAACTATATTGCTATTTCATATATTTTTCTTACCTGTCAAGTTCTTCAGTCCAAGTTCTTGAAGTCCGAAGTTGCCATCTTTTCTGTAGTTTAAAAATATTGCCAAGGCATATCGATCCTCATAAAGTTTTGTCCCACGAATAATGCGCAAATTCTCCAGGGGCAGGTAACGAAACTGATTAAGAGCCACCAAGACGTATCCTGTGACTTCTCGAATAGACTGAAAAGACACAAATAATTGCTTGCGTTAAAATATTAAAGACTACTTGTCATTATATGTATGTAGTCATTTAGAGTAAAATGATTTACTTAATTATAAGTTTCAGTTTTAATAATACATCCCTTCCACATCATATTGCAAATAACTGCCTTGATAATACAAGATCACAAAAAGAATTTCATTTGAAGAATGAGATGTATTTATTTTTAAAGTCATACATATGTCTATAGTACAATAATGAATTTTGTTTTATGACGCATTCTTCATACCTGAAATGTGAGTATAATTAAAGGCATAAAGATCTCATTTGTTGAGATACTAAAATAAGTAAGAACACATAACCACCAATCAAACTTTATATAAAAACACAAATTGTTAAGTTCATCACAGATAAAACAAAGCTGTATTAGTTTGCAAACTGTGGGATTTCACAGTTTCCATAGATTTCAAACTGCTAAATTGGTGTTTAAAGCTATAGTTATCAAAGAACAGTTGAATATAAGTTTCTGGGAGAACACATATATAAACAATATGCAATAAAGACTAATTATAATAAACTTTAATTTGATTATGCCAGTAATTTTTATTTTTACTATTATTTAAATGTAGCTGTCTATGAGTTAATTACTTGAAAGTTTGTGGGACATGTTAAAGCAAAAAAACTCACAAAAAGTCTTTAGGTTTTATCTTAAGTTACAGTTTTTTATTAAAACAAACAAAATCATGACAGTCAATAACATGTATTACATTTAAAAAATAAATATAATGCAAAAGTACTAAAACATTTTATATTATTTTAACATCAATTTCATGTTATTTTAGACCTCTTAATTTCCGATGTCCCGGTGCATCATCCTTGGTATTCTCTTCTCTATCCACTCTTACTCCTTTGCTGATCTTATCCAACTTCAAGATTGATGATCTCCAAACTTTTACTTCCAAACTCTTCCCTGAATTCCAGACTCATGTCCAACTCCCTACTCTACATCTTCACTTGAATGCCTAATAGACTTCTCAGACACACTTATCCTAAATTGACCAGCTATCTTCCTTCCACCATCTTTCAGGCAGCCCTTCTCATCTTAGTTGAGGTTGATTGATCCTTTCTGTTAGTCAGGCCAAAGTCCTGAGGCTATTCTTGACTATCCTCTCGCATGTCAAAAGAAAACCATCCTATTTGCCCTATGTCTAAAATGATGGTGAATTCAAGTACTTCTGTCAGGCACTGCTATCATCTGAGCCACCATCATCCCTCATAAAGATTATTGCAATAAATTTCCCTGTTTCTACTCTTGATCCCTTATAATGTAGTCTCAGTTAAGGCTATTCCTCTTCTTTAAAATGTAGATCAAATCATGACACTTAACATTCTTAAAACCCTGAAATATCTTCTAAGTCACTCAGAGTAACAAAGTTTTTCCAGTAATGAGTCCAAACCTTTAACTGCTCTGTCCAGTATAATAAGCACTAGCTATAGGTAGCTATCAAGCACTTGAACTGTAGCTAGTATAAATTGAGAGATGTATTATAAGCATAAAATACACTCAGGATTTTAAAGACTGCATGTTGAAATGATAACATTTTAGATAAATTGAGTTGTACAAAATTGATTAATAAAGTTATTTTACTGTTTCTTTTTACCTTTTTATTATGGCTACAAAAATTTAAATTACATTTTTATGGCTATCATTATGTTTCTAATGGATAATGCTGCACTATGTGATCTAGAGAGTTTTTTTTTTTAATTTTTGTTTGTTTATTTGTTTGCTTTTTCTGTTTTTTTTTTTTTTCTTTTTTTTTTCTTTTTAACTCTCCACCTTGCTCATTCTATTTCAGTTTTGCTGGTCTCTTTGTTGTTTTTCTAACATGCCAAGTGTGATCTTATCTCAAGGTGCTCATTATACTCTTAAATGTTTGTGTTTCTCTCCCTCTTATTATCTTCTTGGCCAATTTCCTCACTCTCTTCAAGGTTTTGCATGTATCTCAACTTCTCAGTTGAAGCCAACCCTGACTGACCTATTTAATACTGTAACCCTCCCACCTTTCTCTTCTCTGATTCTTATTGTTTCTTCACTATTTATTACCTTCTAGTATACTATATAGTTTATGTATTTATTGCATTTAATATTTACAGTCTATCTCTCCCTTTTCCAGCACATAAGCTCTATAAGGGCAAGCACTTTGACTTGTTCATTCATGTGTCCCACTTGAGTGGAATAGTGCTGGTACACAATAAGAAACCAACAAATATTTTTTGAGAACTATAGCTCTTCCCTGACCACACTTTCGCCACTAAGCAAAGTCTACAGGGTTAGAATTGCCCGTCTGGAACCTGAACTCTTCTTTTCTTGACCATGCTCCTGTGATTCCAGAATTCCATTTCCAAATAGCCCCTAGCCCTCATCCAGGGCCTGTGATACTAGCACCTTTCCGTCAGACAACAGTTTGCAACCAATGTCCATGCATATAGGAAGGATGGGAGGACCAGGTGCTTGCTTGAAGGGAGAGTATATGGAACTTGGATGTGTGGGCTAGAGTGTCCATTCATTTGTGTTCAAGTTCTCTCATAACATAGGACAGAGGAGGAGCTAAATGCTGGAGTTCATCTTTCTCCATGTCACAATAATCCTGAGAAGTCCAAAAATTCTAATATTTCACCTGGTATTCCAGGTTGTTTAATAAAGACATATCTGTCAATGTTGGAGGATAAAACATATTTAATACTATGTTTTATTATAATAAATGATAAGACGTAAGATATGTAGACTTCCATTTATACTCATTCTCCAGGTTCCACAATTCTTAAGGATGAACAACCTGCCCCTAAACACCTAGAGAAGTAGAATCCTGATGGGGCAAAGGTGGAGAGGAAGAGTCAGGGACATATGAAACTATTCATGTCTGGTTTCAGATTGGAAATTTTGAGTCACTAAGAGCATTTCTGAGACACTAAGCATTTGAAATTGAAGAGATGAGTGATAAGGGAATAGAAAAGAGGGGTTAAAAGTTAGTAGTGGCATGCATTGTTTGTACACGACAGTTAGTTTGAAACTGTACCTGCCTGGAACAGTCTAGCCTTAGAGCCCTATGAGCTCCCCTTCAACCATGTTCCAATGGTTGAACTGTTATCCCTTTGAGTTCTTAAGAGACATCATAAATACTTTCTAATGACATTTGGTTTAAAGAGTAAAATTCTTTCGTTCATTATAGAAATAATTTATCCTTTAGCTTACATACAATAATTATCAAGTGCTCTAGATTAGCTCTAGATGGCACTAAGATATGTTGGCGATGGAGGATGTATTATCAATCTTTTTTCTAAAATATGTCATATAGCCATCATTCTTTCTAATGGGCTCACCATTAGTTCCAATTCCGCTTAAAACATGATTATTATCAAAAGCTATACAAATTCATTGGCCTGTGCCAAGATAAAGGAATACAGCAATGGCGTTATCAGAGAAAATACAGATAAAGCACACTCAGGTAAAAGAAGTAGTTTATGGGCAAAAAATCAATGCCAGTATCAATTCTGCAGTATTTGTTAGAGGGATGGACTCTTTCTAGCTATGACTTGATAAAGATGCACCAGTTGATAGGGCTTCTAGACCACATGTTAGCAGAGGCTAATAAAAGCTCTAGTATAAGAAGTGTTATATGTATGAGCCAAGAACAATGCTGAACACATAGGGATGGATCAAATAAACATAGGAGAGGAAACTCCAAGTGCCTTTAGTTACAAAATAAAGTAAACCATAACTAAGAACATCTTTGCATTCACATATTATTTAATGTATTTACATTTAAATTAATTGCATTGTAAAAATTTATGTACTTCTCATTCTAGAGCAGGGGTCTG